>OZ012703.1:55969390-56473466 GCA_963942595.1 Cylloceria caligata | reverse complement strand
TTCGCGCTCGAGATGATCATGCAACTTCCGCACGTCTCCGGTCGACGGAAGAATGATTTTTTTTCAGCGTTTTTGTTGAGCCTGCGATTCGGCAACAGTTTTATTCACGCTCACAGTATAGTCTTCGTCCAATAGTTTTAAGAAGTCTTCAGCATCCTTCATCTTCTCGTTTTGTTTTGTCTTTATACAGATACTGATATGAATTTTTCCCATTAGTTTGAGCAGCATTCCGAGTGACGAAGCAGTGGATGGGGCTTTGTACACATTCGAAATATCGTCAAGACCGGCAACATTGTTGACAGCAGAAATCGCATCGTCATACACTTCCGGATCAAAAACTGACCCTAAGTCGGTGACTTTTTTATTTATCTGTCGAAGGGACAAGAGGAAGCGACCCAAAACTCGTATTCGCGACCTGATCATTTTGTCAAAGTGTTGTGACATATATTTTTTTGTTTGCTTGTTTACAAAAGCAATCATGAGTTTGTCATAACGAATGGCGCATGTTACTACGTCGTCACGTAACACGGGAAAAATGCGTTGTCTCACGACGTCATTTGCCGAAGGATGAATACGTCCCGCCACTTGTTTTGACGATAACATCACGAGTCGGTTTTTTTTACTGCTCAATCCTGTACATTTGGCAAAGTGAATGCTGATAGTATTCCTGGAATACGAACCCTTACATTTCCCACAATAAGCGAAATGTTTGGCCGTTCTCTTGAATTTTGCATTTGGTCTTCTAACAACGAAGTGACGGCCATCGTTGTGTTCTGGATTGGTATTAAATAGGAAGTTACCTCTTTTCCTTACTTTGTCGAATTTACTTCTACGCTCGGCACTGCCAACTGGCAATGCAGCGATTTCCTTTACATCTTTTTCGGTGTGGTGTTTTCGTATCAAATGTCGACTAATTTTAGATTGTTCCTTCGCACAATAAAAACAAAAGTCCCTTTTATTACCACCAGCTGGTCCTTTTGAGGTCTCGACGATTGTGTTAGAATCATCACAGTGCGCAGTTCCCTCTTGAATGCCGGAAAAGGAGATGCTAAATCTTCCGGAGTTAGTTGATGCATTTTTTGATTTTTTTTCTTTCGTTTTCCGTTTTTCAGGCTCAGATTCGGAATCCGTTCTTCGATCTCCGTTATCGTCATTATCATCCGTAGAAGACTCGCTGAGGTGAGGTTGATAATCCAAATCACAATCACTGTCAATGATATCATCGTTGTCGCTGTCACTCGATGACTGGCTCACACCTGCTAATAAATTGCCCACAGTTTGATCTACCAATTTTCCCTTAGCACCGTCCTTCTCGCAATCTTCCTGGCCATTTTCATCGGCCATCGATTCCTCGTTGTTATTGGCTACTTCTACTACTGTCGCAGACATATCAGATTTCATTGTATTGCTCTCCACAGTAGTAATGTTGAGATCGGTAAACTTGTGCGCGTTAAAACAAATATCTTGACAACTGGCATCCGTAAACAGACTATCCACCGAAATATTTAAATTGTCGTCGAGAACGACACCAAGCTGTTCACATATTGGGAATCTGAAGTTGAATGGATGAGTAGTCTGCTCTACTTTGTAGTTATTGGTACCTGCGACGAACCGGTTGAAATCAGAAGAGTGGTTGACGTTACTATTCTGGCCAGCTAATTCGGTGCTTATATTGATCGTAGAATTATCAACAACTTGGTTCGGTAACATAGAAGTGGAATTGGTAACTTTAGTTCCAATGGAATAATTCAGATTCTCAGAGCGGCTCTTATCACATTCGGTAGTTGAAAACGCCGATTTGTAGCTACAACTGATTTCTTGTGGTGGTTGATGCTGCAGGTTTATACTAGAGTTCTCGGTCGAGGTTGCAACGCGTGGCTCAGGACCCAGAGGAGAGCGTTTTCTGTTTTCGATTAATAAAGCTGTGCTTGCTTGAAGTGGAGTAAGCCTCAAGTTAGGAGTATCGTTGGTTGGTTCGAATACGCGATGCAGTTTGGAACTCGTATGAACATTTTCGGCAGGTACGATTACAGAGAATGCTGGATTACAATGATCATCACTAATCTGCTTGTGTAGCTGATGTGATGAGCTTTGAGGAGGGTGATAACATTGATGAGAATTACTACGTTGAGTAGTCAAAAATAACTCTTTAGATATTATCTCATCATCCGAATGATTTTTTTTTTTTAATGCTTGACGACGCATTTTAGCAACAAAATATGTTTTAGGGTTTGTTGGGAGCTTTTTCTCGAGATCAATATCTACGGAGGCAAGGTCTGCATCCTGATCGACGTCGTTACAATTTAAAGTGCATACTGAGACGCCCTGCAATGTAGCTGTA
This sequence comes from Cylloceria caligata, assembly GCA_963942595.1. Taxonomy (NCBI): domain Eukaryota; kingdom Metazoa; phylum Arthropoda; class Insecta; order Hymenoptera; family Ichneumonidae; genus Cylloceria; species Cylloceria caligata. The sequence continues at coordinate 56,471,125 of OZ012703.1, read as the reverse complement.
ACGCTATCATTTGATTGATCGCATGACGAGATTTCGAATTTTGAGGACTCCGTTGATGAAAGGTCAAAATGAAATGACGTATTTGGTGTTATGGGCTTGAGAATGAGGGGTTTCATATGAACTTTTGGTGATCCATTGTTCAAAGATCTTTTGATATCCACCAGAACTTCACAGCTCTCTGCAAATCAAGATGTGCATCGTTTTAGATTAATCGGAATCTCAAAGGTGTGCAACAGAAATGTATTGTCCTCCCCAAATACGGTCGAAAATCAGTTAAATACACACTTGTTTACGACATAAAGCCCTTATAGCAATGCTTTAAATTCATCGGAATTTTAATATATACAATGTATAGTAGCAATGCTTTAAATTCATCGGAATTTTAATATATACTTACTGTGGGAAGCCAATAAACGCCCATCGCATGTTTCTTTTTTGGGCAGTTTCACAGTGCATGAATTATCTTTCCGTCGATTGATTATTCGTTTAATATCGCATATGTGGTAGCTTCCATCATTTAGTAGAAGAAGTCCAAACATTCTGGACTACTATGAATCACCAAAGAAAAATAACAATAATAGTATTAGCGATACTAGATAACAATAACATTAATCATTTTTAACCACAAATTTTTATTCAGAGTCTTTGTGAATTAGATATCGTTGATAATTCATTTGAACCATGGACTCAATTGGATATAATAAAAAAGAATTATTATTATTATTATTATTCATAATTAATTTGCTGCGTTATTTAGTCAAATCAGAAATTCGATTTTTTTCCAGAATTTCAGCTCATTACATAGCACTAGAAATTCTCACTGAAACTGTATTTTAGTTGCGAAAGATATAACCAAAATCAAAATCAAATGTCACTGGAGATTTGTTTACCAATTTTTTGTTTAAGTAATTTAGTGATAACGTTAAAAAAGTTGAGTTTTTCATATTTTTATCTCAGCAAGAAGTCCTTGAAATTTTCATCGAAACTCATTCTGGTTAGGAATGTACGGGCAACACGTCAAATGTGTTCAAAATAAATCTTCTAAAAAAAACTTTTCGAGGTTTAAAATACTGTTCCATAGTTATTTTAAACGGATATTCTCATAAATATAAAAATTTGACACGTATGCAGTACAAGAAATGCAGTTTAGAACAAATATGCAAGCATACAAGTAGTCTCTATTCAACGAGTACTCATGCCTGTGGAAGTTACAGAAACATTGGAAGAGTTGAGATACAAATATTGGTTCGAAGTTTAAAAACATTATTATGCGTTTCGATAGACTGATGACGTCAAAAAACATAGTCTAGTTCGGTCTAAACATTAAGAAATCGTTCGCTGAGCATTTATTTCCGAATTCACATTCTTGAGTTGTTGTGTTTTTATAGATCACTTGATTACAAAATCATAGGGTCATTCGCATAACCAACCTCCAGGACCTCGGCGCTATAATTATACATGTACGTGTACGTTTCTCAGGTCATGAAGGTATCCCTTTTTACACGACTACACTAGGGTTTTATTTCAGGGTTTATCAATTTTCTGTTCTGTTTGTTTAAAACAACACAAATTTCAAATGTTGAGAATATATAAATATGTATATATCATATTATATAAATATATAGTTACAAGTGTTCAAAAGTAACGAATTATTAATTTTCGTATTGATGTATTGGTCAATCGTCTCAAGTCAAAATCATACCATCTGTTATATATTACACTTCCAGGACCCCGGACTTGGAATTATACATTTTACATGAACGTTTCCTACGTCGCGAAAGCATCGCTTTTTCTTACCGATACATTGTCAGTTCAGGATAACACAAATCCAAAATTCGCGAATTTTGAATCTCTTTTCAAAGTTAACAATGTTCTAAAACGGGAATTAAAAAAAAGGAATGCTTGTGATTGCATAGATCGTTTCATTACAAAATCTTAAGGTCATTTGTACAGATGGATGAAACATGTCATGAACTTCCAGGATTCCGGGGCTGGATTTATATATTTCACGTGTACGTTTCCCACGTCATGAAAGTATCTTTTTTTCAGGAACACAGTGGGCTTTTATTTTAGGATTTATCAATTTTCTATTTCTTTGAAGCAACACAAATTAAAAACGTTGAGAATATATAAATGTGTACATATTATATAAATATATATCTACCACTTTTCAATAGTAATAATAGCGTTTAGATAAAAAATCTGATGATCAATAATCACGAACAACGATTGCTAATATTGAATCGAATAGTCAATAATTCGGCCAACGTGTAAATCGCGGAGCGAAGTATAAGAACACATTTCAAAAGATGCTCGTAATTATTGTTCATCGGGTACTACTAATCGTCAAAAGTAGCAAAATTACATAAAACTAAAAACATTAGGTAGAATTAAATGAATTCACTTAGATAACAACATAATTAATCGTTTCCATACTTGAGACGTTGCTGAGAAACGAAATCCAGTTGAGTCTTTATTGTGAAGCACCTTTTTCGAAGTGTATGGTAATAGTTATTTTCGTATCAATGTGTTTGTGCCAACCGTTTCAATACGACCTTTTATTGTTATACTTCCAGGACCCTGGACTTGGAATTATACAACTCATATATACGTGTCCTACGTCGCGAAAGCATCGCTTTTTCTTACCGATACATTGTCAGTTCAGGATAACACAAATCCAAAATTCGCGAATTTCGAATCTCTTTTCAAAGTTAACAATGTTCTAAAACGGGAATTAAAAAAAAGGAATTGTTGTGATTGCATAGATCGTTTCATTACAAAATCTTAAGGTCATTTGTACAGATGGATGAAACATGTCATGAACTTCCAGGATTCCGGGGCTGGATTTATATATTTCACGTATACGTTTCCCACGTCATGAAAGTATCTTTTTTTCAGGAACACAGTGGGCTTTTATTTTAGGATTTATCAATTTTCTATTTCTTTGAAGCAACACAAATTAAAAACGTTGAGAATATATAAATGTGTACATATTATATAAATATATATCTACCACTTTTCAATAGTAATAATAGCGTTTAGATAAAAAATCTGATGATCAATAATCACGAACAACGATTGCTAATATTGAATCGAATAGTCAATAATTCGGCCAACGTGTAAATCGCGGAGCGAAGTATAAGAACACATTTCAAAAGATGCTCGTAATTATTGTTCATCGGGTACTACTAATCGTCAAAAGTAGCAAAATTACATAAAACTAAAAACATTAGGTAGAATTAAATGAATTCACTTAGATAACAACATAATTAATCGTTTCCATACTTGAGACGTTGCTGAGAAACGAAATCCAGTTGAGTCTTTATTGTGAAGCACCTTTTTCGAAGTGTATGGTAATAGTTATTTTCGTATCAATGTGTTTGTGCCAATCGTTTCAATACGACCTTTTATTGTTATACTTCCAGGACCATGGACTTGGAATTATACATCTCATATATACGTGTCGTACGTCTTAAAAGCACCACTTTTCTCGCAGATACACCATCAGTTCAAGAATTATTATTAATTTAGAAACAATATACCGTGAAATTGTCGCAGAAAGCAGTATAATATCGCCATTCTGCCGTTCAACAGCATAATGGTGACACTATACATTATGCTGACGTCATGCTGCTTTTGTGGACCGTTTCTGTCACTATGTCTATCAGGATATTTATGTACGAGTAAATACATACTATACACATGATTGTTTGACGTTAATGATATCGTTTATTAAACATAACCGACGGTCTCCATCCGTTATTATTATCACATACAACGATTCTCATAATAGACATGTCAGCGAAAAAAATACCATGCGATTTTCAATTACATGTCATCGTAATATATTTGAAATATTTTGGTTAAGAATTATGAGAGAAACGGGTTCAAGTCGTAGTACTTTGATCAGTATACGTTTTCCAGTACAAGGTATGCCCATACATAACCTAAATTTTCGATCGTAACTACTATTTCGGAAAAAATGCCACAACTATCGACTATTACTTATCATACCATATTATATATGTGTTTAAGAATATTTAAAAAAATTTTATCAAAGATTAATTGCTGAACAAACAATTAGAAGTCTTATGAATGACCATGGCACTTACCTGATTTTTTCTTCTTTTCCAAGGCCTGAAGTTCTATGGGATTCGATCTTCGTTGACCGAATTAATCGAGGAAACGTGAGGCGTGAAAGATAAAAGAGACGCCACTACTATAAGGCGCTGCGTTCGCAGTGCCGCCTAAAGCTGCTCGCACATGAAACGACGTTGACGGAGTGAGAGTGCGATTCTATTGTGCGTACTTTGCGTATCGCGTCTCCGTTCGCCGTTTGGAAGCACGATACTCCTACCGTTTGGTTGCTACGGACCCGGAATTATCCCTAACAAGTAAAAACTCTTTAGGAATAAGGATACTCCTGGGTCTCGTGCCCTCGAAATATGCTAAAGATATCCAGAAAGACCTTGAACTATTCGATTCAAGTCAGAACATCAGAACAATTATTAGCAAATTTTACTATATGAGCTATTCCATATCATCTCGACAAAAGGTTAACCCCTTGATTTTTGAAATTTCCGCGTAATTTTTCCTGAGAACGGAAACGCGTCATATAGTAAAATTTGCTAATAATTGTTCTGATGTTCTGACTTGAATCGAATAGTTCAAGGTCTTTCTGGATATCTTTAGCATATTTCGAGGGCACGAGACCCAGGAGTATCCTTATTCCTAAAGAGTTTTTACTTGTTAGGGATAATTCCGGGTCCGTAGCAACCAAACGGTAGGAGTATCGTGCTTCCAAACGGCGAACGGAGACGCGATACGCAAAGTACGCACAATAGAATCGCACTCTCACTCCGTCAACGTCGTTTCATGTGCGAGCAGCTTTAGGCGGCACTGCGAACGCAGCGCCTTATAGTAGTGGCGTCTCTTTTATCTTTCACGCCTCACGTTTCCTCGATTAATTCGGTCAACGAAGATCGAATCCCATAGAACTTCAGGCCTTGGAAAAGAAGAAAAAATCAGGTAAGTGCCATGGTCATTCATAAGACTTCTAATTGTTTGTTCAGCAATTAATCTTTGATAAAATTTTTTTAAATATTCTTAAACACATATATAATATGGTATGATAAGTAATAGTCGATAGTTGTGGCATTTTTTCCGAAATAGTAGTTACGATCGAAAATTTAGGTTATGTATGGGCATACCTTGTACTGGAAAACGTATACTGATCAAAGTACTACGACTTGAACCCGTTTCTCTCATAATTCTTAACCAAAATATTTCAAATATATTACGATGACATGTAATTGAAAATCGCATGGTATTTTTTTCGCTGACATGTCTATTATGAGAATCGTTGTATGTGATAATAATAACGGATGGAGACCGTCGGTTATGTTTAATAAACGATATCATTAACGTCAAACAATCATGTGTATAGTATGTATTTACTCGTACATAAATATCCTGATAGACATAGTGACAGAAACGGTCCACAAAAGCAGCATGACGTCAGCATAATGTATAGTGTCACCATTATGCTGTTGAACGGCAGAATGGCGATATTATACTGCTTTCTGCGACAATTTCACGGTATATTGTTTCTAAATTAATAATAATTCTTGAACTGATGGTGTATCTGCGAGAAAAGTGGTGCTTTTAAGACGTACGACACGTATATATGAGATGTATAATTCCAAGTCCATGGTCCTGGAAGTATAACAATAAAAGGTCGTATTGAAACGATTGGCACAAACACATTGATACGAAAATAACTATTACCATACACTTCGAAAAAGGTGCTTCACAATAAAGACTCAACTGGATTTCGTTTCTCAGCAACGTCTCAAGTATGGAAACGATTAATTATGTTGTTATCTAAGTGAATTCATTTAATTCTACCTAATGTTTTTAGTTTTATGTAATTTTGCTACTTTTGACGATTAGTAGTACCCGATGAACAATAATTACGAGCATCTTTTGAAATGTGTTCTTATACTTCGCTCCGCGATTTACACGTTGGCCGAATTATTGACTATTCGATTCAATATTAGCAATCGTTGTTCGTGATTATTGATCATCAGATTTTTTATCTAAACGCTATTATTACTATTGAAAAGTGGTAGATATATATTTATATAATATGTACACATTTATATATTCTCAACGTTTTTAATTTGTGTTGCTTCAAAGAAATAGAAAATTGATAAATCCTAAAATAAAAGCCCACTGTGTTCCTGAAAAAAAGATACTTTCATGACGTGGGAAACGTATACGTGAAATATATAAATCCAGCCCCGGAATCCTGGAAGTTCATGACATGTTTCATCCATCTGTACAAATGACCTTAAGATTTTGTAATGAAACGATCTATGCAATCACAACAATTCCTTTTTTTTAATTCCCGTTTTAGAACATTGTTAACTTTGAAAAGAGATTCGAAATTCGCGAATTTTGGATTTGTGTTATCCTGAACTGACAATGTATCGGTAAGAAAAAGCGATGCTTTCGCGACGTAGGACACGTATATATGAGTTGTATAATTCCAAGTCCAGGGTCCTGGAAGTATAACAATAAAAGGTCGTATTGAAACGGTTGGCACAAACACATTGATACGAAAATAACTATTACCATACACTTCGAAAAAGGTGCTTCACAATAAAGACTCAACTGGATTTCGTTTCTCAGCAACGTCTCAAGTATGGAAACGATTAATTATGTTGTTATCTAAGTGAATTCATTTAATTCTACCTAATGTTTTTAGTTTTATGTAATTTTGCTACTTTTGACGATTAGTAGTACCCGATGAACAATAATTACGAGCATCTTTTGAAATGTGTTCTTATACTTCGCTCCGCGATTTACACGTTGGCCGAATTATTGACTATTCGATTCAATATTAGCAATCGTTGTTCGTGATTATTGATCATCAGATTTTTTATCTAAACGCTATTATTACTATTGAAAAGTGGTAGATATATATTTATATAATATGTACACATTTATATATTCTCAACGTTTTTAATTTGTGTTGCTTCAAAGAAATAGAAAATTGATAAATCCTAAAATAAAAGCCCACTGTGTTCCTGAAAAAAAGATACTTTCATGACGTGGGAAACGTACACGTGAAATATATAAATCCAGCCCCGGAATCCTGGAAGTTCATGACATGTTTCATCCATCTGTACAAATGACCTTAAGATTTTGTAATGAAACGATCTATGCAATCACAAGCATTCCTTTTTTTTAATTCCCGTTTTAGAACATTGTTAACTTTGAAAAGAGATTCAAAATTCGCGAATTTTGGATTTGTGTTATCCTGAACTGACAATGTATCGGTAAGAAAAAGCGATGCTTTCGCGACGTAGGAAACGTTCATGTAAAATGTATAATTCCAAGTCCGGGGTCCTGGAAGTGTAATATATAACAGATGGTATGATTTTGACTTGAGACGATTGACCAATACATCAATACGAAAATTAATAATTCGTTACTTTTGAACACTTGTAACTATATATTTATATAATATGATATATACATATTTATATATTCTCAACATTTGAAATTTGTGTTGTTTTAAACAAACAGAACAGAAAATTGATAAACCCTGAAATAAAACCCTAGTGTAGTCGTGTAAAAAGGGATACCTTCATGACCTGAGAAACGTACACGTACATGTATAATTATAGCGCCGAGGTCCTGGAGGTTGGTTATGCGAATGACCCTATGATTTTGTAATCAAGTGATCTATAAAAACACAACAACTCAAGAATGTGAATTCGGAAATAAATGCTCAGCGAACGATTTCTTAATGTTTAGACCGAACTAGACTATGTTTTTTGACGTCATCAGTCTATCGAAACGCATAATAATGTTTTTAAACTTCGAACCAATATTTGTATCTCAACTCTTCCAATGTTTCTGTAACTTCCACAGGCATGAGTACTCGTTGAATAGAGACTACTTGTATGCTTGCATATTTGTTCTAAACTGCATTTCTTGTACTGCATACGTGTCAAATTTTTATATTTATGAGAATATCCGTTTAAAATAACTATGGAACAGTATTTTAAACCTCGAAAAGTTTTTTTTAGAAGATTTATTTTGAACACATTTGACGTGTTGCCCGTACATTCCTAACCAGAATGAGTTTCGATGAAAATTTCAAGGACTTCTTGCTGAGATAAAAATATGAAAAACTCAACTTTTTTAACGTTATCACTAAATTACTTAAACAAAAAATTGGTAAACAAATCTCCAGTGACATTTGATTTTGATTTTGGTTATATCTTTCGCAACTAAAATACAGTTTCAGTGAGAATTTCTAGTGCTATGTAATGAGCTGAAATTCTGGAAAAAAATCGAATTTCTGATTTGACTAAATAACGCAGCAAATTAATTATGAATAATAATAATAATAATAATTCTTTTTTATTATATCCAATTGAGTCCATGGTTCAAATGAATTATCAACGATATCTAATTCACAAAGACTCTGAATAAAAATTTGTGGTTAAAAATGATTAATGTTATTGTTATCTAGTATCGCTAATACTATTATTGTTATTTTTCTTTGGTGATTCATAGTAGTCCAGAATGTTTGGACTTCTTCTACTAAATGATGGAAGCTACCACATATGCGATATTAAACGAATAATCAATCGACGGAAAGATAATTCATGCACTGTGAAACTGCCCAAAAAAGAAACATGCGATGGGCGTTTATTGGCTTCCCACAGTAAGTATATATTAAAATTCCGATGAATTTAAAGCATTGCTACTATACATTGTATATATTAAAATTCCGATGAATTTAAAGCATTGCTATAAGGGCTTTATGTCGTAAACAAGTGTGTATTTAACTGATTTTCGACCGTATTTGGGGAGGACAATACATTTCTGTTGCACACCTTTGAGATTCCGATTAATCTAAAACGATGCACATCTTGATTTGCAGAGAGCTGTGAAGTTCTGGTGGATATCAAAAGATCTTTGAACAATGGATCACCAAAAGTTCATATGAAACCCCTCATTCTCAAGCCCATAACACCAAATACGTCATTTCATTTTGACCTTTCATCAACGGAGTCCTCAAAATTCGAAATCTCGTCATGCGATCAATCAAATGATAGCGTTACAGCTACATTGCAGGGCGTCTCAGTATGCACTTTAAATTGTAACGACGTCGATCAGGATGCAGACCTTGCCTCCGTAGATATTGATCTCGAGAAAAAGCTCCCAACAAACCCTAAAACATATTTTGTTGCTAAAATGCGTCGTCAAGCATTAAAAAAAAAAAATCATTCGGATGATGAGATAATATCTAAAGAGTTATTTTTGACTACTCAACGTAGTAATTCTCATCAATGTTATCACCCTCCTCAAAGCTCATCACATCAGCTACACAAGCAGATTAGTGATGATCATTGTAATCCAGCATTCTCTGTAATCGTACCTGCCGAAAATGTTCATACGAGTTCCAAACTGCATCGCGTATTCGAACCAACCAACGATACTCCTAACTTGAGGCTTACTCCACTTCAAGCAAGCACAGCTTTATTAATCGAAAACAGAAAACGCTCTCCTCTGGGTCCTGAGCCACGCGTTGCAACCTCGACCGAGAACTCTAGTATAAACCTGCAGCATCAACCACCACAAGAAATCAGTTGTAGCTACAAATCGGCGTTTTCAACTACCGAATGTGATAAGAGCCGCTCTGAGAATCTGAATTATTCCATTGGAACTAAAGTTACCAATTCCACTTCTATGTTACCGAACCAAGTTGTTGATAATTCTACGATCAATATAAGCACCGAATTAGCTGGCCAGAATAGTAACGTCAACCACTCTTCTGATTTCAACCGGTTCGTCGCAGGTACCAATAACTACAAAGTAGAGCAGACTACTCATCCATTCAACTTCAGATTCCCAATATGTGAACAGCTTGGTGTCGTTCTCGACGACAATTTAAATATTTCGGTGGATAGTCTGTTTACGGATGCCAGTTGTCAAGATATTTGTTTTAACGCGCACAAGTTTACCGATCTCAACATTACTACTGTGGAGAGCAATACAATGAAATCTGATATGTCTGCGACAGTAGTAGAAGTAGCCAATAACAACGAGGAATCGATGGCCGATGAAAATGGCCAGGAAGATTGCGAGAAGGACGGTGCTAAGGGAAAATTGGTAGATCAAACTGTGGGCAATTTATTAGCAGGTGTGAGCCAGTCATCGAGTGACAGCGACAACGATGATATCATTGACAGTGATTGTGATTTGGATTATCAACCTCACCTCAGCGAGTCTTCTACGGATGATAATGACGATAACGGAGATCGAAGAACGGATTCCGAATCTGAGCCTGAAAAACGGAAAACGAAAGAAAAAAAATCAAAAAATGCATCAACTAACTCCGGAAGATTTAGCATCTCCTTTTCCGGCATTCAAGAGGGAACTGCGCACTGTGATGATTCTAACACAATCGTCGAGACCTCAAAAGGACCAGCTGGTGGTAATAAAAGGGACTTTTGTTTTTATTGTGCGAAGGAACAATCTAAAATTAGTCGACATTTGATACGAAAACACCACACCGAAAAAGATGTAAAGGAAATCGCTGCATTGCCAGTTGGCAGTGCCGAGCGTAGAAGTAAATTCGACAAAGTAAGGAAAAGAGGTAACTTCCTATTTAATACCAATCCAGAACACAACGATGGCCGTCACTTCGTTGTTAGAAGACCAAATGCAAAATTCAAGAGAACGGCCAAACATTTCGCTTATTGTGGGAAATGTAAGGGTTCGTATTCCAGGAATACTATCAGCATTCACTTTGCCAAATGTACAGGATTGAGCAGTAAAAAAAACCGACTCGTGATGTTATCGTCAAAACAAGTGGCGGGACGTATTCATCCTTCGGCAAATGACGTCGTGAGACAACGCATTTTTCCCGTGTTACGTGACGACGTAGTAACATGCGCCATTCGTTATGACAAACTCATGATTGCTTTTGTAAACAAGCAAACAAAAAAATATATGTCACAACACTTTGACAAAATGATCAGGTCGCGAATACGAGTTTTGGGTCGCTTCCTCTTGTCCCTTCGACAGATAAATAAAAAAGTCACCGACTTAGGGTCAGTTTTTGATCCGGAAGTGTATGACGATGCGATTTCTGCTGTCAACAATGTTGCCGGTCTTGACGATATTTCGAATGTGTACAAAGCCCCATCCACTGCTTCGTCACTCGGAATGCTGCTCAAACTAATGGGAAAAATTCATATCAGTATCTGTATAAAGACAAAACAAAACGAGAAGATGAAGGATGCTGAAGACTTCTTAAAACTATTGGACGAAGACTATACTGTGAGCGTGAATAAAACTGTTGCCGAATCGCAGGCTCAACAAAAACGCCGAAAAAAAATCATTCTTCCGTCGACCGGAGACGTGCGGAAGTTGCATGATCATCTCGAGCGCGAACGAAAGAAAGCATTCGAAAATGTGAATATTGAATTTTCCGTCGCGAGATGGCGTAAATTAGCAGAAACGACGTTGACGTCGATACAGTTGTTTAATCGTCGCCGAGCCGGAGAGATAGAACGAATTCTAATTGACGATTTTAACAACCACCAAGGAATTGATAAAGCTGTTGACAACGACTTGTATAGACAGTTATCAGAAACCATGAAATCTGCAGCAAACAAGTACGTACGATTCACCATTAGGGGTAAGCTCAATCGCACAGTTCCCGTACTTCTAAATGCCGAAATGCTAGAATGTGTTCGACTCATTATTAAGCACAGAAAGGACGCGAAAGTAAGCAATACGAATCCGTATGTGTTTGGGATGCCCACTAATAACAAAACTATGCAGAAGTATCTTAGCTCATGCTTGCTAATGCGCAAGTTTTCGACTGAATGTGGGGCAAGCAATCCGAAAAGCCTACGCGGAACAGAATTGCGTAAGCACATGGCTACGAAATGTATTTCGTTGAATCTCAACGAACAAGACGTAGGTGACGTTGCTAACTTTATGGGCCACTCGACGGATATCCATAAAAACGTTTATCGACAAACTATTGTATCCCGAGAAATTATAAAAATATCAAAGTTGTTGGAAAAAGCGCAAGGCGCAGACGTTGAGAGTGATAGTGAGGACGAAAGTAACAAAGGTGACTTTGATAACTCCGACGTAGATAGCGACGTTAAAATGAAAAAACAGCTTCTTGAGGCAAATGCCTCTGGTGAGTCCACGACACTACATCAGCATGAGGTATCTGAGTCATTCGAGTCCTCTTTCACGGGAACTTATCCGCATGCGACGGAAAACAGAGGACCACTTCAGTCAGTGAACGGTACCAAAGAACAGTCGAATGAAACGAATTCAGGAGATAGTCAATCTAAAGGAAAAAGGCGACGCTCCGGTATGTATCACTTTTTAATTTAATTGCAGTTTGATACAGAAATTTGTAAACATTCTATTCTCTTTATCTCTAGATTATCGTAACTATGCAAATATGCGATTATTCATTAGAATAAAAATCGGTTCCCACTAGCGGAACGAGTTTATTGCTATTATCTATTATAAATCTCATATAATAATACAACTAATGGACCCCGAGCTGGACGGTAGACATTCACACGGACACTCAGGAAGTTTTACACCGGCACAATCACAGAGCCACTCACAGATACTTACAGACACTTATACAGACAGAGATCACAGATGCTCATAGATATTCATGTACACTCACACATATACTCGCAGACACACAAATACGGACACTCACACATGCACTCCTAGAGATTCACACAGTCATTCACAGACATTTATACAGGAACAGATCACAGATGTTCATAGACATTCAAGGATACTCACAGGCACTCACGGACACTCATACGGATGCTCATATAGACACTCATACAGACGTTCGAATGCACAATGAGAGGGCGCGTCAGCAACGAAGCTAAAAGACCTGCTAGTTATAATATAAAATCGTTTATGTGTGAAGTATTTGAATTCTTTTGTCGTAGGCTCGCCTCGTGGCCCTGTTAAGAGAGTGGCATGGACTCGTCCTGAAAAAGATTGCATACTGAATGAGTTCGGACGCTTCATCAATTCAGACGCTAAGAAGTTTCCATCATTGAAAAGTATAGGAGAATTTATGAGTAAGGTACCGGAACTTAAAGCCCGCACACCACAACAGGTGAAGGCGTGGATGAGTAATCAAAAACAGGCGAATAGACGATCGGAATACTCATAAACGATATTCATATCGTTATCAAAAAGTACGAATTACCGGACGATGTCGAAGTTATTTTTCTTGAAGGAAAATAAAGGAGATAGTGTTCCTATACGTATTGAATATAATAGTTTGGCAATAGAACTTTGGAAAGCCCATAGAACGCGCCGTGAAACTAGATAATTACGTAAATGGAGAAGTATAAGCTGAAAAGTTATAATGGATAACTATGACCATTTTAATATAAAATAATTTTCAATTGAAATAAAAAGAAAGGCTTAGTTTACTTTGAAAACTATTCTATCGGAATAAGACTTCATTCTCATAATGCAGGAGATAACGAGGTAACAACTATTTTTTTTTTACTTTTACTTAAGCACAGTCGATAATTATAAAAAACCATAGAACATTTTATTTTTGTAGATCTAGAATCTTTAGGTTACGATCACTTGATCAAAAATGTGATAATATAGACTTCTGGGTCTCAAAGATCGTTGCATAATAAGGAAAAAGCCAGATAGGAATTAAAGAATGTAAGCATAGAGAATGCTATAGTACTAACACGAAAGACTGATAAAACGTACATAACCCGATTAGCAATCATTTTATGTAACAGTGAAAGATCGGAAAACATCAAAGAGCTCTGAAGCAATATAAGTGATAAAAACCAGCATTACCTCATAAATGTCGAGATCTAAAGAAGTAAAGTAATTGCGGAAGTAAAAAGCATAGTAAGGGCACCTCTTTTTTAATTTTTTAATAACTTTCGATTTCATTGATACATCCATGGTACATGGTAATTTTTTTCTATTTACGCCGAAACAGGTGCATAACATTGCAATTACCATTATTTTTTTTAAATGTACGCTGCGATTGTATTTGAATTTGTGAATGTTTTTCTTTTTTGTACACGTTTGATATAACATTTCAGTTTGCATTTAGCATTCTATGGTATATGACATGTATTCTTCAAACATCACAGTCATCTTGAGCATGAAAAACATGACAGACATGATAATTATAAAACACGAATACTAATGAGTATTAATACCAATGTATGAGAATAGTGAATACTAATGCGTACCAACAGTATTTGCATGATTACCAATGCACGAATGACGTCATATGAATTAAAGCGAACAATGCTTTAACATTTTTATTGATTTATAACTGACTGAATGCAACTCAACTTCACTACAACTTAAGGTGATATAATGTGATATAAACATGCTACATAATTAGCGGGAATAATGTTAACTAAAATATAAAATATTTTTATTATTAATCTACCGACGTTCGTTTTTTCAGTTATTATAGGATGGTAAAGACTATACTTGAGTCAATATTTGTCTTCAAGATAAATATAATATTGCAGTCGCTGGTACTGTGCGTACTATTGTAGTCAGCAAGGTGTCTTAAAAATGTACTATGATAATAAAACTCCTAATCATATTATCGACAAAACTTGTACTCTCATATTTAAATTGATTCTGTTTATTTATATCATTATATTATCTATGTGTCACACACGCACACGCCATTCGCACACACTATTAAATAGCAAATACCCACAATGCCGATTCTTTATAATTGATCACATATCCCCGTGAATTATATGAAAATGAAAAATGATATCGAAATGTTCGTTTCGGTAAGATAAATTATTTACAAATTTAGCTGTTCAACATAACCTTTGCAATAAAAATATAAATATAAGATTAATATATGTAAAGTATAAGATATGAGCATTACAAAATTCAGTGAAAAACAATGTTTTTTGTGCGATTAACTTTTTTCCCAGACTTACTCTATCCCAGTTATATGAAATACAAAAAAAAAAACTATTTCCTATAAGGATTAAATCAACAATTTAAAAACATTCACAGAGACTCCTCGTAAGTAGTACTAAAATATTGGAAATTATTAGCATCATTTGCGAAGGTGCGAAAGAAGTGGCTGAACCGTTGGAGAATGCCTCATATATAATCAAGATATTTAGATGAAATATTAGATCCGCCTAATTACCAAAGACTCTCTCTTTGTTGTAGATCGGTAAGTGTACGTACATAAGTCACATGTGAATCATTATTTATAACCACGAACACTGTGAAATTAATTCTACAATTCCAGGCCCTTTGAGTATATAAACGGAATATATCGAGGTCTTTGAAAAACCCACATCATACAACTGTAATCACTTCTTCCTGCTGTCACTTCCTTAATGTTGTTGTATTAAATATTCTTTAGTTTAACGAAAAACACGAAAGTTCTGTCAGTCATCAGTAATATCAAAGCACGCTTCAGGCGTTCGTGGAAATATTCACAAGTTAGTTCAGATGGTTATATTAATGCAATGTTTTAATTTGTCCATGATTGAATCATTGTAGGTGTCCTTGCTTACAAATAATAAAAAAGTCAACCTATCCGATAAAACCTATTTGCTGCGCCAAGGTCTTCATATATATTTATAATTATATATGTTAATCCCATATTTCTAGGACTCTCATATATAGATGACATACTTCCAGTGCCTATGACCTGGAAACGAGATCTTCTCAGTATATTCAAAATGTAGCTTGCAATATAAGATTCACCTTACTCGTGAATCTGTTTCTACCATGTGTGGCTGTATAATTACTAGGAAATCAACGGTGTGAATCGATACGTATCCATGAATAGAAAGTATGTAAGTCATTCATGAATCCGGTGAAACTGATGTTACACTTCCAGGTCCTTTGAGTATATAAACCGAATACTTCGAGGTCTTTTGAAAACCCGCAGCATTCTCTGAACAAGCTGACACTGGAATAGCTGCTACTTCTTCAATGTTGTTCTATTAAACATTCTATAATTTAACGAAGAACACCAAAGTTATGTCTGTTAAAAACAACAGTTTGCTACTAATTAAGTAATCGGTAATATCAAAGTACACGTGAAATATTTATGTCAATATTCAATGCAAGTCAGCTTCGAAGGTTGGGTTATCCTAATTTTTTACTTTGTCATGGTGAATGATGGTAGGTATATCTACGTGTAAGCGATTGAAATAGCCTTCTTATCTGGTGCAACAGTTTCGCTTCGTCGAGGTCTTTATATACATCAATCGCATACTTCCATAGCTCCTATTTGATGGTTGATTACATACTTTTAGTGTCTAGAATCGGGAAACCAGATCTCTTCAGTATTTTCGAATCGTAGCTTGTAATATTAGATCCACCTCACGTAAGAATCAATCTCTACCGTGTGTTGTGTGGTAGATACTCAAACCTAATAATTCTTTTCACACTCTTCGACAACTTCTCAATTATAATTTTTCCACTTTTAGGCAGCCTCTAATACCAAATCTAACCTACTCGATAGTTTCATGCTAAATAAAGACTCTAACAGTGATATTAACAAATCGGTTATTGCGCTTTCTTAGCTCCCCCTCTTATCTCGACTCTCTATCAGTTATCTTATTTTTACTAGCATCCCTGGAAGGAGTATACTCGTCGTTCTCTGTCATCCCTCGGTTTTCATTGATTTGGTAATGGTATGTGACGTTGCCAGAAAAAAGCCATGTTACATTATACATTTAGAAATATAGCTTAGAAGGTTAGGTTTGCCTAATTCCTTACACCGCCAAGTCTTTTATTTTGCTCGTGTTGAATGATCGCAGGTATCCCCACGCACAAGTGGTTTTATTCGTTGTTACCGATATGCTACATAGCGGGCTTTATAAAAATGAATCGCATACTTCCAGGACTTACGTACCAGGACCACCTACTTCCAGTACCCACAACCTCCAAGCGAGCTCGAGTTTCCGAATAATGTTCCATTTATTCATCATTTACTAATTTCTATTCATTCATTCACTTATTCAAATCAGTGGCTGGTAGTTTACTCATTATTTATCAAACTACGTTAATGTACTCTTAATGAATTCTTCAAATAACTGACAGTATGACATATTTTAGGCTCTAAGTGTTACATTACGATTATTTCTAGGTCCTTGAGGATGTTTCATATATACATTCCCAACCAAAATGCGTTTCAGTAAGTATTTCGGGTACTTCGTCTTGAGATACAATTCTCAAGGAAATCAATCATTTTGACGATGATAATAACATTGATTTTGAATAATAATAATGGCAAAAAGTTGTTAATAAATTATTACAGCAATATGCCGCGACATTTATTACTGTCATGTGGAATGAATTTATTGATTTTGTTGAATATACAGGGTAGCCGATTTATCTGAAGACATTGAAATATTTCGAAAACTGTGCATCGGATCAAAATAAGTTCTGAATTAAATTTGTTCGCCTGGAAGGGAGTCATCCAATTATCCCAAAGTCGACCCCTCACCCTTACCCCCTGGGGTGAGGGTGGGGGCAACTTTGAAATCGTAAATGGGAACCCTTATTTTTTATTGCAGATTCGGATTCCCCATAAAAAAATAAGTAACTTTTATCTGAAACATTTTTTTTCGATTCGTGATAGATGGCGCTGTAATCGCAAGAAACCTGATTTTTGCGAATATCTCGAGAAATTCCCACCCCCACCCCAGGGGGTAAAGGGGGGGGATCGAGTTTCGTATCGCTGAATAGCTTTTTGAAAAATTAAACATGTGTTTTTTCTTTTTTCGATACGATGAGTAATTTCTCGAGATATTCGCAAAAATCAGGTCCCTTGCGATTACAGCGCCATCTATCACGAATCGAATAAAATGTTTCAGATAAAAGTTACTTATTTTTTTATGAGAAATTAGAATCTGCAATAAAAAATAGGGGTTCCCATTTACGATTTCAAAGTTGCCCCCACCCCCACCTTAGGGGGTAGGGGTGAGGGATCGATTTTGGTATCATCGGATGACCCTCTTCCAGGCAAACAAATTTTATTGAGAACTTTTTTTGATCCGATGCGTAGTTTTCGAAATATTTTAATGTCTTCAGATAAATCGGCCACCCTGTATATGAATTTTTAAAGAATTTTCTCTCCTCTTTGAAATGTCTGTTTTTAAGAACTTTTAAAGGCTGTGTTGTGATGCTCTAACATGACGTATAATTAGACGACATGAACGAAAGAGAAAAGAGGTGGCCCTACCGGAGTGGTTAGCACTCTTGCATGTCACGTCGCGAGCCGTGGGTTCGAGGGTTCGATTCTCGGGCGGCACACTTAATTTTGTTTCTCTCTCTCGTCTCTGAACCGTCGCTACCTTGCCGACCGTTCGACTGTCACAGAATTCATAAATCTATTTTTTAAAAGGCCCGGATTCCTTTTGAGTATGATAGAGCCTTTGTACGAAAATATAAAGAATTCGCGACTTTTCATTCGTTCCTCAAAATTACAAACGGGTATTTAAAAAGAGAGAGAAAGCTCTTAATTAATTAATCGGTGTTTTACCTCGTCAGAAAGTACTCAATATTTTTACTAAAACTCAGTTTTGGTTCAGAATGTATACATGGAACGTATTCAATTCACTCAAAATAGGTGCTGTCCAAACGCTGACAATGAAAATACTAACATGAATAAAGTACCCACACTTCTGTGAAAAATGTTAACGTGCTTGATAGCTGCATTTAGAAGTGTAATATCATAGAGAGCGTGGTATTATTGAGGGTGTGATATAATTGGGATTGTTATATTCTTAAGAGTTCGATATTATTGGAAGGATGATATTTTTAGGAGGGATATAATTAAGAGCATGGTTATTATTAGAAACGTCATACTATTCGGAGTGTGATATTATGGCGAATATGCATTTGTTTTTTATTGAGAGTGTAGTAGTATTGCGAATGTGATATTATTATGCGGTGATGTTATTGAGAGAGTAAAATATTCTTGAAAAACTTATATTAATAATCTGCGAATACAGTGGTATCGATTCTATAGTTCCAGGACCTTTTGGTACATGAGCCGCATGCTTCCTGGTCTTTTGACAATAGGCAGCCTACTATATGCCCAAGGCACACTCACTAATAGGTGCTTATTCTGTAATGTCGTTTCATCAAACATTTGAAAACTTAACGAGCAATATGAATATGCTGTGTATGTAAAGCACATTGGTGTCGTACTTTAAATAATTGTTGGCCATCTGTAATACAGACGTAATATCCCTGAGACGCTTATTTGACGGACACTCACAAAGTCTCACCGATGCCCACAGTACACTCACATTGCGATGGCGTGAAGCGACCAAGCCACAATAACCTGCTAGTTCGGGTTATAACCCACATAGATTCCGAACCAGACTCGTCAGGCGAGCATCTCCAGAAGATTTGCAATCGATTAATAATCCGATCGTTCCAGAACCAGAAACTCCAAAGTACAGACTACTTTGGAGTCTTAACTCTTTTAATATGGATCATTTGCTCCCAGGACCGGCCCAGAACTGGAGATATTACATATACCCCTCGGTTCTTCCAGGTCCGTCCTGGAAACAAGCGATTTACATACAAAATTTCCGAGACCGACCTGGAAGCATGTAAATGTCCTGGGAGTATGGATTAGGTTTTAAAAAATGTCCTCGAACTATGGGTATGACATATATATATATATATATATATATATATAAGCAACATTAATACATTTAACTAAATACAATATACAGTTGATATCCAATGAGAAAGGTGTAGGCATGCAATGAAATTAACTAATAATAACAAAATATAAAAACATATATTTACCAGGGTTTTCGGGTGTCACCACCAAGGCCGACAGCTTTTCCGCCCGAGAGCGAACCTTGTGCGAAGTAGCTGCCATGATGTACAGGGAAAGAATGACTACAGCCGTGCTGTGGAGTTTTGTAGTGGCAATTTTCCATCCCTTCCCGGTTACGGGCCTGATTGGTTATGACTGTGGAGGGGCTGGGACCAACATCACCACTTTGTCATTATTAGAGGTGGGTGAGTGTGACATCCCTCAACAAGAAGTAAACGTAACGAAAAAATACATTCAACTATTGCAAATTAACCAATACGGGTCTACCCACGTAATGCAATGTAAAGTAGAAATTTACAGAGAAATTCGAAGATGTGGGATGTTCTCACATACTATGGATGTACCTTATGGGGAGTATTCATATGTAGACGTAATTTCTCACGATAATTGTCGCCAAATGCACCGCGATGGAACTATAAAAATAGGAAAAACAGAAATTGCTGGAATTTCTCGAAATTTTTCCACCACTCGACCAATATTCATAGCGGGCGATTTGGCCTTGATGGTAAGTGCCTCGGCGTGAACTATTTGGACCCCTATGGCAATTGGGAAGACGTTATAGTAAAAGGAACTGTAAAAATAACATTGCGAGACTATACAGCAGAAGTAAATGTAGAGGCAAATAAAGTACATTTACGTTCAGGTACCAGTTGTGAATTAAGCACAGGCCAATGTTCGGATATAGATGGCGGATACACTTTTGGGAGCCTTTACCTGAAGATTCGTGTAGAACAAAAAGATACGGGTTGCTTTACGAAGGACTCGCTGACCAGACCGTAGACTTACACACACACTTTAAACAAACCGTATACTCATTAACGGAAGGAGACATTATATTCGCACTTACGGCCCAAGGAAAAACCACTATTTGTGGATATACACTGACGCGTACCGAACACCCGAAATTACTGGTTGTCGAAATCGAAGGAAACCCATTTGTAAAAGTTATTAACGTAAATAATTTGGATATATTCGCTTATGTAAATTCCAAATTCGTCTACGTAGAAAAACATGTCAGAACGGAAATGAAACGGATGTATAGAGATATATTAGTCCAGAGATGCAACTTGGAACGCCAAGTGCTTCAAAACGCGTTAACCGTTGCTAGACGCTCCCCTGATGAGTTTTCTTACAATATAATGAAGGGACCGGGTTACATGGCCCTTCTAGCCGGGGAAGTAGCCCACATAATTAAATGCATCCCTGTAGAAGTAAAAGTTGCTCAAACCAAAGAATGTTACGACCAATTGCCCGTATCCATTGGCAATAATACCCTATATGTATCACCACGCACACATATTTTATCAAAGATAGGTACACAAATTATTGTAACCGGCTAGTTTCGCCTATGTACAGGCTGGACGGCGCTTGGTATAGCTTCGGTTCCGAGCCGGTACAGGTCATGCCACCCTGTCATAAAACCCCTCACCATGCCCACGTGGCAATACAGAAATCCCCACAGCCTAGCCACCAGCGGCATATACACCCAGAAGGACCTTGACGAACTCCGAGACCATATTATGTTCCCCGCGGAGCGACCCGCTATACTTAACTCCATCGCGCGAGGAATAGCAGGACAGCCCACTATCACACAAGGAGAGTCAATCTCTAATTTACTAGACGACCAATCTATTAAAAAAATCATTGAGTCAACTTGGAATAAAACATGGGGATATTTATCGATATTCGGAAATATTAACGCGGGTTTAATCGGACTATTATTAGTAGGTCAAATAATAAAATTTATTTTCGACACTCTTATACACGGATATTCGTTGCACACTATATATGGATGGTCTATTTACCTAATAGGAGCTTTATGGGATTCAGTTACATATCTTTTACTACATCTGAATAAACAACCCCATGTACGACCGAATAACGAAGGTCCGGCAACAGAAGCATCTATTCCTTTACAAGAATTAAGAGTCACCGAATTAACTAAAAACCAAGGCATAATACCCCCTTCAGGAGGACCCGAACAATATTACAGCGAAAATACGATCCCCAGACCCGAACCACGAGGTCAATAATTCTACGAGTCTGCTCGTAGCAACCCCGCGGCAAACCCTCACGTTACCACCGCACCAAGTTTTCCAGCGGACTACTCCCCTCCCCAATATTACCCACACCTCAGTAAAAGACAGGCGATGCGTCCGTTGTCATTCATGTGGGCCCCCCAGGGTGCAGCCTTACCTACGAACATATACCCATCCCATTCTATCCCCAAATATCGACGACCAGCGACCAAGAACCAACTACTTCAACAGAAACCCCTTCGATCTACCCCTCGCTTAAGGTTGTTGATCAACAATCCAACAACAAACCCACTTAATATCAAATTTTCTTTTGATGTATAGGTTTTGTTGTTCTTTCTTCTTCTCCCTCTCTCGCACGTCTTAAATATATATATATATTTAAGTTATGATATGAACGAGTGCAAGTGCGCATGAAGTACATAAAAATGTATGGATAAATAAAATCTAACAACGAGTTTTAATAATTTTTTTTTCTGTGCGTGTGAGTGCACGAAGAGAACTAATAACACAATAGAGTAACAATAACAAACTAACGTTGATCAATGAAGAATTTAATAATAAATAATCATAAGAGTGTGGTCAATAACGAATAATTATAAGAATTTAATAATAAATAATCATAAGTGTGTGGTCAATAACGAATAATTATAATAAATTACTATTGGAAAGTCGGTAATCACAACTATACTAATCATCTTAGCCACCGCCATGTCTCAATGGATTTATGAAGGGAACGCGGAGCTCCGTCATAAGGAACAACAACCAAAGCACAACGACCCGAAAGAACCAGCATTGCCCATACGATTACATTTCTTCAGACTGCGACGAACTATACTAGGAGCAGAAAGAATTTACTGCTACTGGCGGATCGGTTATGGTTGGACCTTGCCAGAAGAACGTTTGATTTATATGTGCCCCCCGAGTGGAGAAACATCGATTTCTCTACTCTCAAGTCCTGGACACATCAACTCCGAGACAAACCTTTTGAAGACATATTGTTGGGAAATATTTACTACCAATGGCATATAGATATACTGGTCCCAATCGGGCAAGATATAACCCTAATACCTTTACCGGGCCTCGACGGGTGGCCGGTTTCCTCCGACGTGCCGCACGTGTGGAGCGACACGCGACCCAAGGGCAGGAGACTACACATCAGTACGAACCGCAGAGCGATCCCTGATGCGTTCAACTTACAAATCCTAACCCACTATTGGCAACCAGATGTCGAAGGCCAAAGAGGCATTCGGGTCCCTCCCGAATGGAGAAACCTCACCCAGAAAAAAATGTCCTCATGGATCCAGACTGCAATCTCCAGAGCACCAGGGAAAATCGAATTAGGAGGTGTATCATATTCCTGGATCGGTAAAACACTAGCACCTGTTACACAACACCCTTCCGGAATCCAATACGAAGCGATTCGGGAAAAGGAAACAAACCCGCCGGATCTTCAGAAAAACACACCCCCATCTTTGAATCTCTCGAACCCTTTACTCGAAGAATCTTCTGAAAATATTTTACCTCCAGTCACCCAAATTGCACATTGCACAACAATCACGTCAAATACTCCTTCGCCTTATTACTCAGTCCCACCTCCTTCCGTTTCCAAAGCTTGGAAAACCAAAAACCTTAGCAGTATTGATACCGAACAGACGATATCTCCCGGCAACAATACGACAGATCCCAGAAACATTTTAACACCCATAGAAACAATGGATACAGAAGAAGACTCCAACAGCATCCTACTCGCAAGTATGAATCCCGGCCCTGTCACTAGAAGCAGGACCAGGATACCCACATTTTCTAATTTAGGAAGACCAGTCACTAGTCCCACCGCTGTGTCTCCAATACCTCCTCTTCCTATTCCCAAAGCCCCCCGTAGTACCGAACATATTACGATCCAAAACTTGGTGGATTACTTGTTGGAAAGCGACTCTACA
Organism: Cylloceria caligata; assembly: GCA_963942595.1. Taxonomy (NCBI): domain Eukaryota; kingdom Metazoa; phylum Arthropoda; class Insecta; order Hymenoptera; family Ichneumonidae; genus Cylloceria; species Cylloceria caligata. The sequence continues at coordinate 56,447,201 of OZ012703.1, read as the reverse complement.
TTACGTCACCAGCCACAAGTCTCCACCGACGATATTCACTCTCTTATCAACAAGTCGTGTGACTTTTCAAAAACGCCATAATGGGACACTGGTAGCACTTTCGTTACACAAATGGTAAATATGGAAAAAAAAAAAAAAAATGCATAAGCAAAGGAATAATGCAAGGAAAACTTCTCCCAACACCAAATACTCACGTAAGTAAATCTATTTTGAGCTAAAACTATATAACTGTACCCTTACATATAAAGGGTGGTTAAATTGTAAGGGCCGATGTTGAATGTGAACCACACCTAAACGTCAAGTTTTTTTCTGCATTTCATTTGACATTTCTCAATTTCAGACTAACTCAATTTGAACCATGGAAAGATACACAATCGAGCAACGCGTTAAAGTTACTCAGGCTTATTATGAAAATGGGCGTTCAAATCAAAATGCATATCGTGCACTTCGTGATTTTTTCGGTCAATTTAATCGTCCAAATGTGCGTACAATCGGAAAAATCGTGCAAAAATTTGAGCAAACCGGGTCTGTAGGAGATATTAAAACACCAGTGCATGCTCGTACAGCTCGTACTGCAGAAAATATTGCTGCTGTTCGCGATAGTGTGGCTGAAGAGCCGTCCACCTCAAAATGAGGCCGGTCAGGCAGTTACTGTGAATGGTGTTCGCTATCGTGAGATGATAACGAACTTTTTATGGCCCGAATTGGAAGATATGGATGTGGGCGATATGTGGTTTCAACAGGACGGTGCCACTTGCCACACAGCTAACGAAACAATGGCTCTTTTGCGCGACAAATTCAATGGCCGTGTTATCTCACGTGGTGGCGATGTCAATTGGCCGCCAAGATCATGTGATTTGACACCGTTGGACTTCTTTCTTTGGGGTTATTTGAAAGAAAAGGTGTACGTCGATAAGCCAGCAACAATTCAAGAGCTAAAGGATGAGATAATTCGGCACATTAACGGCATAGAACCTCAATTATGCCTAAGCGTCATCGAAAATTTGGACCATCGGATGGAGGTGTGCCGCCGAGGTCGCGGCGGCCATTTGGCCGATATTTTGTTCCATACATAATTGAACCATACCATATTATCATAATAAAAAGAATTGATAATAATTTCCTAAATAATTTGTGTTTTATTCAAAATCAACATCGGCCCTTAAAATTTAACCACCCTTTATATTTTGATTTATAATACACAAAATTATTTTATTTATGCCTTTTCGCACTCTAAAAAAAAAAAGTGTTGCATTTTTTCTCAGAATAAGAATAAAAAAAAAGAAAAAAAAAATATATCAGGAGTACAAATTGAAAATGCGGGATTTTTTTCTATTTTTGAACGTTTATTCTGAAAAAATGGTAACAAATGAATTATTCAAAGTATTGTCCATCGCTAGCCACAACTTTTTCCCATCTTTCTGGCAATTTACGGATACCGTCGCGAAAAAATTCGGCCGGCTTGGCTGCTATCCAGTCATCGACCCATTTTTGGGCTTCTTCGTAAGAATGGAAGCGCTGGTCAGCTAGGCCATGTGTCATCGATCGGAAAAGGTGGTAATCGGAAGGAGCAATATCTGGGCTATACGGCGGGTGGGGTAAGACTTCCCATTTCAGCGTTTGTAGGTATGTTTTGACCGGCGCTGCAACATGTGGCCGAGCGTTGTCATGTTGCAAAATTACTTTGTCGTGTCTTTGCTCGTATTGTGGCCGTTTTTCTTTGAGTGCGCGGCTCAAACGCATCAATTGAGTTCGGTATAGTGCTCCTGTGATGGTTTCGTTCGATTTCAATAGCTCATAATACACCACACCCAGCTGGTCCCACCAAATACAGAGCATGAGCTTGGCGCCGTGAATATTTGGTTTGGCCGTCGATGATGATGCATGGCCGGGGTAACCATATGATTTTTTGCGCTTCGGGTTATCGTAATGGATCCACTTTTCATCACCAGTGACAATGCGATGCAAAAAACCCTTCCGTTTTTGCCGTTCGAGCAGCAGTTCGCATGCAAAAAAACGGCGCTCGACGTCTCTCGGCTTCAGCTCATACGGCACCCAATGTCCTTGCTTTTGGATCATTCCGAGGGCTTTTATACGATGGGAAATGGCTTGTTGTGTCACTCCCAATGAATCTGCGAGCTCTTGTTGAGTTTGACACGAGTCTTCATTGAGTATTGCCTCCAATTCAGCATTCTCAAACTTTTTCACTTGGCCCGGCCGCTCTTTGTCCTCAACGTCAAAATCACCACTTCTAAACCGCACAAACCATCTCTCGCACGTTGAAACCGATGGAACATGACTCGGATAAGCCTCGGAGACCAATCGATGTGCTTCAGCAGCACTTTTCTTCAAATTAAAGAAGTAAATTAAAACTTCCCGCAAATGCTGTTTTGTTGGCACGAAACTCGACATATTGAGAGCTCAAAAAAACTATGAATTTGACACTGCGACAAATTGACACATACTGAAAATTAAAGCTATAAGACGTAGCTTTGACATGAACATAGTCAGAGTACTGCCTGATGCGTATAGCGTTAGTAACGCCATCTGTTATCAAACCCGCATTTTCAATTTGTACCCCTGATATATATACATAAATATATATACTTAAAATAGAACAAAATAATATATTCAAAAAAAAAGGGCAAAGAAAAAAAAAAGATATACAATAACAATAATAACCGTTAATCACACTATGATATCGCATATTAGTAATGCACATTATGTTTCACAGACACAAGAGTTTACAAGTCACTCATTCCGAGGGCCACCGTACTGCCCTGGATATCTCAACCAAACATTTACATCTCCTCAGAGTAAAAGGAAGCATTCGTTTTATACTAGACGATCCTTGAATCCTTATACCAAATCTCATGGAGCCAACCATCATGATGGCGAGACAATACGAGAATCCACACGAACGTCCAGCATTATATGGACCAAAATTTTAAGAACTTCACGAACACCAACAACTCTAAAGAAACTTCACGAACGCCAAGAACCTCAAAACGCTTAGAACATCAAGAACTTCAAAACGCTTAGAACATCAAGAACTTCAAAACGCTTAGAACGCCAAGAACTTCAAAACGCTTAAAACGTCAAGAACTTCAAAAGGGCTAAGAACTTCAAGAACCCCAAGAATTTCACGAACTTCAGAAACCAACGTCCACGAGCTATTGAATCAACACCAAGTCTGTATGAGAAAATTCATACCTACATATTCTTACACACGTCAGTTGCTATTATTCAAATCAAGTTAACCATTCCGATGTGTGGTATAAGAAAAGGAGAAAAAGTATATTTTAACCGTGTCATTAGACATACATAATATTTGAGTTACAAAAAAAAAGGAGAGAAAGAGCAAATACTCTAACGAAGCAAATATTTGGATAAAGATTACGAATTATAAGAAGTAAAATTAAGAACACATACACTGTAACCAGGAAGTCACGTTTAATATTCACCGTTATTTAATCATAAGTAACATATAAGAAAAGAATTCACTTAGCTTATTGTACGGTTGCAAAAAAAAAAAGGGGTTAAACATTTCAAAGAAAGGAAAATATAACAGTAAAATCAAGAAGCGAATAAACAAAGTAAACAAGCTAAGAAAATATTAGAAAAGGAAAAGAGAGAAATACAAATGCCCATAAATAAAGGGACGCATATATAAGTACAATAACATAACACCTATTGTCGGGAAATATGAAGCAACGAAATAATTAAGTTAAAAATTAGGACCATATAATATTCCTACTAAGTATAGTACGGACAAATCCGAAGAAATATAATCGCACATATACATACACTTAACGTAGAACAATATTTAACCAAAGCAAGAATAGCAATATGGCCAAACCGTTGCCAATCAAATATCCTTTCTCTATTAAAAGTAACGTTTTGTTTGTGTTTAACGAATTCGTCATGGTACGAACCAAAAGCTAATACCACATACAGATTCCAAGATCTTGCAAGAGACAAGTCGTTAAAAGAAAAAGAATAGTACGACAAGCATAATTGGAAAATTGTTAGCTTCACCCTCGGATTCGATTATTAGGCTTCTCCTAATAATCGTTTTAAGGGGGGAGGTGTTACGTCCTGACGTAACGTCGCGTTTATCTTTTTCATTTCGATTACGTTAAAGTTCTTCTGTTTTAGTTTCGCTACAGTAAAAGTAACCTCTCACATTTTTCTTTTATTCTCGAACTTCTTAAGAGGAGAGGAGAGCGATTTTAGCGACGGAGATCGGAACAGGGTGAAGATGCGGCCCTACCGACTGTCTCCCGGGAAGAATTAATCTTGTAAAGATAGAATTTTTCGGCGCTCCCGGTCAAAAGGCAAACTTTCAAACCATGGGATCTACTGCGTAGACCCGGTTATCGACTGCCATTTATGGATCTATGATTCAGAGCAGCCTTACCCTCAATCCTAGACCAGGGGTTCGGCTAGTCGCCGTCGCACAGTAGACGCAGAGCCCGAAATCGTGGCAGTAAATACAAATAACCTCCGATCGGAATGAAAATTGGTATGCAGGGGTTTTTAAGGTCGCTGATTACGAATCTGAAAGCTAAATTATTGTAAACAAAATGGCCGATCCAATATGGCGGACATGGATGTTAAAAAGGTGTCCGATCTTGACAAAAATTGGTATATGCGGGTTTTTAGGGTCGTGCCGTTTCAATAGTATACTGCTCAAATAGTTCACAATTTATCTTGTGGCCACACGAGATAACTTGTAGGATAACGTAGAAACGGTTAATTACTTTTTCGTTGACCCCGGTTATCAAAGCAGAAACCTTCCAATTCTCAAAAAATCGCCGAGCTGTGTTGCCATCATTGCTGCTGCCGTATCCAGGCTTCGGACGATCAATGCTTAGACCCAATTCGCTCTTGAATTCGCGTTGAATCCTCTTCTTGGTTTCTTCGGTAATTTGTTTTTCTTCGGAACTTCGTGCTTGCCATTTTTTAATGCCGAGTTTGTACGACAAATATATGCAATACTGGAAGCACCGTATCCACACATGCAGTGTCGACAACCCGAACTTCAAATTCGTTTCAACGACCTCCTTTTGCAACATAACGTCGATGGCATTAAAATCTTTGCTGGTTGCTCCACACAAATAGCACCGTTGAGCAGATTTCGTCGATGACACAGCATTGCAAACTTTACCATCTATCATGGTGAACGCTAACTTGTACGTTATGGAGATATCTTTTCCACTTACTACAGTTTGGAGTGGACTAAGCGACTTTATTTGTGCTTCGACAATTCCAACTTCATTTAGTGTGGACTCTGTATCTTCGTGCAGAAACTGTAGTCTAAGCGGCCTACAAAATCGTGGAGACGAGGGCCTAGGGTTCTTTCAAACCATGATTTCTGCTTTTGTTTGTTGATCAATGCAGATGAGTTGTAATGGCACAACCGAAGTAAAAAACACATGCGCATCTGATTTGCTATCATCAGTAAAAGTCTGCTTATATTCACTTTGCCCAGAGCTTCCATCGCAACCCCATTTGCAAATTAAATCCATATTACGAGCATTACCGTTAGTCAAGGTTTCAACGACTTCTGTTTGGACGAGTAAAATACGTTTAACTGTATGATCTAATAATGCCTGCAATTCGACTTCTGCACTCGTCTCTGTAATGGTAATTGCGTCAGACCGAGGATAACAACGCTTTTTTGCTTCCACCACTTTTTCGTAAGACGGATATAGACGACAGTTATGTGCCAACGATATTTTTCTCATCGTTAGGTAAGCTCCCTTTGACAATTTACATTCGATCAAAGCGGAAAGTGCAGCCTCTTCCGATAAAGAGGTTTCACCCGTTACTGCATAAGCTTTTCGATACTTAGAAGCTTTTAAAGGACTCGTCATTGTTACGTCCTTAACAACTTTCGAAGCGTCTAATTGTCCCGAAGCGCGAAGGCTCATTTGAGTAGCGTATGCTAATTCTTCCGGGGTTGAGGATTCACGAATATCTTCGGTCTTCTTTCGTTTTGACCTTTCACTTGCCGATGTAAACTCAAGGGACGGGCGGCCTCTTTTACTACCTGGGTCTTTCTCAACAGTGTCTGTAGGTACGGCAAAATATACCTGCCCGCTAAGCCATTTACTGTTTTTCTTGAAGAAAATGTCCGATGTTCTATTAGCTTCTTGCCACCTGGTTCTTATTTTATTAAACAGCATTGAAAAGGCGGTTCTCGAGTCCTCAGGCACCACAACTTTACGTCCACTTTTCTCGGAAATTTTAGTTTCCACGAAATTCAATAACGTAGCGAAATTATCGTTCAAATTATCCTTTATAATAAGATATAATTCTTTCCTCGTCAAATGTACTCCTTCGTAATGGGACCCTGTAATAAAGACATACAATTGTATAGAATTTGTGTTGAAGGATCAGATCAAAATTTTAATGAATTTTAATTATTGTAACAAATAAGTAGCCGCAATAATTATTCGTTTTTTTTTTGAAAAGTACATAAAAAACAACAGTTATGAAAAAAAAATTGAATTTAGACTATTATGAAAGAAGTTATGAGCAAAAAAACATAAACAAATATTTTTTGAACGGGTGACCAAAAACATCTCAAAATGTACCAGAAGCCGATTTTTGATGAGTACATGAAAATATGACAAAATCGAGGGAAAAAAAATTGAACTGTCCGATTTGGCGTGGAATGCCCCATATATACCTATATATATATAATAAAAATGTATCAAATATAAATAAAATGTGACGATTCAAATTAATTACTTTAGTATATACTTACATATATATGTATTGTTGTATGTCTACAAAAATAGATATATAAATGATTTACTTGAATTTGTATTTTGTATATATATATGTATATATATATATATTATATATGGTATATGTATGGATATAGTCCTATTGCTCAAGTAGCAGCTGTTCAATGGCCCCATGGCATGGCGTATGGCGCCGCGCGCGCGTGCACGGTCGGCAACCGCCTGTTTTACGTTGCCAAAAACCATAACAGACAAAGTTAGGCAGCTCTAGGCAGCTAATTCCTGTTAATTTCGCAAGCTTATATAATAAACTAAAGGCCTAGACATTGGCTGTCGCAGAATATGGCAGAAAGTATAACTTTTCGGATAGTTGAAAATATAAGTTTACAAAATTCTTTCACTTTATTTATGCAGTAGTTTATACTACACTTCAATAATTTACATATTTATTTTAAACTCAACCAATGTAAAAATATCTTCTACATACGTCCAGAAGTCGTATCCATGTCTCCGGATTGATTTAAAACACTTCACTTTAAAGTTATCGATTTTATAAGTCACGGTAGTTTTCGCTCGTTCAGCGCGCGATGCGAACACTCGTCTCGAAGGCTAACTTCCAACTGACGCAGCGACGAAGGTATACGGTGAAAAAGGTTCCCCTTTTACAATTTAACGCAGCCATTAGTCCTCTACCTGACTGCCTGCTCAAATATCCCGATTGTAAAAATTTTTTTCTGACTTTTCTGCCACGATTTCGGGCTCTGCGTCTACTGTGCGTCGGGGCGTTGTTGGTCATAAGGGATCGGTTGGAGGGAACGCTATCACGGGACCAAGCGACCGCGCCCTTTCTTCTCGCTCTTGCCTGAAATCTTCTCTCTCTCTCTCTCTCTCTTTACAAAGATGATGAAATCACAAACAATTATTAACTAAGCGAAACAATTAACAAAAGTGGAAGAACTGTTGATTTAAACGAAAGAGTTATGACTATTAAAATGTTCACACGAATACTGTAAGTAAAATATCAGCAGCAAAAAGAACAATTATGCTTCCATATGGAAACTACCCAGGGCTGTCACTCGAAAACGAGTACAACCCACATTGAATTAATGAGCTTACCAAGTATAGTCGGGTAATAGAAGAAAGATCAGTATATCAGGATTAATTCCCCTTTTCTCTTGGGATTATATTAATATGTCTCTCGTAAAATATTGGAATTTATAGTAAAAATACCATCATAAATATATAGAACATGTTATGCCTATATAGAAAGGATAAAGGAAATATTAGGATTAATTTATGGTAAAATAGCGAAAAATAGACAGAAAAACGAGAAAGAGATGAGACTAAAATTGAGTTGTAATGAAGCTTCTGCTGCAGGAAAGCGAGGCTGGCCGACTCTCCACGCAACGAAAACGCCTTGCGCGAGGTCGGAACAGCGATCTAGCTGACTTGCGTACGAACGAAATGCACGAGTAACCAAGCTAGGCGAGTCGTTCTCAAGAGAAGAACTCTCTCGCTCTCTCTCGTTTCCATGCATAAAAATACTTGTTTTACCAGCAAGTTATTTATATGAAATATGTTACACATATATAGATAGGATAAAATGAAATGTTAAGATTATTTTACAGCTGAATACCCATAAGTAAGACTAAACGAGAAAGAGAAAAAAATTATAACATGTTTCAATAAAGCTTCCTCTGCAGGAAAGCGAGGCTGGGCGACTCTGCGCCACGACGAACGCCTTATCGCTAGGGCTGAACGGCGATCTAGCCGACTTGCGTACGAACGAAATGTACGAGTAACCAAGTTAAACGAGTTGCTCTCAAGTAAAATCCTTCTCTCTCTCTCTCGCTCTCGTCTCTATAGCACGAGAATAATCGTCTAACTAACAAATTATTTAAGAAAACTTATTAACTATAAGAAGTCTAACGTCTAACTAAAAAATTATCTAAGAAAACTTATTAACTATAAGTAGAGTAATCACTAATTCAACGAATAACCAATGATGTTTGGAATAAGCCATAACTCAACAAAACCATTTATACTAATAAGAGATTAACGCAGAAATCAGGTTGCATACGTCAAAGTTAACTACAGAATCTGTAACAAATTATTACTAGTGGTTTCATGTGAAGGATTTAATTAAGTTCCGTACAATCGCTGAAAAACTAAGTCATTACCATAGACACATCTACATAGAAGCGAGCATAAGGATATTACCTAGACTAGGAAACTCTATCGAAAGTAGGCCAAAAAGCGGGGTGGTAAAAATCGCCTTATTTTCAGGGGAAAAATGCCTCGAACGCGTTCCCTCACCTAATCGCGTGGTCCTCTGTGTAGCACATCGCGCGGACAAATCAGTACAAATACTGTTTGCCGGGAAATAAAGTAGTACAGAACGATAATTTTTCACCACGGCTTAATTTTCACAAAGTATAGTTTCAAGTAGTACAGAGTAAGAGTACAGTACTTATAATTATAAACGCTTGAAAAATCGGGAATATTGAACGTGCAACATTCAACTACTCATGTAGTTTTATTTCAATAAATAATTATTAATACGCACCAACGCCTACGTTCTATTTTGAGTCTGTCTGACTACACTAATCTACGTCCAACCAACTTTCAACAGCAAGAACCACAGCAACAAACAACCGTGGGTATAATTTTCAATTACCAATTAAAGTGAAATCTTGCTACGCGTGAAATTGTCATTTAAGTCCCTCCCCATTATTCGTGAAGTGATTATCCCTAACCAAGAACAAAACGCACTCTAGCCCTATCCCGAGTAATTTTCCGCGAGGTTAGACTCAAAAACGGGCTTGCGTCTTCGGTATTTTCTCGTCGGGTGTGGTAAAGGGAGAATTTATTCTCCTTGACCAGAACACGGAAAAGGTACACCGAAACGTGAAATCTATGTTAAATTCGTGGGTTCGTAAGATAGGCCGCGATTTTGACGCAACACAAGTTAATCCAAGTATTTTGGTTACGCGGCTGTCCAATGACTTTTCTGAGCATGATGTTCCAGTCGCAGAAATGCTAGCAAAACATCAAGGTACGTTGCATGCCATTTGGCGAGTGGAAATCCGCCCGCTATACACAAGTTTGTCAATTATCCTTCAAATACTAATTGGTTAAGAAGTAAGGAAGCGACCAGACTTCTGTTTCACCATTTTTTAAAATTTTAAACAAATAGTGAAAAACTATCACCACAACCCGAAATTAAACCGGGGGTCCCAGAATTCTAGCCTGGGCGTTACCAATTACGCTACCAAGGATCTGGCGAGATTAATTCACGGTTCCTACTTAATAACATTTCAATAAACCTTAGTTTTAATTAATCTCTCTGTAATATCGATAACGTAGGAATCCAGGCGACACTGTATTCAGGCCCGAGTTGTGACCAGCCAAGCCAGATAGCCAAAAATGCTATCTAATAAAATTGGTCGCGATGACGAAGCATAAACAAATATTGTTAATGCATACGACCATAGATATAATAAACAAATACGCTTATTATCGGATACCTAGATAATTCGATGAACCCCCCTTTCGCCGGAAATGAGTAATATTATGCGGAGATAATTAATCTTTAACATTTTTATTTTAGTTTGAATTTCGAATAACTAAAGTATTTCAAAGAATTATTCAGTTATTCGATCGGGATCAAAATTCATTAAATAATGATACCGTCTACTGTACCCGCATAGTCATAATATATATTTCGCAAATTTTTTGCTGCAGCCTTTTGAGTCAAGACATCCAGGACCATTCCACTCTCATTCCGTAATCAGCATTCCCAGCGACTTACCCCATACCGCAATGTCTCTATTGACAAGAGTAAGTATTTCTTAATACATTCGATGAGTTTATGAAATTAACTAAGCTCCGCTTACCTCTTTATCTCAATATTAAAAGTTTTAAGGTTCACACACAACGAGCGGCTGACGATTCCCGAAATGAAACAGCTACCGTTCTTCGAGAGGATTCACTGGCTCAGCTTACTTCACGCCAGATTTCCTCAGGCACATCACAATACGTTCCAAAGTTTCGTAAATCGGGCAATGTGTGGACGGACTTAAATCATATTTAATCGCCAGTTATCTTAGGTTTCAATTATTTATTTTATCATGTATTTACTTCGCGTATGGGCATTGGCTGTTAATGAAAACTGAAAGATGAAAAATGCATTGAGAAAGATTAATTCGTCATAAAATATTTATTTGTCTCTTTTAAGACTTTACTTTTTGCACAAAAAAAGCTTTTACATGTATGAAAGTTTATTTTTACGACCTTAAAAAAAGGGAAGGTTTTGCATTATCTTTACGCTCTGCGAAAGGCCATCGACGATATTGATTTCGAGGTGCAGCCCTCGCATTACTTATTTACTTATTACAACTCTGCTTATTTGTTGAAAAAATTATTTTATATTATCTTTTCAAATCTTCTGCTTTAATGGCAGTAAAATACCTAAACATTTGATCGAAAACAAAAAAATATTTTGTGCATAAATCCATGTTTAAAATCTATAGAAATTAAATAAATGGAAATTTATTTTCATCCGTTATTTATTTTCCATTACTTTTCTTTCGAGTCATTTATTCATGAATTTTCGTGGTGAACCGTTTGTTCTTTGTTTTCAATTAAATGTTTAGATATTAGACTACCATTGGAATAAAGCGTTCGAAAAAATACTTAATAGTAAGTATGTATTAAACAAATAAATTAACTGAGTTAAATGGTATGACCATTGTAGTTAAAAATTACAATACGCTGATGAAAACTGAGTTGCCCAATAACTGAGTTAAATGGTATGACCATTTAAATGAAATGGTATGACCATTTAACTCAGTTATTGGGCAACTCAGTTTTCATCAGCGTATTGTAATTTTTGCAAATGAAACTACCGGCGTTACTTATTTCTCAATTTTTCCGTTCTGGATATCGCCGACATGCCATCCACGAATCTTGTTCTGTAAAGAACATTGGCGTTGTTAAACATGCCGTCTTTCAGCGAGACGACGATAAATTGCGAATGTTTGAAGTGTCTTTTGAGCATAATGCCGATGTTCTCTGTATGTGAGAGATCCAGAGCCGCGTCAACCTCGTCCAATATATATAGAGGTGCGGGTTTGAACAGCAACATCGCCAGAACCAAGGACAGCGCCACGAGGGATCTCTGACCACCAGACAGTTCTCCGAGCGATTCCTTATAGATGCCCGCGAATCCTACTTTCACTTCCAAACCTTCCAGCACCGATTTATCCCTGGGAGGTTGCAGTTTTGCATTTGCGCCGGACAGTAAAGTACTGAATATCGATCCGAAGTCCTTGTTCACCTACGTATAAGAAACGAATGTGTAAACTTTAATTCCACTGGTTAAATTATTATTCTTAAATACCTTAATAGTATATTGTTGGTGCAAGTGCAACATCACAAATTTTTCGTTAAGGCGGTGTGAGATAACGACGGAGGTTCCGTATTTAAGGCTCCATATATTCGGTATATATCTGCCTTTCCTATTTTCTCAGTGACGGTTCATATTTCGGGCAAAAACAGGTTAGGTTCATATGCTAAATAACTAGATGCATCCGAACTAACTTTATTTTCTCTCTCCTTCAAAGCCCAATTTAGTCCTGTTTCTCACGCATCCATAAGAGTTTCATATTCTTCTATTAATGATGAATAAAATGATAGAGTGATAAATCTAAGCGACAATGATTTGACCAAATTTTTGATGGAAAATTTCTGGCAGTTCGCAACCCGGTTAGAGTCAGCGCCACCTAAGATCCCTGTGTTATCGATCTCAGAAAGATCTTTAACAATCGAATCATTAATTATTTTTGTCAACTCTGATTGCCTCACTCATTCATCAAGAATTAATGAGGTAACCAGAACTGACGATTTTTTACTTTTTAAAGAAATCGTGAAAAAATATTGCCACAGCCCGGGTTCGAACCGGGAACTCCAGAATTCTAGCCTGGTACGTTACCAATTACGCCACCGCGGCTCTAGCAACATCAATTCACGATCTCTATTTTAATGTCAATTAATACACCTTTGTTATTTTATTATACGCGGTCATATGTTTCTTAAGAGTGATAAATCTAAGCGACAATGATTTGACCAAATTTTTGATGGAAAATTTCTGGCAGTTCGCAACCCGGTTAGAGTCAGCGCCACCTAAGATCCCTGTGTTATCGATCTCAGAAAGATCTTTAACAATCGAATCATTAATTATTTTTGTCAACTCTGATTGCCTCACTCATTCATCAAGAATTAATGAGGCAACCAGAACTGACGATTTTTTACTTTTTAAAGAAATCGTGAAAAAATATTGCCACAGCCCGGGTTCGAACCGGGAACAATAAAATGATAGTCTGTTTCTGCATTAAGCTACTGCATAAGCGAAAATGAAGATTTGTGTTTGACATCGAATTATGTTATTCTATAGGGTATTTAACGTCATTAGGACAAATTTCACTATTTAGGTACTGAAATATTAGCATTCCAAGTTGTACAGTTTTACACCAGACTATAAGCAACAGGTTTAAAATTGCAATTCACAAGATTTTACCTTTATATTTTCAAAAGATCGAGATTTGAGCAATCAATAGCAAAGATAAACGCTATTGGAACCAATACAATATAGCTAAAAGGCAAGCTTTGGCTAGTCGGGCATCAAAACTTGGCAACAATGGAACATTCAGGTACTTAACCTTACAGTTGGCGCCAATCTCAAAATAACCAAAGGCACACTCAACGTGCTTTGTAGCAATCCGAAGCACGCAAGTGCAATTCAGTTGCAAATTATTACTTCGATATTGAAAATGAAATTACATAGTATAGTATTCTCTCTCGGATACCCCCTCTACTACTCTAGGATGATCGATTCTTTAACGAGCCGGTCAAGACAGATTAGAATGGGTACGGCAGTAATACTGAAAGCAAGGTTTATCTCATTTAACGACCACATTAACTTTTCGGGTTATACCAAGGCAGTGTTTTAATCAAGCACATTGTACGGCTTTATCATCGGTTCTTGCTTACGGATTTATTATCGGTAATTGTGTGTACGTCAATTATTTATTATTAAACTATTGTGACTCGGAACTTAGTAAAACAAGGACTTTATTCAGGATGACGGTTCATCCGCGAGTTCGCGGCGATAGTTTCTTTCGCGCTCGAACATTAGTACCTTCTCATCGAATCCCTCAACACTTTTAAATTCCTATAAGATTCTTCACCGCAAATCAAAGTTCATCTCATACATTATTTGGTCCTTCGAGCCAGATCGCATGTGAGGAAAATGTAAAATTTTGGTGTAAGTGCTGTGTGCCTCGTGTTGAGAAAAGTCGGGGTTTTCTCGATTAAAATGAAGGACTTCGTAATAATACACAAAAACTTTTGAGTTTACTCGAGCGTCATATCTCGGTCTCTTTTCCTCTCACTTAAAAGATTCAAATTTCCGACCGCGTCGAAGGTAGACAATGTTTACGAAGAGTGCGCGCGTACGGGATAAGATTTACCACCTCACTGCTCTCGAATTGCCTTAAGCGACTCGTATCGTTCTCCCTCTCGAGGATCGAGGTCGGTCAGTCGATCAATACTACAGTCGATAACTCTCGCGGTCGGTATCTCGAGTGGTAATTCACGCGGGCGGTATATTATACTCAAGGCGGACTCGAGACGCTAATTTCCCTCGGCTAAGTGAGTGCCACGAGCTGTCACAACAAACAATTCGGTTTGCTACTCACAGTTACAAGTGACACGCTCATTCGGGTTATAAGTGTATTTGACTCTATTTATCGGTGTTTATCTACTTTCCCTCGTATTTGTCAGTCTTATCTGAGTGTTCGGATTTTTTGAACAAGTTAAATTTCCTATTTTTTCGAATTCTTCTCACAGTGAAAATTGACACTTTCAATCGGAGCTTTAGTGAGTTTGACTGTATCGTTCGATATTTATCATCGTGCATTCGGTTGTTTCGGGTTTAACGGGGAATGCGGTAGTTTCATCTTAGAATTTTTCGAATTTTCGGAAATTTAAGGACCATCAAGGCTGTCTCGCGAGTGTTCGGACGATTCTCCCGCGAGTCTAAAGTGCATCCGGTTTATTCGCGGAACAAAGGTGTTGCGTCAAATTCAACCATATTTGTACTTTTCGGTCAACGTTATCTCGCGAGTGCTCGAACATTGCTGTCGCGAGTGAGGGTTTCTACAATCAAAAGCGAAGTTACCCCATGACTGTTCGGACAATTATCTCGCGAGCTTTCGATACTTTTCAATTTATTTCGGGTTTAAGTTCCTAAGTTTAAACAAACAACCGACATGTCGGACGAAAAGCCCGCTCTTCCCTCAGATCCAGGCTCGTGGGCTGACTGCGAAGAAACACCGGCTGCACCGGGGGCGGAGGAGCAAACGATACTCGTGGTGCTATCGGGCTCTCTTGAACCAGGCTGCTCGGTTTCTCCGTAACAGACGGTCACGCACAAGGACGACCCACGGCCAAGAACAAGTATATCGGAGTCCCGTGTGATCACGCAGGCAGGACGGCTTTGCGCTTTGGAGAAAGCGCTGTCACAAGCAAACTCCAACGCGGAATAACTTTTCGGCACGGTTTTTCTCACCAACATCGCGACGAACATCGGACTCATCGAATATCAATGGAAGGCCTTTCGGATTACTCATGAAAAAATAACGGATATGTGCACTCCTTAGTTTCTCACATAGCCGTACGTTATGTGCAACATACACGACATGGCACTCAAAGTATATGCGAGAGCCAAGCAGGTACTATCGGATTTACGGGTACGAGTGACCCAACATTCAACATCGGGCAACCAATTAAGATCGTCACAAGGCTCCCTTCCAAGCATTCCGCTTCCCGAGTTCTTCGGGCAATATTCGGAATGGAAACCGTTCGCCGATTCATTTCTCAGCCCAGTCGGAAACTGGGACGACATCAGTCAGGTTGAGAAGCTAGTGCGACTCAAGGGTGCTCTCAAGATGAGGCAGCGAGTCTGTTGGCCAATAACACGGTGGCTCAGGAGAACTACGGTCCTGCCTGGAAGACGCTCGTCAAAAGATTCGAGAATCGAAGACTTTTGCCCAGTTCTCGTCTTAATCGACTCCTTGGGCTCGCGACGCTCACACAAAAATCGGCCAAAGGGTTGCTTACACACGTGGTGACGGCCAAGGAGGTCTTGGGTGCACTCAAGGCTTTGAGTTACTGATCAAGTACTGCGACTGTATCGTGGTCCACATACTCAGATACCAATACGAGAGAGGCGTGGGAAGTACGGCTCAGCTCAAGGCTCGAGATTTCACCTGTGATGGAATTCCTCCAATTTCTTAAAGCAAGGGTGCGAGCATTCAAGAATTTCGAGCGAGAAACGACGCCAACAAGGAGCACGAGCAGTGGATCTACGCGTGCGAGCCATGCGCATACGGCAACCGGATCGACCCCAGGAAAATACGCCAAACCACCGGCAAATATATCAGATCGCCATTCGTGTTCCTGCTGCAACGGGAAACATTACAACGCCACGTGCTCAACGTTCCTCTCGATGGTTCTGAGTGACCGACGTTCGATATTCGAACAAAAACGACTGTGTTGCAGCTGACTCGGTCCTCATGGAGCGAACAACTGTTGTTCAACAAAGATGTGCCAACGATGTGAGGGTAAACATCATGCCTTCATCCATCAAGACTCACCTGAAGACTGAGGAAAGTCGACCACGGCACCTAAGCCCGACAGCCCATCACAACCATCGGTGTCGGCACAGTCGAGTAAGCGGGACTAAAATCAAGGATTTTTAAATCAAACCGAAAGGATTAATTATGATCGAAAACAACAATTTGAGCTCAAGGTCTTTTCTCCTGCTAAAGTCGTGAGAGAGAAGACGATCACGGTTTCGGACACACTTCTTCAATCATCACGATCACGACTCACATCAAGTTCAAACGGCTGTAAGCAGCGTTCAAATATCAAGACTATCGTTGCCCAATTATCGGTATCTTCAACTGATTGCCCACTAACAGTATTACTGGCAACTGCTCGTGCAACGGTAATCAACAACATTCAAGGATTTTCGCAAACGGTCAATATCCTGATCGATCCAGGATCTGAACTTTCGTTCATATCGAAAGAGGTTGTGAATAATCTATGTTTACGACGCAGATCAGCGGCAATTCCTATTATCGGCATCGGGGGCTGTAACACAGGAGTAGAAGGGGCCCGTTATAGAAAGACAGGGCGTGGCCGTCTGGCACCAGGGGCGTGTCGAGACGAGCCCCGCCTCCTCCCCACTACTACCCCTCCCCTGCTGCTTCCTCATTAGTTGTTCCAGGGAGCGTGTTTACCCCCACTCCCCTACCCCCGTTCCTGATTAGTACTCACAACCCCTTACCACCTCTGCCTTCATCCCTGATTGGTCCCCACCCCCAGTCCACCTATCCTGGTGTTCTGATTGGTGCAGCGTCGCAGCGCCATCTGCCGGATTTTGACTCGTACTTAACTGCCGATGCGCCATCTAATGTCGGTAAATGTGTTACCGACTGATGGTAAAGAAGAAAGAATGTTGGCAGTCGGTCAGGCAGAAAATTACCGATACGCCATCTACTATCGGTAATCGTGTTACCGATCGTCGGTAAAGAAGAAAGAATGTCGACAGTCGGTCCAGCAGAAGAATTACCGATACGTCATCTGCTGTCGGTGATCGTGTTACCGATCGTCGGTAAAAAGATTGAATGTTGACAGTCGGTCCAGCAGAAAATTAATTACCAGTACGTCATCTGCTGTCGGTGATCGTGTTACCGACTGACGGTAAAGAAGATTAAATGTTGACAGTCGGTTTAGCAGAAAATGTATCGATGATCGGTAAAGCGGATCAATTGTCAACCGTCGGTATGTAGCCGGCCATCGCTACAGCTAATTTGGGACTTACGGAAGATGAGAAGATTGAGTCTCGCGGTAAATGATATTCTGCACCCCACCATCATTTGGTTTCCCCCCCAGTCGTCGATAACCGAGACCCCCTTCACGTAGCTTTTTTTTTTTAAATTTTTGTTAATTAAAAAATGTAATAATTTTTAAAATATAATTTTTAAAATGTAATTTTTCAAAATAAAAATGTTATTTTTAGTTTCATAAAAAACTGTTTTATTTTACCATCCTCGTCCAACAAACATGTATTGTTCATCCGTAATTTTCAATGGCATCCGTGGCAGTCACGGCGAGCTGGTGGTCGACCGTCAATTTGTGTTTTTGTACCCGATTTTTTGTAATGTACATAGCATGACATGTACGAGGAGACCTCACGGTCAACTTTGAGCTCCTCCGGTAGTTTGTCGTACAGAATTTCTATTTTTCCGCCCCAATGTTTCAATAGCAGCGGCTTCGATATGTACGCGAGCTCAGCTTTGGTGAAGTCTCGGGGATCCTTGCAGCAGTCGATCATGAGTATACTACCAATAGTATTCATTGTGGAAAGAGAGGCAAAGATACTTTCACAACGACGTTTCCTTTTCAACTAAGTTTTTTCACAGCTGTTACCATTAGATATATACATCTCGCGTGAATGACCAGCATAGTTAAATATGAGAATGTGTATGGTGGGAGTACTTTCGAATAATAAGACAGGAAATTCAAAGTTTCGAATTTATTCATACGAATTTCAAAATGGTTCTGCACACGTTTGTATATACGTGATTTTATTATCATTTTACAAAATTATATAAATAAAGCCATAAATTTTTTATCGTTTTTACACATATACATGTATACAATAATATTCATAAAGAATAAAAAAAATTTACAACGCTGTACAGATAAATGTACGTATTTACACACACACACACACACACGCGCGCGCGGGGTATATATGTACATAAAACACGCACGCACGCACGCACACACACATACACACACATATATATATGTACAAAGTTACAAGTGGCAAACAAATGTGAAAAATTATCTACAAACTATATACATAAATAACCACACACACACACACACACATACACACACATATATATATGTACAAAGTTACAAGTGGGAAACAAATGTGAAAAATTATCTATAAACTATATACATAAATAACCACACACACACACACACACACACACACACGCGCGCGCGCGCGCATTCTATTTACATGTTGATATATATTGACATATTTACAAAAGTTTATATTACAAATAGATGTTACTAGCCATCATCAGCATCGTTATTTTTAAAACCAAACGGTAGTGATAACCGGTGTGTAATATGACGGCGTTTACGACATACGACACGACAAGTTTTGTACATTGTACGGGTGATGACGTTGTGGAGGGGCATTCTTTGAATTGAATTAAATTTTTAATTAAACACTGTGTTACTAAACGATGGTAATTCCGATTTTATGAGTTCACTTATTGAATTAAAATTAATTGTTTCCGAGTTTTTATAATTCAAACTTATCCCCTTCACTTTACAAACAGTGTCCACCACCGTTTCAGGATCCTCGGTAGTCGTAACCGTATAACCTTAAAATTTCGGGCCACCGGAGACGAACGAGTTGATATAAGCGTTCGGTGCCACCGATATCAACTCGTTGGTCATGTCACCGAGGAGATTACCTACCGAGGGTTCCCCAAGCATCATCACCAGTACTCACGTAAATAACAGAGTCCGTGTCGTAATACAAAACCCGTCTGTCCAATAGCTCGAGGTAGCTATAAAGTTTCAGACGGGCCAAGGCCGTTGTAAATGCAGCTATAACCACACTAGTTAAGGGGCTAGGGGTAATAGCGTCCTCGTGAGATGTCCAATTTAAATATAGCAAATCGTCGTTAACCGGTAGCAGGCGTTGAACTTCTTTCTCATTGTCGTACAAATACAACAATAGCTTCTCGCGAGTTTTAATTATTTCCGTGCGCGTCAGGTTATCCCGCTGACCGAACTTACCCCAGAACGAATTTAAGCAAAGCTTAGCAACTGAGCGTGAGCCCTGATTACGCGTAATGTTTTTAGCGTTCAACCGGATACCCTCCACACGCTCGTAATAATCTATATATTCCTCGCGAGACGCTTCGTCGATACAGTGCTCGGGCCAACCGCTCGCCTCCTGTTTAATTTTCAAAAACGTATTTACATAAGAGGCAAACAGTCCACCCTCGCGTGTAACGGGATTGTACATTGTTGTTTTGTACGCCCAAATCATCTAAATTTTTAAGATTTCATAGCCCATATCTATTGCCTTCCGCACCTCATCCGTCACCCAGATACCGGTGAAAGCCCGGTCGTCAGGGTTCTCATGAATGCACGAGGCTTGAACCATAGACTCTGTACACTTACGGCACAGAGCAAATAGCAGTCTCTCGTGCATTCGAACAGGTAGCACGGGGTGAAAGAGGTGGCGCGGAGGCAATACGGTACACGCGACCATACCGTTGACCGTTACACCGAGAGCATCGAGTGAACCCCCCAACAAATCGTCGCACTCGGTACCGATATATATTTTCGGGTGCCCCACAGGGAAGCGACCTGTCTTACATATATACGGATACAGCGAGCAGATATCGATGTACGATATCTTCTCCCCTGGTGCGACATCGTAGGAGGTGACGATATTACCTGTGCGACCACCATAAAACGCTGCACGAGGGTTCAAACTCTCTGTGGTGCGCCGTGGATGATTTTTTAAAAATTCGTTTACGCGTGGCTCGACTTTGCGGAGTAGATTGAAGTTACACTCCCACATCTCCACCAATTCGTAACCATGCGAACAAATTTTTAAACTCATTGCCACAGTACGCTCATATCGAGTGTCCATACTCTCGTTACCAGCGTGAGACTTTCTCGCGCGATCGTTTGGAAAACACTCACGGCATCCATGCCAGTAACAACCATGGTATTGATAAACAATACGACGATTGTTTACCTCTATATAACCGTCGACACGCGGCCCTTCGGGTAGCTTATGTTCACGGGTGCGACCCGCGTGAATAAGCGTATGACCGAGCTCATGCTCGACCCATAATAACCAGTCGACGGCCTGCTGTGAGTGATTTTCCGCACGCATATAACCACCGGCAGGTATAAGACCAATTGTATCGGGTCTTAGAAAATTACGACGGTACACGACCGAGCAAGCCGATGCTATCGTAGTGGCCTCGGTGAATGGGCATGTATTACCTACGGATAAAAAAATTTTCCGAAATTCAAAGCAAGCTCGACGGAGTATGCCAACATCCATCTTGCAATACTTGAAAATTTCTTTTTCAAAATCAAATGTTACGGCTTTATCGACTTGCTCAGCGTACCATTCGTAAAATTCCGCGCGGTCTGGTTTACTCATTGTGTCGGGCGAGTAATACGTAGCTGCGGGGAGAACACCGTTATAGCCTCGTGCATCTTCAGTGTTGAAGAGGTGCGGAAAATAACCCTTGGCCAGTTGCTCGCTAAACCCAAAGGCTTTGGATAGTGCACTGAGTCGCATATGAAAATAATTTATGCTGTCTATAAAAGTCGTGCGGCCCACTCGCATTGAAACTATTGAATTACCGGTGAAATTATACTGGGTGTGGGCATATCCGTGGAACGTTCTACGATACTTCGCAATACAAATTGGCTGTCAAATGCCTTGGCGTTGTGTGCAATACACACTATATTGCGAAATTTCGTAGAAGGTCGCACGGCCAAATCTACAAATTCATCTACTGGATTATTTTTGAATAAAAACTCTCGTACACCGCACCACGAGCAAGTGCTCAAGGGTAGATGCTCTCCCGCTGAAAAACAAAGCTCACACAGCTGTTACGCTACACAATGAGTTACTACGTGCTCGAACGAGTCGTCTCCCGTATTTGGTGTAATATACGGCTTATCCTGGCGCGTTTCAAAATCGTAAAATATAAATAGCGTTTCAGGGTGTCCCGCGACCGGTTCCAATTCTTTCCGTGGTTTTACAATTTGCATATAGCAGCGATCATTGTAGCCATGCGAACTACGACACAAACGACAAAAAGAAACACCGCATTCGTGAATCTTGTGATGATTACTCATAACTTTATCACAAGATTTACAAATACGGTAAGTCTCGCAAATAGATTTTTGAAGCTGTTGCACATTATAGCGACTAACCAATGGTTTTAAATGGTTAGCGAAACACAAGGGGTTGTAGAACATTCGTCCACAATCGTCGCACGACTTCTCGCTATTCACAGCGGTGGGTACTGTTTGACTACTACCTGCCACCGGACCGGGCACGAGCTCTTTATCAGCCGTTGGAGCTAACTCTTTGATACAGGGCGGCACACTGAAGCATCGTGGACACTTACTCGTGCAACGATGCTCGAATTGACGACGGTAAGATTTATTGCACGGTATACAATAATTCTTACCACCTGCTGCGCCCATTAGGTTGATGATTGGCGAATAGTGTTTTAAAATAGCACTATACGCTATATTAACAACCTCAGATGGCCCCTGCATTACGAAAGACGTTTGTCCATCAAAAAGCGGGGGTACACCTGTACCGAGTGACTCCCAATCGTATACCGTGATAGCAATCCTCAAAGGCATGAGGTATCTTTGAAAATTTGTTATTTCCGGAATACCACAGCCTTCTAGAGGTATTTGCACACCGGCCAGCTGAACAAGAGATTGCGCTTTTTCACGTTGGTCGAGCGACGCCCCTTGTCGTATACGCGTCCAAGCTATTTGCGAGTCTTTGCTACGTTCGCGTTTATGTACGTTGTTTGCAAGAGCTACAACGATCGAGCGAGGAAAACACAAATTATCACCGTTTTGTATTATACAAACCACGGATCGGCTCTTCACCATTGACACACGGAGCCCCTGACCAGTAGGCACCGCTACATACGTAACGGTGAATCGCAACGTGTCAGAGGCCGCGAGAACCCTCGAGCTCTGATTCACGGCACACATCAAAGCCCATAGGGCTTCATCAGTGAACCGTGAAATAGGCCTCAATGATATGCCCGCTCTACCGTCTGCCATCCCGTCAGTGACAAAACCCACACCTATTAAATCCGTGTCATCGCGATCCTTTACGAAATAATCGTGAATATCTCGGATGGAGTTACGAATCCACGTGACCGGATTTATAGATACGGGTGGTTGTACTAACGCTAGATTGATCTGTCGCGCTGAAACCCCGAAACGCCGTAAATATTTATATTGTTCTGCGCCCGCGACAACAAAACGATTTCCCGGCGGTAAAATATCGTCCGTATCGTCGATGCTAACCGCGGTGTCTCGGATCTCGGTACCCTGGCTATGATTTCGAATATTAACTACGCCTGCTACGCGATTAACGTTATTACCCCCGGCACCAGTTAAACCCCTACCTATTTGATTTTTGGGACATACCTTGAGCGAAGACGATGCTGATGATGCTGTAAAGGCTGGGGGCGCTGACGATGACATTGATTCCTCTTCATCCGACGACGACGACGATGATGATGATGATGATGATGATGATGATGATGATGGTGACGACGACGACGACGACGACGACGACGACGACGACGACGAAGAGGACACGGTTGAAGCCAGTGACGGTATTGGTGACAAGAGCGGAGGCCAGTGAGCTATAAAATATCCAGATTTAAGGATTTATTTTACGCTTACTCTTCAGGGGGCCCAAGCCATGCCTCGTACATCCGCACAGCAGCAAGGTCATCGTCCTCGTCGCAGAAGTCGGAGTCATCCCCGACCGTACCATCCGCGTGATAGTAAGGTATCACGCGGGTGCGAATAAGCACCGCCTCTTCGTCCAGGTCAATATTTTGCTCCTGAGGCGGTGGTGACTCGGGGCTATCGGGGATATCCGCGACCTCACGTACGACAACATGTGCAACATCTTGCGGTTCATCGTCTATTAGAAAATGAATTTTATTAATTCATTTTCATAAAATAATCTAATAGTAAATATTTTTAATTATTTTTACGTACCATCATACGAGTCATCAGCGGACTCTGTAGTTGCCTCGTCTATATTTAAAGGCCTCTGCGCAACCATCACTGGTTCCTCTATCCCCGGCTGCTCAGGATCCGGGGTAGCCGGACTGTCGGGGACATCATCGTCGATGGAGCCGTCGTCTTCCTCCTCATCCTCCTCCATGGCCTCATCATCGGCGTGGTTGTCGTTATCATCATCATCGTTGAAAAACATATGAACCTCGTCACCGTCGTCTACCGACACGCCTGACATTGAGGCGTTGTCGTCATCGTAGGGGCTGGGTGAAGCCGTGCACGACGACGGTGACCCCAAGCATGAGTCGGCACTAGGAGGTCCAGCGTCGTTTTCGCTGCTGCTGCTCGATGCAAGTAGCGAGCGTATAGCTGTAAGGGAAAATAAAAATTTATCATTTCTTTAAAGAAAAACATTTTGTTTTTCACTCTATTGTTTTTAATTTTTTATTTAGCTAAAATATTTTTATTATTTTTCAAAAATTGAATAAAATACATTGCCAGCGTTAACGAGTCTACGAAGCAAGTTTAACTGTGATTGATTGATTAACGGAAAGTGTATTAATTTTTGCGAGATAGAGTGAAAGTGGATTAAAAATTAATTCATTTTTCGTCAACCAATCAATCACAGTTAAACTTGGTTCATACCCTCACTGGTGTCGATAATGTATTTTATTAAATTATTGGAAAAACAATACAAAAATTTTGAATAAAAATTATTTTTACGGTTTTAAAAAATTAAACCACTTTCAGTCAAGTGAACAAGTAAAAACTATAATACAATTTAAAATAATAAACAATATTTTTCGAGATTAAAAAAGTAAAATACAAAAGAGCAAATAACAAAAAGACGATAAAAACTCCAAATTTTGTACACAAATAATCTATGACTGAACACTGTAAGAGGGGGGTGATTTTACATGTGTCAGTTTCTTAAAATAAATAAGCGAGTAAAAATGAAAATGTATCATCTTTAAAGAAAAACGTTTTGTTTTTATTAAAATTTGTTAATTACCAGAATTTTTTACTATTTTTCAAGAATGGAATAAACACATTACCGACACCACTGCGTTTAACGAACCAAGTTTTACATTGATTGATGAAAAGTGTATTAATTTTCGCGTAACAAAGCGAAAGTGGATTAAAAATCAAGCCGCTTTTCATCATCCAGTTAAAATAAAACTTGGTTCTCGACGATATGACGCTCACAATGTATTTTTTAATTACATTTTTGACAACAATAATAAAATTATAAAAAATTAGTCTTTATATTATACTCTTTCAATCATTTTAAGATTGATAAATATTTAAATAATAAAAATTATTTCAATGAAATAAAAAATACAAAATGAAAGTAAAAAGAACACAAAACTTTTTTCTTTTAAGACGACAAATAATAAATAAAAATTTTCAAATTGTTTCGACTTACCATGTCGATTTTCAGCGTGCATAATCAACTCGTTCAGGGGCCCATGTAACAGTCCACCGTGATCGGTAAGATGCTGGATCACATATTGCTGCACAAAAGCGGGTGCTTGCCGTAACGGACCACTCACATAAGCATCGGTAATCGAGTCTGCATCACCACTCAGCAACACTGCACTAAACTCCGCGCGGAGACGTTGGAACGTAAAGTTCGCGATATTCACGAACCAACGCCGTGTAAAGCGCCGCACCAATCGCGGTTCCCGACGTATGAACACGCGAGCCGTTGCGCGCACTACGGCCAGAAGGACACGTCTACGTGAATCCATTTTTTTAAAAACGCGAAATAACGATGCTACACTGACAGGATGCTAGTTGTAGAACGTTTAAACGTTGAATAATACCAGAACTACCGTTTCACGCAATTTTATACCTTAACTCGAATACCCCCACTACCCTCTATATATATATATTTCGACTTCACCATAAATTCAGAAATCGAGGAGAATTTTGAATGATAACAACCTTGAGTCCCTGTACAGTGACAGAGTGTCTTCACAAGGGGTTGAGGGCTACACACAGTCGTGCACTATTTCTTGAAGATAATTTATTTCGCACTACCTCTTTGGAAATGCTGTCAACATGAATCCATGCACGCCTACCGTTTTCTCTAGAAAGCTGCATTGTCTAAACAGACATTCTTACAACGATAACGCTGCTTCAGTGTCAACTAACGTAGGCGCCTACTATTTCTTAAAGATGATTTAATTCGTATTAGCACTTTGTCTAGAGTGTAAACATGAAGCGCTACACTCCACCCGTTTTTCTAAGAAAGCTGTATTGTCTGAAATAGACATCCTTAATTTACATTTATATATGCACTTTTGGTATCTATTTACAATACGGTAATACGAAACGTCTGCCGTTTTTATACTAGCGTGCATTGACAAAATAGACAGGCTCCATTTATATATATACATCTGTAACACGTGTATACACAAGACAATAAACGCAAATTCTGCGATAGCTTTTCCATCAGGGTCTGTGTATTTGCAAACAAACAAAAAAATACCCAACATTTACATAAACGCTTGTGAACTAGCTTATTTTACATAATTATATTCAGTATAAATTCTTATAATAAATTCATTTTCAAAAATATATTACGAGAAATTTTTCGTTCTCGCAACTCTCTTTACATTTAATTGTATTCATATTTACTTATTCAAAAATGGTATACCCGGGCAAACGTTTCATTATCAATCAACGCTTACACTGCTACGACAATGATAATTATCAGCCTTTGGTGGAAAACTGAAAACCCCACCGAGCGCCGTAATAAATTATGTTCCAATGGACAGATGCTAGCTATTGAATTTGTATATGGTCAATATACAATACGGCGCCTGTTTATACATATTTACAATCGGTCGTACTGACGGCGTTGACCCTCGAGGTGGTCATAGATACTTTCTCGTACAGGTAGACGCACAATATGAAAATTCGTATATTTATTCTTATACGTATAACGTTCAAGTGTTTTCCATCTACCGTAGACTCATTTATAATGCAAAATTCTTTCGACTATTACTGAAACGTAACTACATAAGGCCAGAGGGGGGTTTGCTATAATGTTTCAAATTTTACGCTATGAAATATCTATTTGTGATGAAATAAACAATTTTTACACTACAATAATTTGTAGTATACAGAAGTATAACTTCTCTCTCTATATGCTCTACTAAGGTTACGTTGGTGGGGGTAAACGCTTGCCCCCACCATTCCAACATATGAGGCGATTCACACCCGTCTATAAAAACATTTGTAAAGACGATCGGGTGGCAGTCCACCCCGTGACAAGCTACGAAATACAGTTATCGTAGCTTCGTTCCCCTCATTATTTATTCATTTTTCCGTGTCGCTCTGTTCTATTTTTCTATCAACCATGGAAAATTTGGAAGCACCATATTTCGGGGCCTGTACGAATTATGGCTGGAAAGCTGATCAACGCATCCGTAAAACACTCAACATCGATGACTGTGAGATTCACTTTGCGTCCTCGTTTGGCTCAAAATCCATTGTTTTCGACCAAGCCAAGGACAATGTGATCGCCGTGGACGTCAACCCTAACGATGAAAATACACAGCTGGAAGCACCACCACCACAGAAGAAGAAGAAGAAAAACATCTATTCACCGAGTATAGTTATGCAAAAGAAATCTTTTGACGGACTATGCATCGTAACACCATGTGTCGATGAGCGCTTCAGACGGCTCCAGCGTTACGTCGTTTATGTGAAAAACTGTATCGATGTTCTGTGTGCTGAATTAGTTCTACATATTCCCGCTAAAGAACTAATCGAGAATGTGGACCAAGTGCGTATTAAAACTCTTTTAACACAGAATAGCTCTAATCTGTGTGAAGCTGTACGTCATCGAGTGGATCCCTCATTCCTTGAACATTTCGATATATTGTTCCTTGAGTTGCAGATATTTTGTGTATCGTTTATAACACAGGAGGTGAAAAAATTAATCACAGACATTTCTCTGGTGGCTTCAAAACCGTTTGAAGAAGAATGATCGGAGAACGATTGCCCTCGGTCGCGCAAGAATTAATTTTTCATAATTCACGCGATAACACATGATTATAATGATAATAATTAATTTTACCAGTTGTAGATGTTAAGATAATTATTGCGTTACTTTTCTTTAATACACACGTGACTCGTCGTCATCGATAACCCTTCCCACCCATGTCTTGCCTCAGTATAAATTGAAATTATTAATATTTTTATGTATAATACTCTCTCTCTCTCTCTCTCTCTCTCTCTCTCTCTCTACAATAAAGAAACATGTATGGTATTTAAACGTGTTTTTTACTCGGCATCATCAGCATTAATAGTTGCTTTGAAAAATTTATTTAAAAATGTACGTCAAATAGTGTTAAACGAAAAACACAATCTTCTGAATGCACATGCGCTTTAAAAAGCTAAATTGTGCGCATGTGCAGCGGTGACACACGCTCGCTCATAAGCTTATGACCAGGCGAGTGTGTATCTGTATAAGCTGAACCGCGCCCGCGCACACGCCTGATAAGCTAATAACGACGTGTGGGTACGCGTCACCGCCGCCGCCGCCGCCGCCGCCGCCGCCGCCGCCGCCGTCGCCGCCGCCGTCCGGCTGAGTAACACGCTTATTGTGCACTTGGTGTATGCGATTTTGCATCTCGTTGCTCTACGATATTCACCGTCATCATCATCAATAGTATCGTGGATTTGTCACGCTTTATAAGTAAAAATAATAATGGATGTACGCTGGAAACATCCGTGGACGTCGCTTATTTGTGGCCCCACTGGATGTGGGAAAACAGTTTTCGTGAAAAAATTTCTAAAGTTTCTCAATTCAATGAGTGACGTTGAATTTGACCGTATTATATTTTACTATGGAGATACTCTCGATTCTGATATCGCTGCTCTGAATAACACATGTGAACAACAACAACCGTCGTCGTTAATTACTAAGACCGGGAGTAATAAAAAATCCAAAACCCCAAAAATTGAATTTAACGAGGGTCTACCGCAACAGGAGGATTATTCGAGCGACAATAACTTGAAAAAATTGGTTATTATCGATGATTTAATGCGCGAATCCTCAAATAATACCATTGTCGACCTTTTCACAAAAGGCAGCCATCATAAAAATATTAGTGTGATTTTTATCACACAAAATATTTTCCATCAGGGACACGGACAACGTGATATATCATTAAACGCCAATTATATGGTGATATTTTAAAATCCACGTGATCGAGCACAAATTAGACATCTAGCGAGACAAGTATACCCCGAGAATCCACGATTTCTAACCGAGTCATATTACGATGCTACCGCACAGCCACACGGTTATCTACTCTTGGATCTTAAACAATCGACACCCGATTATTGTCGATGTCGTACAATGATATTTCCCGATGATCCACGAATGCTGGTCTACATGCCGAAAAACACTCGTCAACGTATTTAATTGGAAGCACAAGTAGACACCACATCAGTCGCTAATGGATATGAGTCGTGTACGCATCACGCATCATAATACATCTGCTGTGAAACTGTAATAATGAGGGATAGCACCAGCGCGAAGAAAAAGAAGAAGAAAAATACACATTATATTCCATTCGATGAACGTTGTATAGCCCTACTTAACGCTATTTGTCATTCGAATAAAAAACAGCAAAAATCAATATTGCGTAATGCTGATAAGCCTCTAATCAATTGTATCTGTGAATGCGCGTTAAACATTTTACAAGGAGTTATTTGTGTCAAGTGAAGTGTTAAAAAACGTTTAAAAAAATATAAAAATATACTTCGACAGCTTGTCTCAGGATGTGTGACAAAACAACGTGGTGGTGGTGGTGTTTGTACAGTCGCTCGTAAGCAACGGAAATATAATTGGAGAGCGAAGAAACGCTTTATAATTCAAAAAGGGGGTGGTGCTTTTTTACCACTTTTACTGGCGCCCATAATCACAACTTTATTTAGTAAATTGTTCAGTGGTAGTGACGGTTGACAAAACAATACTGTGTTAAGGATAAAAATTCATGCTCGTAAATGGAGCATGCGAAAAAAATGTTTTTAGTGCCAATGTCCGAGGTAAAGGACGAAAATAGTGATGCAGACGCTCGTTACGAGGAAATACCTATGGTCGGTTCTGGGAATAATCATGCACCAGCGGCAAACGAGAAAACAGTACAGACCCAGGGTGATCCTGTTTCAAGACTAGACACTGAGCTATACAAAATTTTAAAATCAAACAAGTATGGTAAAGACGACGCTAGTAAATGGAAAGAGTATTTACAAGTACTGCAGCGTTATCTATATCTCGTTGGTACGAAAAATACATTGTTTTCACCAGCACTACCCGAAACATCGTCTGAGATAGATAATGCAGAAGCCACGAGCGATGCTGACATCGTTAATAGCGTTCCAAATATGTATAAACGCCGAGCGACTGCGTTATTAAAGTTTCTACGCAAACCCACGAGTGATGAATCAAAAAGCATAAGATGGGATAAAAAAGGATGTGTAACAATAGACAATATCCTCATTCCAAACTCTAATATTGTCGACCTTATAAACGATGCAGTACGAGGTAGAAAAAACTTTAAAGCAACAGGCAGACACGAGTTTATCGTTAGTCTACGCACAAAGAGCGTTCCGCGTGAATTTATAGGCAACAGTAGATTGTGGGATTTAGGCGTATCTAGAGGCACTAAGCGACCAAGAAAAGATGTTCAGATGATGCAACATAACGACTCGCATTCTATGAATGTGGATGCGATTGGCGATAATTCCAACGATGACTACGACGACAACGACGACACACACCCTGGGAATACTTCTTCAAAACGTCGGAAAACAAAAGTAATAAAAGTATTTGAAAAGTGGATAAAGATTTAGAACAAGCTGTACAACGAGCGGTGAAAGATGACTTTCGAAAAAGTGTACTACGATCCTTCGCATCCAGCTGGATACGCTGGTGCGCGACGTTTAATCAGTAGCAAAAATAAAGCAGACACCGTATATGACTGGCTCACTCAACAGGATAGTTATACCATTCATAGACCCGTGCACCGTGTCTTTCCACGACTGTATTACAATGTTACAAATATTGACGATGTCTGGGAGGCCGATCTCGTGGATCTACGTTCATTGAGTAGCTATAACGACAACGTCTCCTATCTGCTTATGGTAATTGACGTTGTCAGCAAATATGCCTGGGTCGAACCCTTGCAGGACAAAACTGTGCGCGAAGTAACAAAGGCATTTAAACGTATTCTCGAGCGTAACGATGGTCGTACACCTGTTTCACTACAAACCGACCGTGGAAAAGAATTCCTCGGTGGTCAACTTCAAAAATTTCTCAAAGATGAAAACATACAATTCCGTGTTGCTCGTAATCCTGATGTAAAAGCCTCGATTGTCGAGCGTTTTAATCGCACTCTCAAGGAACGGATGTGGCGCTACTTCACACATCGTAATACTCATCGTTACATCGATATACTACAACAATTGGTTTATGCGTACAATCATGCTGTACACTCGAGCATTAAAATGCAACCGGCCGCCGTAACGCTATATAATGCCGATACAGCGGTGCGCAATATGACAATTAGCGCGATAAAGCGACGTGAAAAGAGACGTTTCACAACGTATAAATACAAACCCGGTGATTACGTTCGAATCAGTAGAACTAAAGGCACCTTCGAAAAAGGTTACGAGAAAAATTGGAGTGAAGAAATTTTTCGTATCAAAAAAGTTTTACATAGACAGGGCTTGTATGTGTATGCGTTGTGCGATCTCGAAGACGAAACGATCGATGGTTTCTTTTACCCCGAAGAATTAACGAGCGTTCATGAGAAGCGTATGGAGAAGAATAAAGAATTCAAGATTGATCAAGTTTTACGGACAAAAGGACACGGTGCGAAAAAACAAATTTTCGTAAGTTGGGTGGGATATCCGGCGAAATTTAACTCGTGGATACCAGCGTCAAGCGTTCACGGTCTCGAATAAACGAAATTTTGTCCAAACGATGCATGACGAGGATAATTTTTTTCTTGTTCTACCGAGCAACAGCAGTATGAAGTATTTTCCCGAAAATACAACAACACATTTTATAACTCAATTGCCTCGTGAAATATCGTTAAAGGGTCGCTGGGTTGTGGGCTTATCGGAAATTCATATACCCTGTACAATGACGCATTTACAAGAAGCAGATACGATAATCGGTTGGATGGCTTGTGAGAATAAAGAAGTTACTACAAACCGAATACCTCGAGGTTTGTACAAAAATCACGAAGAAATTGTGGCAAATATCAATGATTTAACGAGGCTGCGAGAAGCAGGCATAACAATTGTAAATGTTGAAAAGGCTAAAGGGTACGTTGCCCTTGAGTCTGAGGTAACAGAGTCGTGCCCTGAACCTCTAGGCTACCCTGGAGTATTACGAATGAGTGGTAAAATAGCACGTATATTGGGCTTTGAGAAACACGAAGAACTGCTGCTTGACCGAGAAACCCCAGGGGGTCTTTACCTGCAGCTTATGCGAGGCGTTCCACGCGTAGGACGAGTACCCGCGTGTATAAATAGGGCTCTGCCCGATCAGCTTTTTGTCTACAGCGATATTTGTGTACCGTATACAGTAGGTGATACACAGACAGCACTACTCAGGATTGTAAATTTAAATACAAAAAACTACACGTATGGTACAACGCAAGTAAAATGTTTCTCATCGTCAAATTACATAGGTTTACTCAACAATTGCTTCAGAACGATCGAGGTGGATATAAGAGATCATCTGGGTAATCCTATTGCATTCGAGTATGGAACGTTAACACTCACACTTCATTTCAAGCGACTCAATTAGACAATATATGTGCTCATTATACGACGTATTATGAGAATCAAATAGGTGGTGGAGGTGGTTATATAGGTAACGTGTTTGCGGGTTCCCCACATCAACGCGGTCACGGGATCGGTAGTTTTCTCGGTGGTCTATTTCGGAGTGTTTTACCACTGTTGACCAGAGGTGCTAAAGCTATAGGGAAAGAAGCCATTCGCACGGGTTTGCACGTTATCGAGGATGTGAGCGGTCGCAAAATGCCATTCAAGGAGTCATTGCGTCGACGCGCAGCCGAATCTGGAGATAATTTACAACAAAAAGCCAATGAAAAAATCTCTCTTCTCATGAATGGTTCAGGATATAATGCTGTGAGTACCGCTCGCATGATACAGTCGTTATCGGGACGCGTGCCTAAGAGGACGAGGAAAAGGCGTACTGGTATTTCGAAAAAATCGTTAGGAATAAAGAAGAAGAAGAAGAAGAAGAAAAAGTCTGCACGACGTAGACGCATTGCAGCAGGGAAACATCGTGGTGTCGCAAAGAATAAAAAGAAAAGGATAACAAAGAGAAAGAGACGAGGTATCGAAAGTAGTAGACGCAAACGAGCAAAGACCAATGATATTTTTGGAGGTGTTTAACAATGTCGTTCTTACACTCACACTCCTCCGAGTGTATGAAGTCGGAGCTCGACTTATTTACTATACCTCCAACGCAGACGGCTATAGAAGCATCACAATGGATACACTACAAGCCTGTGTCGTCCCTGACGGACGACGGGCCCCTGGAATTTGTCATACCTGGCCACGGTGAAGAATACCTGGACCTAGCTCATACAATGATTATTGTAAATGTTAGGGTTATTCCAACAGCTGAATCACAGTACAACGTAGCACCTGTTAATAACTTTCTGCATAGCCTTTTCAATCAGGTGGATGTATATTTTAACCAGAAACTCGTGGCACCGCCAAACAATGTATACCCCTACAGAGCATATATTGAGACGTTACTCAATTATGCACCGGCTGCTAAAAATTCTCACTTAACGACCGCGCTATGGTACGCTGACACGCCCGGTACGTTTGACAGTCTACCAGGTGCATCGAATAGTCCTAATATCGGTCTGAATAATCGTGAAAAGTACATAAAGAATGGCCGGACTTTAGATATGATTGAACATTTGCATTGCGATGTTTTTAATCAGGATAAATTTCTGCTGAACGGTGTGGAAGTACGGTTACGGCTTGTACGCTCAAAAGACGATTTTTGTCTTATGGAGACTCATACGGCCGGTGTGACACATAAACTACATATCACCGAGGCTACATCACTCGTCCGTCGAGCAAAAATCGCACCAGGCGTGCTGATAGCTCACGCCAAAATGCTTGCAAAAACAACCGCCAAGTATCCTATAACAAGGGTTGAGGTTAAAGCTTTTACGATGCATAGCGGTATCATTGGCGATACTCTGGATAACGGTATTCTAGGCCAATTACCTAAACGAATAATTCTTGGTTTTGTGAATAATCGAGCATTCAATGGCAGTACAACGTTAAATCCGTTTAACTTTAATAATCATTCGATAAATTTCCTCTCTCTGTATGTCGATGGTCAACAAATACCGAGCAAGCCTCTTCAACCGGTGTTTGATGGTAACGAAAAGTGGATAGACAGTTATCACACGCTCTTTAGCGGTACAGGTATACACTTTCAGAATGAGGGTCTAGATATTACCAGGAGCGACTATCCCAAAGGCTACTGTCTGTATGTCTTTGATTTGACACCGGACTTATCAGCAAGTTGCTTCGGTCACTGGAATCTCGTAAGACACGGAAGTGTAAGGATCGAAGTACGCTTTGCAACGGCTCTGACATCTACATTAAATTGTGTGGTATACGCCGAGTATGATAATGTAATAGAGATAGATTCCACACGCCAGGTCATTACAGATTTTAGTGCGTGAGAGGGGGCGCCACACACGACACTGTAATATTTAAACTCGTCTACGCAACCACACCTGGTATCAGTCTACATCAAACCCTCATAATGGACGTTATAGTGGATATTCAAGCGCTCTACGATGCAAACAACCGTTTTCTACCAAAGGAGATTGCTGTGACGACTCTTCAGGAAGAACATTATGGTCATTGGCTTGTCGAACCACCATATGACTTTGGTGAACTACCAAGGAGTATACGCGCGAGCAACAATAAACTAACGTGTTTTCATCATGGATTGGAATGGCTTGACGGTGATACACCGTTGAAAAAAATCTACACCAATCTACGCTTACTGTGTCGTTATGCCTTGCGTATTTACACAAGAGGCTTGCAAAAAGCCGAGCTTTTACGTGACGTTCTGGGGCGCGAAATCATCAATCTGGAAGAATACGAGGGTCCATCGTTAAAAAATAAGCCAATCAACAATGTTTACTGTATTCATCATGGTATTTCGAAAGAAGACGATGTAAAATGTGCTCTAAATAACGTGGCAAAAATACGTTCGTGGCTCCTGTTTAAAGAGCTCGACGCGGTTAGTCACATTTATTCACAACCTGTCGATAAAACAACACCTATTAAAAATCAACAAAGCCAACCGAACAACGAGACATCAAATGAGGAAAATACTCGAGATATATCACAAAGCGTAGAGTATATATTCAACGATATTACACTATCGTGCAACAGTGATGAGTCGGCGCTGCGAGGAGGAACTGTACCGGCTAACGATGAAATAACTGTACTTTTCCGCAACAGAGAAAAACAAGTAATCTCACCGAGTGCTAAACAACCATCACCGCCCCCACGTAACAAACACCTGCCAGAGCAACCACCAACGCGCAACAATCATTATCATCAGCAGAGACAGCGTCAATCACACTCTAAGCGTCACCACCAGTTGTGTAAACAGCATGAACAGCCTACAGATATTAGACGCTCTACAACGAATATCTGCTCAGACGAAAGGAGTATTTCCGGCCGATCGCATCCCGAGTCGCTGGTCTAGACCCGCAGCATTGGTTCTAAACACAGACGAGCATAATCTACCTGGGCGACACTGGGTTGCCACTTACGTTGATAACAATGGACATGGAATCTTTTTCGATAGTTATGGATTGCCCCCACTCATTAACCAACACCATAACCGTCTACGCAGAAACTGTCGAAGCTACGAGTGGAACACGCAGCCCCTTCAATCACTCAAGTCTAAAGTATGCGGTGAATACTGTATTATGTTTTTTGATTTTATGGCTCGTGGTTATACTCTGGATAATTTTCATAAGAATTTTACGACTGACAGAGTGAAGAACGATCGCATAGCTGCACAATACTACAAACGCGTAAAATATTTAAATCGCAGAAAGAAACGTGTGAAAAAT
Organism: Cylloceria caligata; assembly: GCA_963942595.1. Classification (NCBI taxonomy): domain Eukaryota; kingdom Metazoa; phylum Arthropoda; class Insecta; order Hymenoptera; family Ichneumonidae; genus Cylloceria; species Cylloceria caligata. The sequence goes on along the minus strand of OZ012703.1, from coordinate 56,411,263 downwards.
GTAAAACACAATAATATTAAGGGCTACGGTTGTAATAAAAACACATGTATACAAACTTGTACAGATCGATTTGGATGCTACTTGTGAATTACTATGAATAAATTCGAAACTTTTGAATTTCCTGTCTTATTATTCGAAAGTACTCCCACCATACACATTTTCATATTTAACTATGCTGGCCATTGACGCGAGATGTATATATCTAATGGTAACAGCTGTGAAAAAACTTAGTTGAAAAGGAAACGTCGTTGTAAAAGTATCTTTGCCTCTCTTTCCAACCACAATGGATGCTATTGACAGTATACTCGTGATCGACTGCTGCAAGGATCCCCGAGACTTCACCAAAGCTGAGCTCGCGTACATACCGAAACCACTGCTGCTGAAACATTGGGGCGAAAAAATAGAAATTCTGTATGACAAACTACCGGAACATCTGAAGGTTGACCGTGAGGTCTCGTCGTACATGCCGTGCTATCAACATCTCATCAAACCGGGTACAAAAACACAAATTGACGGTCGACCACCAGCTCGCCGTGACTGCCACGGATGCCATTGAAAATTACGGATGAACAATAGATGTTTGTTGGACGAGAATGGTAAAATAAAACAGTTTTTTATGAAACTAAAAATAACGAGTATTTTCATTTACCGTTATTGTAAATAGTCGTTTAAATTATTACATTTTTTAATTAACAAAAATTTAAAAAAAAAGCTACGTGAAGGGGGTCTCGGTTATCGACGACTGGGGGGGAAACCAAATGATGGTGGGGTGCAGAATATCATTTACCGCGAGACCCAATCTTCTTATCTTCCGTAAGTCCCAAATTAGCTGTAGCGATGGCCGGCTACTAACCGACGGTTGACAATTGATCCGCTTTACCGATCACCGATACATTTTCTGCTGAACCGACTGTCAACATTTAATCTTCTTTACCGCCAGTCGGTAACACGATCACCGACAGCAGATGACGTATCGGTAATTAATTTTCTGCTGGACCGACTGTCAACATTCAATCTTCTTTACCGACGATCGGTAACACGATCACCGACAGCAGATGACGTATCGGTAATTAATTTTCTGCTGGACCGACTGTCGACATTCTTTCTTCTTTACCGACGATCGGTAACACAATTACCGATAGTAGATGGCGTATCAGTAATTTTTCTGCTAGACCGGCTGCCAACATTCTTTCTTCTTTACCATCAGTCGGTAACACATTTACCGACATTAGATGGCGCATCGGCAATTAAGTACGAGTCAAAATCCGGCAGATGGCGCTGCGACGCTGCACCAATCAGAACACCAGGATAGGTGGACTGGGGGTGGGGACTGGTGGGGACCAATCAGGGATAGGGGCAGGGGTAGTGGGGGCTGTGGGGACTAATCAGGAACGGAGGTAGGGGAGTGGTGGTAGACACGCCCCCTGGAACAACCAATGAGGAAGCAGCAGGGGAGGGGGTAGTAGTGGGGAGGGGGCGGGGCTTGTCTAGACACGCCCCTGGCGCCAGACGGCCACGCCCTGTCTTTCTATAACGGGCCCCTTCTACTCACAGGAATCATCAGGGGTGTGGTTTCTCTGTAGCTTCAATCGCTGTTCAACGATAAATCGGTTCAAAAAGTACCCGGAATTTCTCATTTAAACGAACCACCCTTAAGATATTGTAAAAATCTTTTTTTTTTAGGTTGGTACATCTGCCAGTTGTTTACATGTCACTTTTAAGCGCAATGTGTCAGATAGTCTGTGCGTAATAGCTTTGTAAACAAGTCATTGTTTGGTGTACTCTGCGAATTTCGCTATGTCGAATTTAATTCAGTAAAGAGTGTGCCTGAAATTTTGCTACGGGGACTCGTCAATGTCGAAAACACAAGCATACGAGTGGTACAGATAGATAGAGGTACAGGTAAGAGTTTAAAGCTGGCCGTACTGTGGTTGATGATTTGCCTCGTTCCGGTCGTCTAACCACATTTGTGACTGACGAAAACATCGAAAAAGTTAAGAAAATTGTGCTCGAAGATCGTCGTATGAGCATCAGGGAGATAGCAGTCGATCTTGGTGTCTCGTTCGGATCGGTGCAGACCGTTATGCACGATGTTTTGGGCATGAGACGAGTTTCATGTGGAGAAACAACTCGTGGTTTCTTCACCACGGCAATGCACCTGGTCACACATCTCATCTTGTACGCGACTATTTGATCAAAAACAACGTTAATACGGTTCTGCAAGCTCCGCAGAATTCGCAGAAGGAGCTGAAGGCGATTCTAAAATCGGCCTATGAAAAGTGTTTTAAAGATTGGTAGAAGCGTTGGAATATGTGTATGGCTTACGATGGAGATTACTTTGGAGAGAATAAATTAATATCGATGAATGATAGCACCGTTTTCGATGTATTGACAAATTCCGGGTACTTTTTGATCGTAAGATATGTCCTCTAAAAACTCACCAACGCGCTTCTATCATTCACAACGGCTTCACTATCACGCGATCTATTCATACATCTATAACTATCAGACCCGGGTTTCATCGAACAAGGTCCCATCGACGCCTCAATCGGTGCCGATACATACGGACGGATAATTGAGCCTCAAATTGTCAAGTCGGATTCAAATCAACTTATCGCACAGCTAACAAAATTCGGTTGGATTATATCAGGCCCGATGGACGGTAACACTCGTCACAAGCGAGTATCGCTATCAGCTGTGCGGAATGGTGGTTCGGCCGATAAACATCTAAGTCAGTTACTCAAACGGTTTTGGATACAGGGAAAAATTCCTGCCAAGGCGGACGCGGAGTTAAATTCGGACGATTTGATATGTGAACAACACTTTAACCACCGGTCGCTACATCCTTCAACTATCATTCAAGGACTCATCATCGTTACTCGGAGAAAGTAAACTGACGGCTCTACGTTACCTTCGACGAATAACTAAATGGGTCATCGCCCATAAACTTGTCATCGGATTCGGTATATCGGCAACAGTATACGAATTTCATCAAGGAATACGAAACATTGGGCCATATGAAGGCAGTCTCTGACCATTCGGAAACATCGGCGGCGGTATATCTTCCCTATCATGGCGTACTCAAGGAAGATCGTGTGATTACAAAACTCCGACTAGTACGCAACGGATCGAGCCGCAACTTAACAGGTGTATCTCTCAACGATATACTTCATGCGGGCGGCAAACTGCAGGTTGACGCTCCGGATGTTCTGATCTGACTGCGTCGATCACGTTGGATCTTCGAGACAGACATTGTCAAAATGTTCCGTCGAATCAAGGTACATCCGGACGACAGAGACTATAAGCGTATTCTCTGGTTGAACGAGGACGACAAACTCGTTATCTATCGACTGAGCACAGTAACATACGGCTTGACCTATGTTCCATGGTTTTCTCAGCGGGCATTGCAATTGACGAAGGATGAAGGACAACGATTTCACAAAAGGTCGTTATGCGGACGACATATTCGGTTGTTCAGACACTCGAGATGGAATCACGGCGGTCATTTCCGACCTAATCAGCATATGAAATGCGGGCGGCCTTCCACTAAAAAAATGGAGTTCAAATTGTCCAAAGTCCTTATTGTCCTTAAGGGGACACATCTACTCAGCGGCCAAAAAAAGGCGTGTTTTTGTGATTTTTTTTTTGGAAAATGGTTGCAGGTTTCGAACTTTTTTTTTTCACAGTAAGGGGAATATCTTTGAGTATGTTTCATAATTTTTTTGTTGAAAAAAATTCCTAAATGTAAACGATATAGTGTATTCGTCCGGACCGCTGTTCAGAAAAGGCCTTCCGCGGTGACCACTGTAACTGCCCAACCAATCATCTGAAATAAAAAAACCAAATAAATTTAGTTTTTGTATAGTATTATCTAGTCTTTAATCGAAGGTTTTTTTTTTCGATGCGTACTTTTTTTAGTATCGAGGAAAAATGGAGTGATTTTTCGGTAAAAAATTTTCGATAAAAAAATCTCTCCATTTTTCCTCCATATTAAAAAAAGTACGCATCGAAAAAAAAATCCTTCGATTGAAGACTATATCATTTACACTTAGGATACACTATATCATTTACACTTAGGAATTTTTTCCAATAAAAAATTATGAAACATACTCAAAGATATTCCCCTTACTGTGAAAAAAAAAGTTCGAAATCTGCAACCATTTCCAAAAAAAAAAAAAATTCACAAAAACACGCCTTTTTTCGGCCGCTGAGTAGATGTAACCCCTTAAGGAAATAAATTACAAGCCAACTCGGAAGTAACGATTTCCTTCGACGACACGGCGTTAGTGTTCTCGGATCGTGTTGGCATCCTCTTTTAGATGCTTTACGGTACAAGGCAAAAAACTACACATCGACAACATTTACCAAACGGTTTGTACTATCGGAGATATCTCAGGTATACGATCATGGTTTCTTAAGGTCGGCTGGGATGACCCAGTTTCATCGACTGCTGTCGACCGATGGCAAGAATTTCGCAAGGATCCATCTCAGCTCGAAAAGCTGATTATTCTTCGATGGTTACAGATCTCCCCTTCGGATGGAGTGAAGCAGCTTCATAGATTTTCCGACACACCGACACTCGCTATGAATGCAGCCGTATATCTAAAGATCGAACATCCAGGTCGCCCCACTACTGTTTCGCTCATTTGTGCGAAAACGAATGTCGCACCAATCGAAAGGCAAAGAATCCCTTGGTTGGAGCTTACAGCTGCATTTATGCTATAGCAACTGATGGCCTACGCACAAAGGATGCTGGAGGTGAAGAATCTACAACTCTAATGTTGGACTGACTCCTCGGTGGCTCTCGTGTGGGTCACTAGTCATCCATCAAGATGGAAGGAATTTGTTCGATATCGGATTGTAAAAATCCAAACAAATTTACCTCAAGGACAATGAAATCGCTACTTTGGATTTGATTTCTCATCCCATCCGATGGATTGGTCCGGCGGGGCTAACCAGTCAACAACATCAATGGTCGATATCGTCGGTCGACGCTTCATCGGAAGTCATACTTAGAGCAAAACCAACAACTTGATGTCATACGACTTTAACAACGGTTACAATATCTCGGTTAACGCCCTTCGTGGATAATCAAGAAATTCTTCGCATTGGAGGTCGGTTAAGTTTCTCGAATTTCAATCCTGAGGAAAAACAACCGGCTATGTTGCCACGAGTTTCACTGATCACGACGCTCATGATCGAGGATGCACACAGACGGACATTTCACGGCGGAACACAACTTACACTCGCATATCTTTATTAGAGATATTGGGTACTCGGCGGACGATTATAAATTTATATATGCCCTCGCATATATAAATGCGTGACGTACGCTCGGCAAAGTGGAAAACGGGCAAGTCAGCTGATGGCACAGCTTCCCGCATCAAGGATCACCCCATCTCGTCCATTTCTACATACCGGTGTGGACTATGCTGGTCCATTTACGGTGCAAACATGGAAAAGGAGAGCAGCAAAAGCATATAAAGGATATATCGCAGTCGTTTCGTGCTTTTCTACCTCGACGGTTCACCTTGAGCTCGTTACGAATTATAGGTCAGATGCATTTGCCGCTGCATACAAGCGATTAACTAGCCGACAAGGTATCTGTGCAACACTTGGGAGCGACAGAGGCACAATACTCGTGGGAGCAAATAAACAATGAAGGCAGCTCCTCGATTAAGCTTCGACGGAGAATAATCATCTATCGTCTTCCCTCGCTTCCCACGGCATGAAATAGATATTTAATCCGGCTACGGCTCCACACTTCGGCGGATAATGGGAAACAGCAGTCAATTTAGTTAAAGTCCGTCTTAACGATTTGTCGGGGACACGGTTCTGACCTATAAAGAATACTACTCTTCTGGTTCAGATCGAGGCCATACTGAACTTGCGACCGCTATGCCCGCTATCGGATGACGCGGATGCTTTATCGGCTTTGACCCCCGGCAACTTTCTCATCGGGGAGTCACTTATCACGGTTCTGGAACCAGACTGTAAAACGGATAACCTCAGTCGGGTGTCTCGGAGAAAACTCATACAGTCATAAGTACAACTTTTCTGAGAGAGATGGTCTAAGGAATACATACAACGCTTCCAAGCTATCTCGAAATGGAGACATCCATCAACGCAAATCAAGGACGGATCAAGGGTTCTTCTTATGGACGAACGGTTTCCACCTTCTCGGTGGCCATTGGCACGGGCTGTTCGACTTCTTCCGGGATCCGACGGTCTCGTGAAGGTCGTCGAGCTTCGTACAATGACGCCTACATTCATCAGGCCACTGACAAAACTTTGTGTCTATCCTGTTGACGCTCCGCATACTTCATCAACGGCGTGATGAAGTGCGGGCGGAATGGTGCGGACGCAATCAAACTTTGGGACTGGTTGTAGCATCTTTACTACGCTCGGATAGTTTTTTCGGCTAAAGCACGATCAGGTCTAGTTTTCTCTCTCGGATACCCCCTCTACTACTCTAGGATGATCGAATTTCTAATGAGCTGGTCAAGCTCGATTAGAATGGTTACGGCAGTAATACGGAAAGCACGGTTCATCTCATTTACCGGCTACATAAACTTTTCGGGTTATACCAAGGCAGTGTTTTAATCAAGTATTGTACGGCTTTATCATCGGTTCTTGCTTATGGATTTATTATCGGTTCTTGCTTATGGATTTATTATCGGCAATTGTATGTACGTCAATTATTTATTATTAAACTATTGTGACTAGGAACGAAATAAAACAAGAACTTTATTCAGAACGACGGTCTATCCGCGAGTTCGCGGACATAATTTCTTTTGCGATCGAACACTAGTACTGTTGGAAAATCAGCTGGCGCACGGCGATCGATATTCGCCGTGCGTCGACCTGTTGCTGCTGTGTAGCACGCCGCGCTCGGTTGGGTCGGAGATAGCCGAGGTAGGGCCTCGCGGAGCCGAGGCTGTGCCTCGCAGGCATGCCGCGTTAAGCGAGAGGTTATCTCTCTCGCTTGACTTCGACTTCGCTCACCGGCTATCTCCCTCATTTGACTCCAGCGCTCAACGACGCTTTCGTATTACGCAGCCATATTGCTATTTTTGACACTTCTGTGAAAGACCGCCTGGACAGCGCACACATCCTCGGTACACTCTTGGATTTTTCACCAGCTCACCGGATTTTCTCAGCATTTTTAAGCTCAACAGGACTCAAATACACGGTAAGAGTACACCGTCACAATTTAGTGCAATTCAATGTCGGTGAGGAGTAGAAAATAAGTCGGTACATCAACATAAAGGTCTCACACTTTGGCGTGCTCTGTAGCACTGGCTGTACCACGGTTTTCATCGCTACATTTTGCCTGCTCGATTAATATAATTGCGCATGTGCTCTCTATTCACTGTATTTTCCCCCCAGTAAACCTGCTGGGAAAATACTGTGAATATTTCTACTCATTTGTGCATCCTCATACTCTCAATTTGCTGTGCAGTGCAGCGTTGACTGCTTCACGGTCAGTTCTAGTAGAATTCCAGCACTCAAGTACCAGAGTTGCATGTGCCAGCACTGACTCTCTGTGCATTCAAATTATCTAGCTTATTGAGAAGTTCCTGGAATTAGTAAAATCAATCTGCGCACTCACATATCTCATTGCGTGACGTGCTCCGCAGCACTGGCTGCAGCACGTACACTGCTCTCAATAATCACAGCACACAATTAATATAATTGTGTGCTACTCAAGTAACTCATAAATGCAGCACACAATTAATGTAATTATGTGCTGCTCAAATGTTTCACTCAAATCAAAATTTAACTTCAATTCTTTGTATTTTAATTTATATCTTTATTTATTTTTTCTATTTTAGATATTTTGTAGTGAAAGAGTGGATGGTAGAGTAAAAACCACTTTCTCTATAAACCATCTTTCTGTCTGGTTTTATTTTTCCCTGCGTCGAGTGAATTCTCATATCTTTTCAATATCTTCTCAGATTCCATCCAACACATCTGGACGGATTCTCAAACAAGTACCTTCTTATCAAATCACTCGACACTTTTAAATTCCTACAAGATCCCACACCGCAAATCAACGTTCATCTAATACAGTGACCAACATCGTTATGCTGCTGTGTTGCCACATTTCAATTCCATTTCGTTACTTATCAGGAGTACAAATTGAAAATGCGGGATTTTTTTCTATTTTTGAACGTTTATTCTGAAAAAATGGTAACAAATGAATTATTCAAAGTATTGTCCATCGCTAGCCACAACTTTTTCCCATCTTTCTGGCAATTTACGGATACCGTCGCGAAAAAATTCGGCCGGCTTGGCTGCTATCCAGTCATCGACCCATTTTTGGGCTTCTTCGTAAGAATGGAAGCGCTGGTCAGCTAGGCCATGTGTCATCGATCGGAAAAGGTGGTAATCGGAAGGAGCAATATCTGGGCTATACGGCGGGTGGGGTAAGACTTCCCATTTCAGCGTTTGTAGGTATGTTTTGACCGGCGCTGCAACATGTGGCCGAGCGTTGTCATGTTGCAAAATTACTTTGTCGTGTCTTTGCTCGTATTGTGGCCGTTTTTCTTTGAGTGCGCGGCTCAAACGCATCAATTGAGTTCGGTATAGTGCTCCTGTGATGGTTTCGTTCGATTTCAATAGCTCATAATACACCACACCCAGCTGGTCCCACCAAATACAGAGCATGAGCTTGGCGCCGTGAATATTTGGTTTGGCCGTCGATGATGATGCATGGCCGGGGTAACCATATGATTTTTTGCGCTTCGGGTTATCGTAATGGATCCACTTTTCATCACCAGTGACAATGCGATGCAAAAAACCCTTCCGTTTTTGCCGTTCGAGCAGCAGTTCGCATGCAAAAAAACGGCGCTCGACGTCTCTCGGCTTCAGCTCATACGGCACCCAATGTCCTTGCTTTTGGATCATTCCGAGGGCTTTTATACGATGGGAAATGGCTTGTTGTGTCACTCCCAATGAATCTGCGAGCTCTTGTTGAGTTTGACACGAGTCTTCATTGAGTATTGCCTCCAATTCAGCATTCTCAAACTTTTTCACTTGGCCCGGCCGCTCTTTGTCCTCAACGTCAAAATCACCACTTCTAAACCGCACAAACCATCTCTCGCACGTTGAAACCGATGGAACATGACTCGGATAAGCCTCGGAGACCAATCGATGTGCTTCAGCAGCACTTTTCTTCAAATTAAAGAAGTAAATTAAAACTTCCCGCAAATGCTGTTTTGTTGGCACGAAACTCGACATATTGAGAGCTCAAAAAAACTATGAATTTGACACTGCGACAAATTGACACATACTGAAAATTAAAGCTATAAGACGTAGCTTTGACATGAACATAGTCACAGTACTGCCTGATGCGTATAGCGTTAGTAACGCCATCTGTTATCAAACCCGCATTTTCAATTTGTACCCCTGATATAAAATTATAAATAACTGTATCGATGGCCTAAAGTTAAAAGGGCATATCATGTGAGTGTAAGCTAGGCTTATACGTCTTTCTGGTGTTAGGCCATCGATATAATGAATAATCCGATCCCCCAGAAAGTTACTTTTTATCATAATTATGATAGTAGAGAAACTCAAAACTGTTACTGTACCCAGGGTTTCGAATTTATTATCGCAGTCAATTCGACAAAGATGAAGTCGGTACCCCCGGGTAAGGCACTTCTTTTAAATTAATTATCCGTATCTGGGATAAATAATAAGGTATTATTATACATTTCTGCAAACTGCGTTGCACCGAACGCGGTCATACCGAATATACTTTTTGTTAATACAGCAATGACATTTATTCGAGATTGTCATTTGACTCAACTGGACCACTAGAGCTACTTTAAATGTGCCAAGTTCATTTCTTCGTTTTGTTAAAAGAAAAAAAATAATAAACTGAAGTTAGATTTTCGCCACATTTGTTTTCATTGAACCGTGTTTGCACTTTATAAATGATAATAATAACGTACTTTTTTATAATTCATTCTTTCTTTAAACTTTGCATTTCTTTCAAGATCAAAGAGTTTGGTAGTTAGTAAAAATCTGACTCGACAACATTGATACATGCGTACGGGGAGTTTTTATAGTATTTAACGCATAAATACCGAGATATTAAATAATAAATTCACTAAATATAACACTTGTTGGTAATAGAAACTCCAAAATTTCTCGTATTTCGATTCCTTTCTATTGGAACCAAGAAATACTTAGAAGCGATTCCACACCAAATCAGCCGGATTTGGTGTGGAATCGCTTCTAAGTCCAAGTTCCAAGAACCCCCAAGTTGAATTCATTGAACTATTTTTTTATGCAAATTATGATAAATTAAATTATGTTGGAAAATGAGGGCGCAGTAGACTTAAAACATTATTATCTCAGGTTGTATTTGTCGTACAGAGGTGAACCAAGGCGTGTTTTAAAGATGAACAAATATGCTTTTGTAAACATTTTAAGTAGTTAAAAAATTAGAAATTACTGTTATAAGCAATTGAAAAGACAAATCAATTTTTTTGGCCGGAAACGCCAATTTTATTTCGTTTTCAAAAATGTTTATAAAATTATTTATTCAATTCTGTAACACATTCCATTTTTTTGGACGAAAGAATTAACAATTCTATTTTAATTTTTTGTTAGGTGTTTTGTTTGTCGCATCTTCACTGACGTTGACTGCAATGTGGCGCGTCAAAAAATTAATGCTGACCAATAAAGTGTATATTCCAATTTTTTAACTATGTTTTTGTGAGTGTAGAGATAAGGTGAGTGCACCAGTGAATGAACGATTAAGCGCACGGTCGGTTTTAAGGAAGGCTTCCTTTTTAATGGATGGTTATTGGCTTACAAAACCAGTTCTATTCGACACATTATATCCTAAACATTTGGGATAGCTTGTTAAAACGTGGTATTCGAACAGAAATCTATGTAAAAAGCCTATTTAAAGTAAAAATAACAATTTCACCAGTAAGTGAACAGACTAATCCAGCAAATGAACAGCATAACCCAGTGAATGAACAGTAGGTATCAAATGAAGTAGATAGGTAGGTAAGTACTTAGTTATAGTTATTGACGCATCGTTTGTTTTGCAAGATTTTACACATAAAATATCTGCAGTCTCAACAGTAATACTAATTATCACAAATTTTTTAAACAATGAGTAACAAAAATAATTAGGTACTTTAATTATCAATTATTTTGTACTTTTATTCTGGCCCGACCTATACTTCGTTATTCAGTCTTGTCGTTTTTTAAACGGCAGTTTACACAGGTTCCTTCCTCGTAGCCCCTCTTTTTGCGGGTGTTTCAGCATTTTCTTTTTCCGTAACCGTTGAAGATTATTCATTAGAGTTTTTCTTTACCAGACGTTTTGGTTCGTATCTCTACCAAAGCGTTCTCTAAATCCTTCTCGCTGTATTTAAATCTTCGATACTCTGTGCCCGACATCTCTGAAAAATTACAGTGAATCATACGTAATCTTCCTAAATCCATAAGACTACATAGTTTTCTGAAAAAAACTAGATACTGTTTTTGTTGTTTATCTCGCAAAATTATACCAATAACAATTGTCGGTGTTCTGCCTTAACCTTGCCACTGCGACAAATTGACACATACTGAAAATTAAAGCTATAAGACGTAGCTTTGACATGAACATAGTCACAGTACTGCCTGATGCGTATAGCGTTAGTAACGCCATCTGTTATCAAACCCGCATTTTCAATTTGTACCCCTGATACATTTCATTAAAATTCGTGGTTCCGGAATTAGGAAAAGAAATTGAGTCAGTGTTAACAAAGACTGGAGAAGGAGAATTGGACAGGCGAGTCATTTAAATAAACTAAAGAAGAATAATTAGTGGGTAGGTTTAAAGTGAGATCGATTTAGGAGTAGATAGGTTTAAGACGAATAGGATAAGTGGGTAGAATAATGTGCAGGAAATTGATCAAAGAGAATTAAGCAAGTAGTGTTTAAGAAAATTAAAATTAGGTCGTGTGGCTTTTAAAGTGGCATATAAACAAGAGTTGTACAGGCGTGCGAGTGGAAAAGAGACAGCGAGGAGGTGTAATGGGTGTGTGTGTGTGTGTGTGAGAGAGAGAAAGAGAGAGAGAGAGAGAGAGCTATAAGAATAAGTGAGATATCATTTCGAGGAGCGAATTCAACGCGTTAAGCTGTATGTGAGTGTTAGAGTCACTGGGTCAATACCAACAAAGAAAATCACAACAAATATTCAAGCCTGGGATACCAGGAGTCCGTGTAAGCGTGAAATAAAATAAGAATTCTAAAATAATCATCGAAATTACCGAAGTTAAATGCTTTGTACGGGGTATCAGCGGCCCGAAACGGAATATTGACATTTTTATGAAATTGTTCTTTTTGTTAATAAACCGTACTCTCACTCACCTCGAAGTCTAACATTAATTAGTCCTGTGTTCGAGCCCGAAATCCCACGAAAAATAAAAATAATTGATAATGATAAAAATTACCGTTACACTACATGTATTGTCCCCTTTTCAACAGACGCCAGTATTCTATAATTATAAAAAAAAATAAGCAAAATGGCCAATAAAGGAAATGAAAAGAAAAGCGGTAACGATCGGCGGATAGCGGGGGCAACTCGAAGTTAATCGCCATTGGTCACAGTGGGGAATAGGGGGGTGGGGAGATACATTTAAGGTCACGGGGCTGCAGGAATACCGTGTGCGTGGCAATCGCTCATATCAATGATCCGGCATTCTACAAGAAAGAAAAAAAGTGATCTGAGTTAAGAAAAACAATAGTACCAAACCTGTACAAAATAATAGTAATAGACCAGCTCGAAATAATAGTGCGATATCAGAACAAAATAGTAATAGTAAGCCAGGACGAAATAATAGCCATTTAGGTTCCTATTTCTTGGAGGGGGGAGGGGTATCGCTTTGAATGGCAATCTAATTACTATTGCGCGAGGATTCACCACTCCGTTATCAATACCATCTATTACATCGAATTACTTTATTTGGGCGGCAGTCACTGTACCCCACCGACACCGTTCCTCCATTTCCTTTTACATGAGTCACAGCTCGACTAGCTCACGATCGTTTACAAAGTCAGGAACACGCGGGGGGGGGGGGGGGGGGGGGGGCTCACCGGGTCGATATTCGTGGAAATCTTAGACTCTTCATTATTGCCTACTAATTTTACTAGTTACACATCAATTTAGGCTATAGATCGATTTTAATAGGGGCTGGCACAGTCGGGGAGGGAAGAGTTTTAATGTTAATTACGCACGCGGCCGCCTGTCTCGTACGTAATGACCACTGGACAAGCGACACGGGACTCGGGGAAAAACTACAGACCTGTACTCACGCTCGCACACTTCCACTCATTTCGCTTTCTCCTACGATTCCCCTTCCTTTTTTAAATTGTGAGGTGGTCCCGATCTCCTCTTTTTAGTTTCCTGGTTTCCTCTTTTCGATTTCCTGGTTTTCTCTTCTTTACCGTGCCTAGCGCACTACGGTCCCTATCTACTTTCTGTCCATCGATCTCTACGTATCTGCTCGTCTCTCTACTCATACGTATCATGAATAATTATGTTCGCTTTTATTGGTTCTCCTTCTTATCCGCTTTCGTTGGCCGGCGCTTCGGTGCGGGTTACGAGGGCCGCGGCTCCTAGCGCAGCACTGTGCGTAGCTCGTCTCGGTGGCCCCCTAGTGTTGCGTATATCGGTTGCAGTAGGAGCCGCCAAGTCGGCTTTTCGGGAATTTCGATAGTTTTTTTTGCGTGATGTGCGGTATCGGTTGGTGGTGGATCCGGGGATGTTGTCTCTTGTCTGCTCGAGGGTTGAGATGAGTGTATACCCTCCGTTTTGGCCGGGGCTAGGATTTCACAACCTCCAACCGTAACGTTAAACCTCAGACACGGCGGTAAGATTGTTTGCTGTTCAGGGCTCATTCTGCCCTTCGATTTCCAGATGGTCAGACAGTAGTGGAGAATCCGTTTCTTTGGGTCAGTCGTGGTGCTGCTGGTGAGGGATATAGAGGAATTCCCACTCCGGGGCAGCTGGCGGTGGCGGCTTTGCTGGGATGCACACGTGACCACGTCGCAAAACATTTCCTACTAATTTTTTTATATTGTTTATGTTTATATTTAGAAAAGGCATTTTTTTTTTTATCGAAACGATGTATGAACAAATTCAGGTAAGAGTTCCATCCTCCGCGTTAAATACAATAAAATAATAGTCCTCGGATTTGTATCTCCAAGTAAAATAAAAAAAATTGCTGAAAAAAGGATTACCTTCCCTTTATTTGCAAGATTCTGTACCAAACATGGCCTAAAGATGTAGAGATATTATTTTCCGAAGGCCTACAGTGTAAATAAAAAACCTCAAATCAAAATAAACTTTTATCTCGTATCGGGCAAAATATTTTTACGATTATTGTCAGATCTGCGTAATATTTATATTTTCTGCCATATTTACATATATAAAGGGGTACACATTGTTGCACACTACACCTTTTCTATGCTTCTTTTATATTTTATTTATGTTTATATTTGAGATAGGCATTTTCCAACGAAATGTTTTATGAAACATTTCAGGTGATGGTTTCATCCTGTAACGATATTTTTTATCGCTAACATAGATTTTTATTTATCGTGGGAATTTCGGGCTTGATCACAGGACTAATTAGTTTAGACTTCGTAGTGGTTGACAGTAGGGCTTTATTCCAAGAAAATAGTCTCATAAACATAAACACTTTTTAATTTCGGTCACTCGAATTTTGCATAGTGATTATTTTAACGTCGTATCTCTAGCGATTATTTCCGCAATTTATTATATTATTTCGGGTGCACGAATTCTCAGTATCCCTCGGAAGTCCGTTATGGTCCGGTACAACGGTATCACTGTATATTCGAGGCGCATATATATCGTACCGCTGACTATTTTGCCTCGCACTCACTCCTTCGATAGAGCGTATCAGCTCTATTTACAATTCTTTCTCTTTTACTCTTATTACGCGACAGTATCTCGCTTCACTCGCTATCTTGCTACGCATTCGCTCCTTTTGTAGAGTGTATCAACTCCACTTACAATTCTTTCTCTTACACTCGGATTTCGCTCGTACACACTTTATTCATATCTGTTAATCCTATGCATCTTAGTTCTACCTATTTCTTATTCTCTAATCCTATCTTCTACTCTGTATCAAAATTTGGGAATTCCCTCGATTATATTTATTATTATTTCTTCTTATTGGAACATAAATTCTTGGTATTCACGTCTGGTGCTTCGGTTACAGGCCTGTGCATTAGGCTTGACTCGTGAGCCCCACACACACAACCATGCGCATCAAATGCTCTTTGGACAGAGTGTATAAACTCTGTTTACACTTCTTTCTCTTTCACTCCTGTTCTGCTTTCACACTCTCTATCTTCCACTCTCACGATTCTGCGATTCTTGTCTATACCACAGGTTTAAAGACCACACTATTTAATTTTATTCCTTAAACATTGCTCGCGTATTCGGATGCACTTAATTCTTGGCTTATCTTTCTCCACTTAATCCTACAACTATTATTCCTAACTATCTCTAGAAATATCCCACTTTAATTTTATCGACCAATCGTTTCTTCCTGGTCTCTTAATTATCTCGCCTGTCTAACTCACTGCAGCTATCACTCTGGAACGAAACTTGTGTAACGGTACTTGTTAAAAAGAAAACTGTTCCTATCGGAAGGAGAGCCTTCTTTGCGGTGCAGGCTCTTTTATAGACTCTTCCCCCATACTGATGCCTCCTACGTCATTCGTGGCTTCGGTTTTTGAATTTCGCCAAATTCGCTCGATTATGCGATACCGTTGTCATGCCCCCCCCCCCTGGCTCTCGCTCGTCGCCGAGCAAGGCCAGCCGGTTGCTGACCTGCTGTTTTCGGCGACGAGCGAATTCCAGAGGCGTGACGACACAAGTTTTTACGCTAGGTCCGGGTTCGTCGGCCTAGCGTCCGCTGTACATGTCGCTTCGAATATAATTTTGGCTCTCATAGCCGTTCGATAATATAATATCGCGCCGCGCATGTAACTATGTTACAATCCATCGTGTTCAACACACTAATAAAACAAGGATGGGGGTAAGAGAAACTAAGAAGACGAAAGAGAGTCAAGCGATACGTGAATTAAACATTTAAGATTGTATCGATGCGTCTTACGCCTGCTGAACGCAGACAGAATAGTACTTTGTGATAGAAATACGAAAAGCGGACTTTCGACGAAGGTTCTGAAGTTGGTCGCACAAGCCGTCAGTGAGTTTCACAGTGGCAAAAGCCGAAGGCGAGTGCTGTCTGTGTTACGAGCTGAAGGCGAGTTGGCCTACTTCACACTCTTCGTTGAGTGTCCGCTTTTTCGTACGTGTGTCAAATACTACTTTTTGTAAAAAATGCATCAAAGTACAATTCAAATAAACATGTATACACGATTGGATGAGGCACCTGTATTGTATGAGGTAGTGCGGGGCGAAGCCCCGGCGGGAGTTTTGGGGGGTGAAGCCCTCCGAATGAACGAAAAATTCCTTTAAAAGCTTCGTGTACCTATGCAAAGGAAGAAAATCAATATCACTATTCCACTTATAATACTCCCAAAAAGTAGTATAAATAAATTCAAGAGTAATGGGAACATATGTGTTGGAAAATCAGCTGGCGCACGGCGATCGATAATCGTCGTGCGCCTACCTGTTGCGCTGCTCTAGCACACGTTGTTCGGTTGAGCCGAAGATAGCCGAGGCATGGGCTTCGCGAAGCCGAGGATGTGCCTCGTTGGCATGCCGCGTCGAGCGAGAGGATGTCTCTCTCGCTTGACTTCGGTTTCGCTCACCGGCTATCTCGCTCAACTGACTCCAGCGCTCAACGTAAATTTCATACTCGCAGCCATCTTGAGAATTTGGCACTTTTGCGACACACATCCACTGGACAGCACGCGCATCCATAGGACTCTCAGGCTTTTTTCACGGACATTATTCATCGGACTTGCTCAACCTCTCGCTCTTCAGGACTCATTGCTCAAGGTAAGAGTGCTCTGGCATAATTATGTATTAATTCACTGTCAGTGCGGAGAAAAATGGTACATCAGTACTTGGTCTCACTTGTGGCGTGCGTTGCAGCACATGCTGTACCACGTTCTCCTCATGTTACTTTGCCGGCTTAATTAATATAATTAAGCATGTGCCTCATATTCACTGTATTTTCCCCCATATTTTCCCCCAGTAAATCTGCTGGGAAAGTACAGTGAATATTTTTTGCTCAACCGTACAGCCTCATTCTATGTTGTATTGTGCTACGCAGTGCTGACTGCGTAGCTGGTTTCACACAAAATCACTGCACTCAAGCAACGTCAATTGTAAGTGCTCTCATTAATTCATTGCAACCACTCTGCAATACACTGCTGAGTGTATGCAGTGAATTACACTCAGTAGCATCGGCGTGTCGTGCTGCGTAGTCCTGACTGCGTTGCACGCACCGCTGTCTCAAGTTTACATTCAGCACACAATTAATATAATTGTGTGCTGCTCACATTATCATAACAAGATTCCATTCGCCAGTTTAATTCATGTTTCGCACTCAGTGGTCTTAGCGTGTCGTGCTGCGCAGTCATCACTGCGTTGCACGCACCGCTTTCTCATGTTAAAACTCAGCGCACAATTAATATAATTGTGTGCTGCTCACATTCTGAGTCCAAATTCAATTGAATTTATTTATTTTATAATTTTATATTTTACCTAAATTTACATTTTAGACAATTTTCTAAATTAAAGCCTTTTTTGGTATAAATTTTCAATTATTTGTGTTAAACTGGTATTGTTTGAAATTGTGTTTTGAATACTGCGAAGGAGGGCAGAAATAAACCGCTTCCTCAGCATAACATCTATGTGTCTGGTTATTTTCCTCTTGCCTTGAGTGAGTTCTCATCCCGTTTTCAATACATTCACAGATCGGTCAAGCTTCATCCGGACGGATTCTCAACAATATGAATTAGAAATACTAATTATTTATGAAAAGAACACGTTTTTTATACGTAGTTATAAGTTACTTGCTCTTTATAACAATATTATATTAATATTATCTCACCAAGTTTCTTTATCCAAATAGACAAAACTGTCAACTTTGATGACATAAATTCTTTGATTCATTCAGTTTATTCTTTTGTGAAATTAAATGTCACTTGGCAATTGTTCAAGTGAATAGAAAGTTTCTTATCTGACACCGTATTTGATAAGTCTGAATAATTGGCTCTGCTGTTGACAGCGTCTGAGCTTCCTGATGGGAAGGTATCAAACTTTGCTTGATTTTCAATCTATTTTTTTGGTGCATTCGGTTTCAACTCAGAATTAATCGCACTTTGTCGATTCAAATTTATGGAGCTACATATCTTCGTGCATTTTTTCTGTTATTGCCAATTGAATCTTAAACATATCCCAAAACAACTTTTATAAGATTTCCATCCTCCGTGACGTTTGAGAGTGAAAAGAGCAGCTCCGGCATGAGCCAACATTGTTGCCGAAGTACGACGAAAACTTCTAAATACTCTGCGATCATTTTTGGTATGGCGCCAAATTTGGTAATCCGAATAACTCGCTGTGTACTATGTGGGGTTATTTTTGCAAACCCGTCATAAAGTCAGACAGAGCGAGGCGACCGGGAGTGGCCTCCTCGAGGCGATCCACAGGGCAAAAATATTATCAGGCGTCACGATAAATATTAACTTCGTGTTTTTTTTTTGTATAATACTCCCGAGCGGGTGACGTCCTGATAGCCGTGTTTCCAGCGTCGACAGGAAGGTCAACTGCGGGAGTATAAAGGACAAGGATTTATCGGTGAGAGGAGAGATCTCGAGTCTCCGCAGTCGTCATACTAGAAGGCCGTAGCTACAACTGTGACGTCAGCGCTCTCGTAAAGAGAACCACGCTGAGAGCATCTCCGCGCATCTCGGGAATATGGGGCACCGAAGATGCAACGATCTCGGGCGGCATTTGAATTTTCATGCGCGGCTGAGTTACTTTCGTTTCGTTCGCTTCAGGCTGCTGCTACGGACGAGGCATCGAAGTTCTCGGTAGAGTCGTTGCTGACTCGGATATTAACCCCAGTCGCAAGTACCGTTACCAAGCTTTACATTTTATTGGTGACTACGATTTGGAGGGAGAGAATTTATCGGCTCAAACAATGAGATCCAGCGTATTATCGGGGACTCTGGCGCCGTATTTTGTACAATGAGGACCTGTATACCGGGTCAGCTGCCGTGTCTGATCGACGAAAACCGACGCCCCCCCCCCCCCCCCCCCCCCCCCCGCGATTCTGGACCATCGCGAGATTATTTCTCGAGAGGCTCCCGATACTGCAACCTTCCGGTAAGGCCGTCGTTCGTCTCTGGTTTGAGTGTGGGAGTTAGCTCCCATTTCTCATTTTGGCGATCAAACCGTTATCGCCCGGTATTTCAGCTTTATAATAACTCGCTTCTCGAGAACTCAAGGATCGCTGAAGGGGTTCCATTTATTTATTATTTTCAGATTATATTATTGTAAAGTTGAGCGCGTTGAGAGTTCCCGTATGCGGGATGAGTGTGAGTGGTAGCGAGAGTGCGTCTCCGAAGTAGGAGTCCGTCCGGGGATTATCGGTGTTTTTTAATCCACTGTCTCGGATTTATTTATTTTGTTTTATTTAATCTGATTTATTTATTTTGTTTTATTTAATCTGATTTATTTATTCTGTTTTATTTAATCTGATTTATTTATTCTGTTTTATTTAATCTGACTCATTTATTCTATTGTATTTATTCTGATTTATTTACTCTGTTTTATTTAGTTCGATTTAATTATTCTGTTTTATTTATTATACTTTATTTATCCTGTTAGTTTGGTTATTTATTTATTTGTTGTTCTTTTCCAATAATTTTATTGTTTATTCGATTTTCCGTTAAATCCGTTTTGATTGTCGGTCCTTAGTTCGAGGCCGTTTATCCCGTGACCGTTTTTAATTATCTGACCGACATGAATGATATTTTCTTTTATTTTGATTATAAGTGTGCCCGTCCGATAGTAAGCGCGAGCGACTGTGTGCGGAGTGTAGTGTAAAAGGATGTATTGTTGTTACCAGTCCGAGAGATTTTGTTAAATATTTTTAAGGAAAATTGAATTTACGGGAATTTAGCACGTTGCCATTTGTCGCTTCGGACCGTGCTTCCGAGAGTACCGCCTTGGCTCTCGGTTCATCATTTTGTTTATCCATTGCAATAAATTGTTCATTATCTTTTTGATTCCCTAACTGCCGTGTTAAGATTTTTTTCGCGAGACACCTCTGCCTAACCCATCCCTTCTACCAATCACTAAGGCTGCAGCGAAGCCGAGCTGGCCACGTGTATTCCGCGTGCGAATTAAATTTGGCCACGGGCTTTTGTAACCATCCGCTAGAGCTCGAAGTGGTTGAGTTGGAAAAATTGGTTACAGTACATTTGTCATTACGTAAATACAAGAAGAATTAGTCGGAGACAGCATTATTTGGTCGCAGGACTTCGTATTTTTTCAACATTTCGTAAAAGTCACCATCAACTGTGAATTTCGCGAAACATATTATAGTTTTTGGTATGAGGAATCTTGATGAGTACCATGTTGGCATGGTGCTCAATATCACGAATGGTTATTTTTTTCAGTTCATCCCGTCAGCATGCCCCAATGATTCCAAGAATTAATGCAACCTGAAAATGACTGTCAATGTAGTCGTATATGATACTGTATATACACTGTATGATTCATACGTTATGTATGTTCGTATTCACGAAAATATAGTCTACGATATGCACTTTTACTGCCAAATATTGATTATCCGGAGCCTGTGTCAAGAATTTTTCGACATGCTTAGGTTCCAAAATCTTGGATTTGTTGCTTGTAAATCTTTTGCTATTTTTCGCCAGGAAAGCAGTCAATTGGCGATATTTACCAATATTCACACGACGAATATCTAACAAAGTACTTTTTTGCATGAAATATTTTGATAAAACCGTCGATGGTTTGAATTTTGTTGACATATGTTGAAAGTAAACAAGCATTGTTTCTTTTGAAACCGATGTGGTTTCATGTTGTTGCCACTCAACGAATTGGATTTAACATTGCTTGTCTTTTGATTTGTCTGGCAATAAATTTTCAGTGACAAGTCTCGCTGCTTCGAGTATTTTTGGTGTCGTAGATTCTCGATCATTACCGCTTTTCTTATCATGATGATACGAACTCATTATTTAATTTTCCATATAGCAAGAAGCACAGAAGAAAACTAAGAAAATGTCTTACCGAATCTTCTACAGATATGCTCATCTTCGACTTAATTCTCTTCTGTCAAAGGGCGCGGCTCTGGAGCTATCTTTCAAGGCTAGTTTGCCAGACTTGTATAGAAAAAGTGTGCGCAAAAGTAACAAGAGTGTTAAAAAAGTGTGCGAAAAAGTAAATAGTGTGATTTACGCAAACACAGTATTTTTTCCGCAAGCCTCACTAAAAGCGCCACTTTCGCCACACTTTACAGGTACAGAAAGGAGGACTTTTTGTTCATGTATTACAAAAAAAAACCATTTTTAAACTGATGGCAGCATTCGCACAGGTACACTTCGATTACGGTTGAGGGTGCCGTTACAGCACTGGAAGG
Source organism: Cylloceria caligata (assembly GCA_963942595.1). Classification (NCBI taxonomy): domain Eukaryota; kingdom Metazoa; phylum Arthropoda; class Insecta; order Hymenoptera; family Ichneumonidae; genus Cylloceria; species Cylloceria caligata. The sequence continues at coordinate 56,389,634 of OZ012703.1, read as the reverse complement.
TCATGACAGGCTATGCTACCACAAAGCAGTTATGCGCTGATGTGAGAATATGCACATGATGCATAACGATACTAAAGTCAGCACGGATAACCGATATCAATAGTGCAACACTTGACATCAAAAAAGCTGTGTAATGCAGTGCTATCGTTCCAGTCATACAATCCAAAGATTTGGGGTACGAATTTCGAGCTAACCAACTTAAAAATTTTTTTTATCGCAATGATTTACTGCCGAAAAGTGAATTATTGCAACAAAAAGACAAAATCAATCGACAAACTTCGTACTATGACCTACTAAGTATAAAAAAAAACCGCTACAATTTCATGAATTTCTTATAAATACTAATTAAAAACACATAAAAAGACCAACAATTATAATAATTCATAAAAGCAAACATTTTATTGATTAATTGAGAGTACACAGTAATTGTATTCATCGCTTAATTTGTATTTTGAACAGCCTGCCGACGTAGTCAGTGACGTCAAACGCCGCCCAAATGCTGACTGGTCGGTTTGCGCGCGGTAGGCGGGCCGTGAGCCTTGCGAGACTGGTGGGACGCTATACCAGACGCGGTCATGAGACTTCCCAAAATTTCCGAACCGGGAATAATTCCCGCAGTCTGGCAACACTGTTTGTACGTATTCGATCGTCACAAGTTAAAAATGTTGTTATTTATCCGAGGATTCGCTCATATGTATCTTTGGTTTAATTGAATATTTTCTATCCAGCGCTACTATTAATTATTCCATAAGTGTATCGGTGGGTGTGTATAGGTGGATTCGAAAATCTGCGTGTTGGGACCGGAAAGTTATAAGCAAATGGGTAAATTTGAAGAATTAAACAAAAATATTCCGATAATGCTTGACCTTGGTAAATAATCGAAAGCCAACCAATTATTTAAATAAGCATCGAAGGTTTGGTGCTATCACAAAGCATAGTTATACATAGTAGAAATGGTAATATGATACTAACAGTTCATGTTTACACGTAAATTTCATTTCTACAGCAACACAGAAAAATCGAGTGGTCATTCTATAAGGCTTCACTATTCCATACCATCGGACATTGACTATGTTGGTATTGGTGTTCGCAGAGGCGAACTACTAACTAACAAAATTTACCTTGTAACTTTAGAGCCAAGGCTGACTGTCTCGCTTGACGATGGCTCTATCTTTCAACTAACCACGAAGCCCTCAAAAGTACCGCTATTAATTCTGGTGTACGTACACCGAGCCTATGTCCCTGACCAATTTAGATTTTTCTGATTCTTTTCCATATAATCGATCTTTCTCCAAAAACCACACAAAAAATTCAAAAATAATTTTTCTTCTAACCATTTTTCATTCATTATTTAAGCATCTCAAAAACGCAATTTTTTTGTTTTCAAAAAATTCACAAAAATTCCTTGATGTGAAATTATGATTTTAAGCTCAATACGGAAGCGTGGTTCCGGTTTTTTCTATTTTTCCAGAGAAATTCAAACATATTATTTTAACAGTTTCAATGCAAGCTGTACAATTTATTGTTTCGGTGCTTTTTCTCGGAATTTCCGAAAGATGTATAATAATAGGCGAATATATCTTCAAGAACAATTACTTGCGAATACCTTTAGATGCCATTGAGTTTAATGCTAATATTTATTCATATTTTATACTAACCGTAAAAAATATTTTCTGATCTAACAGAGGGATCGAATTGATGAGAGACGAAGATGAAGTTTCTTATTATTAATTAAATTATTATTATTAATTAAAGATTCGATCGTTAGAGATCTTTCTGAGATCGATAACGCAGGGATCCAGGCGGCGCTGACTCTAACCGGGTTGCGAACTGCCCAAAAAAATTCCATCATAGAAATTTGGTCAATAACATTGTCGCTTAAGATTCATCACTCTAAAGTTTCTTATTATTCGTTATATATTGTTTTTACATTGTTTTTAAAATGTTATATGCTTTACCAGGTCTATAAATATGAAACCGGAATTTTTGTATAGAAAATACACGTTTATTGTATGAAAATTATAAAAAATATTTTATTCGAAGTATTGCCCATCGCTAGCTATACATTTTTCCCACCTGTCTGACAATTTGTGGATGCCACGCCGAAAAAACTATTGTTCTTTTGAGGCAAACCAGTCATCGAGCCATTTTCGTACATTTTCGTAAGAAGTAAAGCGCTGCTCAACAAGTGCGTGTCCCATCGATGCAAATAAGTAGTAATCGGACGGAGCCAAGTCTGGTGAGTAAACCGCATGCGAAAGTATTTCCCAACTAAACGCCTCAATCGTTTCCTTGACCAGTTTTGCTGTGTGTGATGGTGCATTATCATGAAGCAAAATCACTTTGTGTTGCCTTTTTTGATATTCTGGTCGTTTTTCACGCAAAGCTTGATTCAAATCGATCATTTGTTGTCGGTAGCGTTCAGTATTAACGGTTTCGCCAGGTTTTAGCAGCTTATAATAGATCACACCCTTCTGATCCCACCAAACACAGAGCATTGTCTTCCGTCCATAGCGATTTGGCCTTGCAGTGGATGTCGATGGTTCGCCTGGAGTTACCCATGATCTTTTACGCTTAGGATTCTCAAAATATATCCACTTTTCATCGCCAGTCACAATTCGATGGAGAAATGACTTTCTTTTGTATCTGGCGAGCAGCATTTCGCAAGTGGTTTTTCGGTTTTCCTGCTGTCTTTCATTCAGTTCTTGTGGAACCCATTTTCCCATCTTCTGGATCTTTCCCATGGCTTTCAAACGTATGGAGACGGCTTCTTGTGTCACATTTAATTGATCCGCGAGTTGTTGTTGCGTTTGAGCGTCATCCTCATCCAACAATGCTTACAATTCGCTGTCTTCAAACTTTTTCGGTGATCTTCCACGTTCTTTGTTTCTCACGTCAAAATCGCCACTTTTGAATTTTTTAAACCACTCAAAGCACTGTGATTTACCAAGAGCATGCTCACCGTAAGCTTCGACAAGCATTCGATGCGATTCTGCAGCAGTTTTCTTCAATTGGTAACAGAAAATCAATGCTGTCCGCAAATCGTAGTTTCGAGGCACAAAATTCAACATGTTCAACGCTATTACAAACTATGCTGTTGTATGAAACTTGTATTGTTGTGAGTTGAAAATCTTTGACAGAGATGTCAACAAGGAAATGGCGCCAATGACGCGGTTTGACGGTAACTACATTGTCAGCTAGGGCCATCTATGGGCAAATTCCGGTTTCATATTTATAGACCTGGTATATCTCTCGGATGCTGAAAAATTCATAACGTCTACCAAACCATTTGTTTGTGGGATGATACAATGAAGACCTTTCTCTTCTCCTCTTGAAGAAATCTTCAACAAATTGTTTTGCCATCAGATATTTTTCATGCGATGAGAATTTTACCTCAGAATTAGGGAAATTATTGGGTTGTAACGCCCGCTTAAATAATTCGTGTGGAGTTGTTATTTGGCGACCCGCAGAACGTTGTAAACTGTCCTTCACTGCTATTCTTGGAGGGCTCGCAAGGAACAACGCGGTCTTGAAATAATGATGCACGATACTGACTCGATTTATGCAAAATAATATCTCAATAACAACGCCAAAATAATCCCATAAGAATAACGTAAAATAATAACTCAAATAAAATACAAAAGCATGGGCGAAAATATAATATAATGCTAGATACCAGCTCGAAATGCAACTCTCAAAAGAACGGGTGAGAATATAAACCTAAAGAACCTAAATACCAACAAAAAATATATATTGCAACAAAAAGGGGGAGGGGCGGAAATATAATAATCGATAATAATCAAAATATAGTGCAAAATGATAAAACAGAAATGGTTTTAAAGTTAAGGTCGCCAGTTACATAACGGCGTAGCTCCGTTTACTCGAAACAATAGATCGTAATCGATAACGACGTTATTAGCTAGCGGTGGCACGAGAGGATATCTCCGAGACGTGAGTTCTCGAATTCGATGGCTACTTAATGATTACCTCGGTTTCTAGATGAAAGGTGGGGGAGGGATAATTGATAATTCAACAAATAAAGTACGGACACGAGGGTTTGCAGGGGACGGAACACTCAATTATCTAACTAAATCTAACTGAAATTGACTAAACGCTAAAAATAATAATATAATGCTTAAAATAACGTATTTTAACGTTATTTAAAAATAACGTAACGTAAAGCATTGAACTTAATCGATATATGTTACGTAGGTGGCCGTTTAAATTATTCTGTAGTTTTTTGGAGTATGCGGCTATGTATCGGCCAATTTTCTTCAGTTGTGGAAAATGAAGTTCACTTTTTTACGTTTCGGTCAATGATGCAGACCATCTTCAGAATTTTTATTGACTGCAAAGTATAACATGATAGTAACATAACTATTGTGTGTAAAATTAATATGTATAATAATGTAACTCACTTAAGACATCAGAAAAAACAGGAGGAACAAGAATGCAGGTGCCAACCTTCCCACATAAGTAAATTGTATGGCGTTAATGCACTTTTATTACAGTTTTATCAATTAAACCAAATTATTTCACAGTGCTTTTGTCACATTATTGTTAAGTAAGCGTTAAACCTATTAATAAAATGTCATGGATTAAAATTAAAAATTAGTCAATAAATTGTCATAGATTAAATTTTTTTTAAAATTAGTCAATTGTAAAAACATTTTTATAACTTATTCAAGTGTCATTTACTAACCACCGGTGTTTGGTTATTGATAAAATTGAAGTTAATTAATCATGAAGATTTTTGTAGTTATAATCCTATGTCTTCACTGTGATTTTAATTTTAATTTAACGGACTTTGCTATATCAGCAGCTACATGTTTACTGCTATCCGTATGAAACACGACTGAAAAGACACCTTGAAGACTAGTCGCTATGGGTATGTACGAGAGTAATGTATTTAATGATGTTCGTTATTTCAAGCCTATTGTACGTGTGGAGAAATTAGTATGTATTATTCAAATATCTTTCTTCAAACATCATTTTCGTTATGACATATTAAATGTACCTTGTAACGTGGCAGAAAATTCGAGCTGCGTCCTCCTCGCTCAACGAAAGCCTACACGATCACGCAGGGTTGTAGGGTGGATTTTCAGGGCTTCTTTATTCTTTATTTTTATTTTTTTTTGTTGCTTTATTTTTTTTATATATACGTATAATGCGATCGACACGACCGAGGGAGGATCGGGGAGAGAAGAGGAGGAGGATCACACCGTACCCATCGATTGCTGGCTTCAGGATTCGATATTTTACATAAGCCGATATTTTACGTCTTTCTCTGTTGGGAGATACAGTCGTCCCGCTCGACGTTCATTTTCAAACGATACGCTGCTATCTATCTGCAGCTATCATCTACTTGCCGCAGTCCATCCAGCTCAGGGGATTCATCTGCCGGACAAAGCTACTCTCTGTATTATCTGTGGCTAATTTATGCGTCGTCCAGCTAAGGCGCTAGTCGCGGTCATCGTGCGACACAGGTTCCCCCAATTAACCGAGTCTAGCGGGTTAAGTGGGGATCATAGTTCACGGGCACGCGTGCCGGCAGGACCTCAGGGCTTTTTCCCGGTGACCGTTGAGCGAGGCAGACGTGACATTACTTATACCTGTGTCCCGCGCTATCTCAAGTTATCCCACCTATTGGCGCATTACCGTCCACTGTATTATCGGAGGGAAGAAACTGAGAAAACATTATCGCTACATCCTCTCGAAAATTCCCGGATCACAAGAACATCGCTTCGTCATCGTCCCGGTGAGCTCTTCTCCCTTCTACGGTCTTTCGCTAATATTTTATTATTTTATTATTTAACTTGTGTATTCTAAATTTATTCGAGCTTGGTCACCCCTGCGACTCTGGTACACCGTACACAGAGTATTAATTTGTATTGGGAATCGCGGCGTTTAATAAGAATAACCTCGAGATCGTGTAACGTATAGAAGCCGGGGAAAAGTCATTATATCAATTAATTGTTTCTGTTGACGAGTAAACCGTGCGCGCGTTAAGCCGTTATCCCGGAGTACTTTGGAATTGGTTAATTAGTTTGTGTGGGATTGGAACGAAATAGACCGCGTCACGGATTTTGTCGAATTGTGGATTTTGGAGGTACACGAGTTGGTTTGAGTTTTCTTTCGTTTAAATGTAGAAGGTCGTGCGCGAGTTCGCCCGTCGTCCCGTTGTAATTTGGATGTAAAAGGGACTGGCACGGGGTAGACCGCGTCGCGTATCAGTCAAATTAATCGGCGTTTCTCTGTCTGATTTATTTATTTATTCATTATTTATTTATTTATTTTGTTTATTTGATTATTCATTTTTTATTATTATATTATGATTGTGTTAACGTTAACCTAGAATCGCGGAGAGCGTAGTCGGCCGTCGTCCCATATTTTAGACGTGGATTCAAGGGATTCGTACGGTCCGAGGCGTATCTCGCGTAGTTCGATTGTTTGTTACGTTTTATTATATTTCATTCCACAAACTAATTATTGACTGACATTATTATTCTGATGTTAATTATTTTATTATCATTATTATTTTGGTTATTATTTAATTATTAGTCGTCATTTATCCGTTATTTTATATCTTATGAACTGCGGAAGATCCCTGGGTTTATGCCTTTTACATGATATATAAATCTCAGGATTGAAATATAGAGCCGTCGGTAGCTTCGCGTACGTGACCTCCTGACGTCCCGTTGTTATGGTTTTTTCGATGTATGTGGGATTAGCTCGGGATAGGCCGTATCGCGGACTGTGAACAGAGACTACCGAACGTCGGAAATTCATCGATAAATATTGTTCGAAATTCGAGGCGAGCGAGACAACACCTACAGGGTATGAGAGTGAGAGAGAGAGAGAGAGAGCGGGATAACTGCTAGCTACGACTTAAAGATTAAAATTAAGATATCCAACTAGATTTAGAGAATTGTTATAAAGGAGAGACTAATTTTACGGGACATCTTATTTGAATTCTAAATTGGTGTTTATTGGAAATGAATAACTATTCGCCAGAAATAAAGAAGTTTGTAAGTCCCGTACCTGCTGTGGTTGTTTAAATTATTTACTGTTATTATTTTATTTATTTATTTATTTATTATTTATCTAGCTGACTTCGTTCATGGTTCTCGTTTGGCTTATTTATTGACCATATTTTACTGTTGACTAATTAGTGACTTGATAGTCCGAACCACCCACTCTGCCTTGAACAGCTGTAGCTGGCCTGGGTCGAGACTGGTCATCCCACTCGGTATTTTTTTCTTCCGGCGCGAAAGCGCCTGGCGCCCATCTCGAAAGAGAAAATAAAAAAGGAAGGAAAAAATAACTTGGACCAGTCATAGGTAACGTGGTGCGTTGAGGCACAAATTTACCGTTACAACCTACAAAACCGAATTATAAATGACACTTAATTTATCAATGTCTGTCCTATAATTTATAGCATTCCTATGTTTTTTGATTTGTATCATCTCTAATATTAATCTTTTAAATAAATTTTGTTCATTGTTTAGAATTTTCACTTTTCCAAATTTAAAATTGTGGTTAAAATCCATTACATGAGAGGCTAATGCCGTGTGATGTGATTCAAGATGTTTTAAACTATTTTTGTGTTCGTAAATCCTTGTCTTCAAGTATCTTTTGGTTTGTCCTATGTAAACTGCATCACAATTTTCACAATCTATCGAGTATACTAAATTTGATTTTTTATCTGTTGGAATGTTGTCCTTGTTTGAGGCCGTGATAGAAAAGATATTGTATCTATTGTTTGTCACTAATGAAAAATTAAACTCTTTACATAATTTTTTAAGTCTAAAATAAATAGGTTGAATATATGGAAAATTTACTAGTCTGGATGTGTCAAAAGGAATTTTTTCAATTTGGTTATTATTTGGATGTGCAATATGTGACACTCGATTTCGTATGAGTTTTTCGGTTCGATATCTGGGATAACAATTCATCAATTGGCCGATACATAGCCACATACTACAAAAAACTACAGAGCATTGAACTCAATGACGTCTAAAACTATTCGCAAGTAATTGTTCTTCAAGATACTTAACGCCTGTTATAATTCATCTTTCGGAAATTCCGAGAAGTAGCGCCGAAACATAAAATTGTACAACTTGCGTTGAAATTGTTGAAATAAAATGTTTGAATCTGTCTAGAATAGGAAAAACCGGAATCACATTTCAGTATTCGGCTTAAAATTATTGTATCAGATCAACGAATTGTAGTGAATTTTTGGGGAAAAAATGGCGTTTTTGAGATAACTTTAATAATAAATTTTTAAAAAAAGGTGCGTGGAACGCCACGCGTTATAATTGAAACTTCTTAGATTAGAGATAAAGTTCATTTTATGCATTGCTTGTTGTATTTGTTGTCGATTATTGTTTTAAGACGACAAATTCGTCTTATAATTAATTATTCCGCCAGAATAACGAGCCTGAACTAGACCTACACATACAAACACAGGGATCCACACCATACTATACCCACACTTATAAAGGCCAACGATAAACTACCGTTATTTGAGCTATAGTAATACTACCAAGCAGTGAAACTATAGTCTCAAGAAAGGTGGGAAGAAGAATCCACGAGGAACCACATTAATCATTATAATCACGGAGAGGAAATTAACGGGACAAATGGGCTACAGGACGACTATCCGATATAGTAATACCCTGCTATACCGGCAGAGCTTGGAAAAAGAGCGGGGAAGTCGGTATAAAAGGACACGACATACCACAGTCGGGGAGCATTCTGTTCACAGTCTTTCGCCGACATCCGGAATCTACCAAAGGAGGACCAGCCAACCAGCTAAAAGGAAGACCACCTAGCCAACCCAAGGAGAAGCATTTTCATCCGCACCACTCCAAGGACCAGGCCTGCTACCTCTGAGCCAGCTAAGACGGACATCTCCCAAGGCCAACTACTGAGCCACCAGCCGTCCAAGCAGCCCAGCATCCAAACCGACAAGATCTTCCATCGAAAATAAACTAAGTGGTATGGATCAAAAATATATTTAATCCATAGGGACTTGAAAAACACCCTAAAAACTAGCTAGAGACGCTCCTGTCGCATTTCCGATGGGTCGATGCACCAAGGATGCACCGCGCTGACGCCTCCACCGGAACAGCGGTGGGGCCAGCGAGTAGATCGCGTAGCCAGGAGAGCTCGAGCGAGAGCTCCGTCCCCACTACAGTCCACTCAATATTGGTATAGAATAGGCTACCTCCGAAAGCGAGGAATAATAACAGAGCCGATATAGATATATTAACGATGGAAAGCCCAGCAGACTCTTTCCTTGTGTAGAAACTATGCTACCATATAAGTAAAGAAAATATTTCAATAATTCAATATAAAATCTCCTACTTCGTGCGGACACGATTATAACGGCAAGCGTAAGCCCGAGTCAAGTTTTTTTTTGTAAGGTGCATAATCACCAAAACTAAATAAAAAGGAGTATATTTAATTATCATACAAATTATTTAACTTTTATCCGTCTAATGTGTCTAATAAACCATACTTTTATCTAATACTGAAGCCTATATTAATTTCGTCCCTACTCGAGTTCGAACTAAAACCCTTTAAGGGTGATGATAACGTAAAATACCGTTACAGTTTATTTTTAGGATTAGGATATGGTTATGTGGGATTCAATTAATGAAAATCGCTCTTGATGATATTTTGTTTTTAGAAATTTTATTACTCAATTTCCATTATAGCAGAATCTAATACAGAAATAATGGGTTTATGATAACTGAAGTAAGATACAAATAATTTCGACTATAAATTTTCTAAATAACGAGAGAATACTGCGTCGATGGTAGTGCCTGATCTGGTTGTAGACTAAGTTCTGTCAGTGTTCAATTGTAAGTTGAATTTGTCATCCAAACATTTTATCAAAGGTTCAGCTTCGCCTGAGTTGAAGTTGATGTTGAAATCACCACCCATAATCATTGGAATTTTATCGTAATCTTCTTTGTAGGTCTATTTCCAGATGTTGATGGAATCACTGTATCAGGTTCATTCCGTTGATCTCTCATACCACGTGTATTTTCATTTGTAGACGCTACTCCTGAGTCAGTGGCATTTAAATCCTCTATATCACTTACTGTATTGTCACCTATCGATGCATCCAGTATATTTAAAGTCGATGGGAGGTTATGTTGTCCACCGTTTTCTTTTAACGCCTTCCGCCTGGCTCGATACTCTCTGTCTCTTTCTGCACGAGTTTTTGGCGCTTTTTTGAGTGGTTTATTTGCTTTTTGTCGTTGCCTAAAGGCTCGCATTTTTTCCGCACTTGTCTTTTTCTTCATTTCACTTATTCTTTATTTCACTTATCTCAAAACGGAAATTATTAACTAATGAAAACTCACGCGTATTAAGTCTAATATGCAAGCGTCCAGGCGCATACGCAGAGTGTATCTGCCGTATGCAAAGAAGAGAGTAGAAATGATTCTCTCTCTCTTTCTACACAACTGCTAGTCGGTGTCGGAGAAAGGGGACTCATGGCACGTATACACACACTACACACTGCGCATGTGCGTAGAGTATGTATGACGAAGTGGGAGAGTCGCTTCTACTATCTCTATCGAGAGAGGGACGCTCCCACTCTTCCCTCTCAGCTGCCTGTTAGAGGGGAAGGGCTTCCCCTCACAGGGTCACTCATTTTCGTCGTCCGGTTCGAACGAATTTACTGCCCTACCGCGCCTAAAGAAGTTTCACTTCGAAAAGGGTTGCAAAATAAATTATTTAAGACATTTTTCTGTGACTTTTGGAGAAAGGTTGATCATATTAAAAATAATCAGAAAAATCTGAATTGGTCAGAGTCACGGGCTCGGTGATATGGCATGGATTGCCCCATTTCAAAAGCTTCTGATGCTAATCACTCAAAGAAAGCTAGCAATTATCACAGATAACAAATGCGCTCCAAACGAATGTTCTGGCTTGCGTCTTGACATGAATATTAATTTACTAAGGCAAATATATTTACATAGGACATCTACTCTGTCGATTCAGAAAAATTGAGCTCGCTTTCAAACAGCTGATCACATTTGTCTAACAAGAACAGATTAGTTACACCGTACTCTGTTATTGACCTAAGCTATATATTTTTCAGGATTCAGTTGCTCTATACAGAACACGCAAAGCAAATTGCATACTGAGAATACGCTTTCTCAAGAACTTGGATCGACACACACAGAGGTTAGCTTATCTTTCGATTTAAACTCTTCGTGCGGAGTCGTTCTCAAGGAAACGATTGTCGTGAACGTCGATATTCAGACACGTAGGCCGAATACAGCGAAGACAAGCGAAGAACTACGATAAAGCGCGAATGTACAACGCATGCGCGAGCCCGCGCTTACTACCGCCGGCGGGACGAACGCCGGGCCCGAGGGAGGGAGTCAAGTGGCAACGTGTATCGAGAGCGGTAGTGCGGACAGAGCTGAGTGCTGACGTCCTTGTTCTCGAGACGCCACGCGTGAAACCGAATTTCCGTAGAGACTGGGTTGTATTGCGATTATATCAAGAATTTAGCTGTGTTGCGTTGTGTACGCATCTTGTAAGAGTTGTTGCGCTGTGTGCGCCCTTGTTAAAGATCAAGCGTTGTGTACGCGTTTGAATGAATATCACGTTGCGCTGAGTTGCGCGTTATTTAACGACCACGTTGATTGTCCTCTCTCTCTCCATTGCGTTCGAAATCCAACAAAGACGCAGTACCTTGGCATATCCTGAAACAATAGAGACCTATCTCGACGAGCGCGCGTGCGGTAAGGCGCTTCACGATAAATTAAAACGGCAGATTCACGACACGATCTACCGAGCAATCAAAACTTGGATATTCTTACGGATACAGACTGAAATGGAATAGTGGCATTCAAACAGAGTAATGGAAACCTTGACATCCCTGCAGGTACAGGCCAATATGGTGTAGTGGCTTGTTTCACACAGAGTAATAAAGCCTTTCACATCCCTGTATATACAAGCCGATATGGTGTAGTGGCTTTTTTTACACGAAGTGGATGACATGCTGTCACTCGTAAAGGAAGGCAGCCTTCCGTCAACCTATGTGAAGTTGGCAACCTACTTTTCGATGAGTAATCCTTTTTTTGCATTTGTTTGTACCGGATTGTACTACCGTTAATTTTGTTTGTACCTAAGGGGGGGGGGATATGGAGGTTTGGAAAAATGGTCCGCAACCCATATTGTGGTAAACCATTTTTGTTAACGCCATTACGAAGATAAACGTTTGTACTCGTTTGTACTGTAAATTTAAAAAACAATTTATTTTGAATAAAAAAATTGTTTGTTTGTTTTGTACTCGTGTGTAATTTACATTCCTAATTTAAATTCCGTTTAAACCCAAAGAGAACAAAGATTATAGGAGTATAAAAAACTGACCCGCCGCCAATAGATAAATAACTTTTATTAACGCCAATGCGCAGGTAATGGTTTGAACTCGTTCGTTCCAATGAATAATCGTTTATACCGGTTTAAAGCAACGAGTCCATCGTTTGTACCTGTTTGTATCAATGAGAAATCGTTTGTACCGGTTTGCAGCATCGGGCATATCGTTTGTACTATACCTATTTGCTCCACCGACAAATCGTTTGTACCTGTTTGTACGACGGGGAAATCGTTTGTACCCATTTGTACCAATGCGTAATCGGTGGTACCCGTTTTTTGTACCAATAAGTAATCGTTTGTACCAATGGGTAATCGTTTGTACATGGTTGTATCACCGAGAAATCTTTTGTACCGGTTTGTACGTCTCGTCGGTACAAACAGGTACAAACGATATATTTATTGGTACAAACCAGGATAAATAATTTCTCGGTGGTACAAACAGGTACAAGCGATATACTCGTTAGTACAAACGACTACTCGTTGGTACCAACGGGTACAAACGATTTCTCAGTGGTACAAACGATATACTCATTGGTATAAACGGGTACAAACGATTATTCATTGAAACAAACGAGTACAAACAATTATCTTATTATGAGTTATTTATCTTCGAATCGACGACGGGCTAGTTTTTTATACCTCCATATCCTATTCTCACTTTGGGTTTAAACGGAATTAAAACTAGCAATGTAAATTGCACACCGAGTACAAAACAAAAAAAAATTATGGTACAAACGAGTACAAACGATTATCTTCGTAATGACGTTATCAAAAATGGTTTAGCACAATATGGGTTGCGGACCATTTTTCCAAACCTCCATACCCCCCCCCCCCTAAGGTACAAACGAAATTAACGATAAAACAATATCGTACAATCCTAGTACAAACAATAGCAAAAAAAAATTACGTATCAAAAAGTTGGTTGCCAGCCTCACATAGGTCTTCCTTCAAACAAAAATATTACAGTTTGTCAGTTCACAAAATTCAGAGAATTCCTGCGCTTGCATCAACATAATGCAAACGATGCGCTCGATTGGTCGTGTCTTTCGCTACACGCAGTCCCGCAACCGTTCTGTGGACCGTTATAAGTAGGGGGCGAAGTATTAAGAGTCATAGATGTAGGTCAGAAAATAAAGTCAAACTCAAGCCGAGGGTTTTAGACTATTCCTTCTACGTGTATTTAGCGTTATACATGATGTAGTCTTGATAGTATCTAACCGATAACTGTCGACGTTCTCGACGGACTCTGCTCTTGCCGGGCCTGGGCTTCCCAATTCTCCCACTCTCCTCATTACATCAAATTTAAATTTTCGCACGTTACATAGAGTACACATGACTAACCCAGAATCGAGGTTAACGTTTCTCGCGGAAAAAAATACACGTCGTAACTAGCGCTGCTTCAAACAAGCATCCAGCGAAAGGTAAAGGTTATCGGTATGGCAGGATGTAAATATTACAATGATGGCACATGTTACTCGTACTTGATGGGGCTTGGTCGCCTTGATTGACTCTCAATTTCTCAAGTACCGTTGGCACCGCGCCGAGTCGTATTCCACCGATCCATGTGGCCGTGTAGAGTAAATATATAAATTTCATTGCACATAACTATGAAAAAATAATCAAAAGAATGCGAAACAAAATCCATTATCAAGAGTAAGAATCTAGGTTATTTTTCCTGAATTTCTAATTTTTTATTTGAAGATCATACACAGGCCAATCTCGATACAGAGTGTATAACTGTGATACACTGTGTACGGTTGAGATATGTAAAACCGAGAACTGCCGCGTGTGTGTGTGAGATCAGCGAGCCACACATAGACGTAATCGCGCTGTCCCCGGTCTGTTGTCGCGTTGTCGCCGCAGTGTTCCAAGAGTTTATTCTCTTTCATTAGACGGCTCGAGGCTCGGGGCGCTGAGCGCTACTACATAATACTCCTGGCGTATGGCCGAGAATCTGAGCTATACGAGTATGTTCCTCATACAGGAAGTCGTTTTTGTGAAAAAACATTTTTTTTGAGATGTTGATGCCAGTGTCCTCAAAAAAATTCTAAAACATCGAAAATCCATATTTAGAAAAGAATGTCAAAGCGCGCGCGCACGCGTGGGTGTATGTGTGTGATGGGCTAAAAAAATTGAAACTTTGCACACGGGTCGAGTCGCATACCCCGTCGGTTTGCTACAATTTCTGTCCTAATCGTTAACGGATGTCTCATTTCACGGTAGTTTGAATTTTTCGAACTTTTTAACTTTCGTAAATTCTGAGCGACCGAGCTAAAACTTTATAAAAGATTGGGCTAGGGGACAAGATTGTCTTGAGTTTCTCAAAAATCGATCAGAGCGTTCAAATTTTATGAAATTATGAGCTTTTGTAATTTCTCGAATAAAATCTATTTTCACTCTTACTTTCGTAAATTTTCATGTATAAAACCAAACTTTAGTCTACAAATTAGCTAGGAGACAAGGATACTTGATCCTGAATTTGGTGAAAATGAGTGAAGGGCATTATGAAATTTGCAATATTAAGAAATTTTTAATTCTATTAAAAATGTTTATACCACTTCTTCTATGAGGAAGTCAGAATCGAGATAATCATGACCCGTAGAGGAGAATCTGTCGTCGAGAATCACTGGGAACCTATGTGCAAATTCCAAATTTGCACGCTTTTCTAATTTCCTATTTATTCGTTTTTAAAAATTAATTTGAAGCCTAATCGCCACACCGTATATTATGATATGAAGGTTACGTCGATGCCATCTTTTAGTTATTGAATGGTTTCGTTTATCAAATTTTCGTTACCGCCATTCAGAGTTGCAACTTAAAAGCACTCTTGGGAACTACTTTAGATTTTTTACGTACCATTTTCTCGAGAAACGAAATGCTTGAATTTCAAGTATGACAAGGTGACGATCTTTTTTGTTTATTATTTCATTGCTCTATTAAAATATTTATAATCTTTTTTTCCAATGTGACTGAAATGAAAACGGAATCATTTTCGAAAAGCGTCTATTTCCAGACTTTTCCAAATATAACGATATAATACCGTGAAAATGAAGTTTTTGATTTTATTTCTATCTTTATTTATTTGGGCGAGGGCACGTAGCTCCCGAGCGACAACAGTCTGCTAGTTAATATGCTCCATTGCCATGTGATGGCTTGTCAGCCATCAAGCCTATTTATGAGGACCTTAGCAAACATGTGCTTCTAGAGCGGTGTGTTGGTGGCTTTACGCAAATAGCAGCACGTCTGTGTAACTATGGAGGTTTATCTCCACACTTACACAGATGTGCTGTTTCTCTTTCACTCCTCCGTGAGCACCATACTAGCCTACCTCTTTCGCAAGTATGGGTGGAGTATGCAGGTTTCGCCTCCCCTTAACCTGCCATATTAATATTTGAAGCATTGGCGACGTTGTCAAAATGCAGATTTACATATACCTCTGATTACTCGGAACAGAAACTGTGTAGAGCGGAGAATAGTTCCCGACGGTGACACTGGCGGCGCTGATAGACGGGCCTTGCAACATGGCTGCCCATTTAAATTTGCAAGAAAAATGAGTGTAAGAGAAGGAAATTTTGCAGCGTTAATATTGCTCGAAAAAAAAAACTGTTTTGGGAAATTCATTTTTTTTTCATTCGACTTTCGAGTCCGATAGTGAAATATAGAGATTTCAAATGCATGCAAGTTCCCTATTTGAAATTAATAAAAACGCAACGCAATTTTCTAATTGTGTTTGTTGATTTTATTCTAAATACACGAGTGCAAAAATTATAGGGCGATTAAATAAAACCGAGTTATTAAAAATGCTTTAACTACTTCAACTTGAAAAATATAGTAATGATAAAAAAGATATATAACAGTTATAAAAATGCTGTAGAAAGGCACATTGAACTATATCTTTAAAACAGACGAAATAAGAAAAATTAAAAATTTCAAAAACTCCCGTGAAATCTAAACTCGTCGTGAAATATATGTGAAACGTATAATAAATACAAAAAATATATGTTACATATATTATTTGCGCCAAAATCGTCTATATTTCACATATGTCTATATACGCCTGTATCTATGTGTTTGAGAATGCTTGAGCATTCTGCTACGCGTAGTTTTTTTTTTTTTTTAAAATAATTGTTTATTGCTTAGTTATGGTACAGTATGTTTGTGATGGTGCAATTTACAAAATGAAGAAAACCATATAGAAGTATTTCCTAGCAGGTAGGTTTTAGTATCATGTGCGTTTGTAAACGCAGCTTAGATACTGACATTGTATATTTTTATATTATGAGTGAATATATATGTATATCAATGTAGGTAATTAAAACTTTATCTAACACTGGTCAGGTGTTGTGGTTGAGCGTGGGGAAAAAATATTTCTTGAGAGAAAAAGAAAAACCCCTACTAAGGAAGGAGGGGGAGGGAAGGAGGAGTGATCTCCAAGAGGTTCTGCTCCTCCCCTCTCGCCCCCCTTTATCGGTTGACCGAGTATAAATAATAAATAAATAAATAATTAATACTATGTACAGATAAATACTAAAAGAGAAAAACTACCTTAAATACAATAAAAATAATAAATAGATTGTAAATACATTTATATACATGGGAATTAAGACATAAATAGATCGCGCGCAATGGAAAATAGAAATAATAGTATCGACACTAGAGTGATTTAAAAGAAAAACAAGCGCAATGGAGAATCGTAACATATGTAGTCAAGTAGTTAATAGAGTGTGCTTGTCAGCACAGTGAGTGTTGGATGCCTGCATAGTGAAACGCCACTACGGCGCGAGTGGATGTTGCCTGCTACGGTTGAGTCGAACTTTTAGTTGAGCTAAATGAGCGTCGGTGGGTGTGAGCCACCAATATTTATGGAAATTGAGCCGAGCCGGGTTGATACGATCGCATTTGGGTATTGTAATACTGAATTTAAAAGCTGGATTGTTGTTGATCTGCTGGGTGGGGTAAAAACCCATGCGGTTGTCTGCTCGATTTCTTCGCCAATGATACAGTAATGGTATATTGTAGTCGTTTTGGACATAACCTCTTTTATCACATAGCATAAAAGCTTGTGGGGTAACGTAGCCATTTAACAATTCTTTCTGAATATGATTTGCGTTGTATATGGATAGTGATTTGATGATGGGGTTAGTATGGGAATGTAATTTATGAAAGTAATCGCGTGTTAGTTTTATGATAAATTAATCAATGCGGGTGGTGTTAGCCGTGGCGTAAATGATTTTGTTGCTTATAAGATGCTGGTAATCGGATGAGGATGATCGGTTTAACTTGAGGCATGTACGGAAGCATCTACGCTCGAACGTGCGGAGTAGTTCCATCATTGTGTGGTTAGTGTTCCACCATATTGGCGCCGCATATGTGAGGATAGGCCGGATCAGTAATAGATATAGGATGATTTTTGTTCTGCTATTAAGATTGGTATTATAAAAAATACGGCTGTTGGAAAAAAAAGCAGCGTGGGCTTTGGCCAGTTGGGTCAGTATGTGCGAATTACCCCTCAGAAGCGCGTCCACCTGAACGCCCAGATATTTAACAGTATTTTTGTGTGGTATGGGTGTAAGTGTGTCTGTGTCGGGTATGAATGTGAGCAGTGAGAAGTTTTTGTATGTAGATCGGTTCTGTTTGGATAAAAAGGATTGAGGTTTGCGGAAAAGGATTGTTTCACATTTAGACGGGTTTAATCTTAAATTCCAGGTAGCGAAATATTTATTAATTTTATTGACGATGTTTGATAATTCGGTATGTATGTTTTCGATTCGGTTTCCGTGTGTGTAGATAATAAGATCGTCGGTGAAGGCTATAGCGGAGGTGTTGCTGTTGGGTGAGTTGAGGTTGAAGAGAGATAGTAAGTCGCTTGTGAATATGTTGAAGAGTATAGGAGAGTTTACCGTTCCTTGTTGGAGGCCCTCTTTGCAGTGGAATGTAAGTGATGATGTGGTACGTGTGTCCCAAATAATAAATTGCTTATCGGTAATCATGTCCCAGATCAAATGCATTAACCAACCGGGGAAGTGTTTATGATGCAGTTTGTAAAGGAGCCCATCTAGCCAGATGGAGTCGAAAGCTTTTTCCAGGTCTTGTAGTGCTGCCCCCACTAGGCGGCAGCTACCTACTAACCTGGTTATGTCTGATAGAACTTTATGGGTGGCGTGTGTTGTTGAATGTGCGTGTTTAAAGCCGAATTGTGTGTTGGGTATAATGTTGTGTAATGTGCAAAATGAATTGATGGAGGAGTTGATAATTCTTTCGTACAGTTTAGAAAGGCTGGGGGTGAGACTAATAGGACGGTAGCTTGCGGGATCGGATGGATCTTTATTTTTTTTTCAGGATTGGTAAGATTTTTGCGAGCTTCCATGACTTGGGGAAATATTTGAGGTTAATTGAATTATTGAAAATGATGGTTAGTGCGAGAATGGCTGTGGTGGTTAAGTGTTTTAAGATGAGAGGTGGGATATAGTCTATGCCGCATGATGTTTTATTCGGAAGTTTTGTAAGGAGTAAGTTTAATTTGTGTATGTTGCAAAATGGGAATGGATGGAGTGTGTGATTGTTAGTAGGGTTGGTGGATGGGTTGTTGTCACTGAATTGGGTAATGAGGTTAGTTGGTGTGCGCGCTGTATTAAATGCAGTTTTGATGGGTGTGATGGTGTGTTGGACTAACTCTGCTACTCTTGAGTGTGTGTTGAGGTGTCGGGGTGAGTTGACGCTTTCGTAATGGGCTCCTATAATATTGAGGATATCGTTTGGTTCTGTGAATGTGTATTTAAGGTTAGAGATGGGTGTATTATTGAGTGAACAGTTACTGCGGTGTAGTATGGTGTGGTTATGTTGATGTATTTGGATGCTGTTTATGGTGTAAGGATGAGTGTTTCTGAGTAGTCTATTGATTTTAGGGAAGAAGGATAATGGATCACGGTGGTTAATGCACTTGATCTGGTTGGACCAATATGTCTCTGTGGCCTTTAGGAGTTTGTTTTTTATGAGTGTGATGATTAAATTCAGCAAGGACTTGATTTGGGTTACAAGGTGACCATTATATGGTAGTCTTAGTGTGTGTAATGTGTGGAGAATGTTCACTAGTTTCCTTTTTCGCTTCTGGAGAGATAAGATGTTGTTATTAATACAATTTAAGAGGTGATTAGTAGGTTTGAAGGTGGGTACTGATACCGCAATAGACTCCTGTATCGCCCTGGTAAGGATGGCCAGGTGGTCGTCAACTTCAGAGGTGCTAAGGTTTCGGTTAGACTCAGGTGGTAAGGAGTAGTCTTTTTAGGGCCCTTTGGAATTTTTTCCATTTAGTGCCTCTGAAGTTAGGACGACCATCCTCGGATTGCACTCCCTGGATAGATAGGCCATCCTTATCCAGAGAGAAGGACAGCTCTATTGCGGTATGGTCACTGTTGTATGGTAGCGTATGAGATGTGGTGATAGGATTGTTATGGGTGAGTAGTCTGGTGTCGGTTAGGAATAGGTCTAGGTAAGAGTTGCTAGGTTTAAAGGAGGGCGCATCCGGGGGGCAGATAGATAGTTTGTATTTTATCTCATTGGTGTTGGCCCAACGGGCCAGATGTGAGCCACGTTGGTTATTAGTGGAGTCGCCCCACGCTATGCGGCGCGCATTTAAGTCCCCAGCCATAATGTAATAAATATTGTTTTTATAGAGTTGGAGACTGTTGAAAAGGGCTTCCAATTCAGTTAGAAACAGGGTCCTGCTGTCGTGACGAGAGTAGATACTAATTATATATGATGGTCTATTGCTGGATAGGGTGAGTTTGATAACTGTGTATTCGACTATTTCATTTTGGATGGATGAGGGTGATCTAATGGTTTCAAAATGAATGGTTTTTTTTATTAGGATAGCTGTGCCGCCTCCTTGGATGGAGTTGGGGCGATCAGAGCGGATGATATGGTGAGTGTTGAAGCGAGGTTGGTGGCGATGAGATAATTTGGTTTCTGATACTAATAGAATGTCATGGTTATGAGTAGCGATGAAATCTATGAGGTCGAGGCTACGATGATTGGCAATGATTGAATTAACGTTAATGGCCACTATTTTTAAAGTATTGTATCTGTGTGCTGTGTTATCCATATAGAGAGTTATAAATAAAGTCTATTCTATTTGAATTAAGGGTTATTTGAGCCGAAAGCGTGGCATATTGTGCAGTTAATAAATTGGTTATATCCTTTTTGAATTCGGACAACCACTCAGGGGCTTGGGAGGGGTATTGCTCCTGTGGTGGTCGGTTCCGTGAGGGTTGGTGCGTTGCGAAATTTAGTGGTAAAGGGGAATGTTGATATCCTGGTGTGTTCGTTGTTATATTGCGAATCGGTCTCTGTGTAGCGGTATCGGTGAGTGCTTGGGCGTAAGAGATGCCTGGAGCGGTAGTCTTGGCTATGTTATTGACATTTCGTTGGATCGTTTTATTTCTGTTTAATAGGTTATCTTTTTTTAAATTAATGGCTAGTTTAATGTAGGGGCAACTTTTATATGAAGCTGGGTGTCCTGGGCTGTTACAGTTAGCACATTTTAAGTGAGCTTTATCGGTAATTTGTGTAATGGAGCAATTGCCGGGTTCGTGTGAGAGGGCACACTTGACGCATCTGTATTGTAGATTACAGTTAGCACTAGTGTGCCCCACTCTTTGGCACTTACGGCATTGGTATACGTTTTTTTTTCTGAGCTGTTCCCATTTGATTTTTTGGTATGCTATGGATTTAATGTTGAATAGTTCCTTCGAGGGGCTGTCGGGGGAGATCTGTATGATGTAGTGATGTCGATTAGGGTTTGATTTGTCGAAAGAAAATTTGTTTAGCTTATTGATTTTTAGATTAGGGATTTTGAGACCGTTTAATTCTTCGAGAATATCAGATTCCGAAAAGTTGCCTTTGATACCTTTAATGATGTAGATCTTTGGTTTGAGATGTTTGAGTGTGAAGGTATAGTATTCAATATTAACTGCTTTGGCTTGTGTGCAAAAATTCTCGTAGTCTTTAATGTTATTAAGTTAAATAATGTGGTGGTTGGTATCGGATTCTCTAATGGTTACTTGGTTTTTAGTAATATTGAGTCCGTTAATTATCTTGATGAGTGCAGTGAATACTGTGTTTGAAGTATAAATCGGCGGTGGTCGGAAGGGTTTCTGATTTGTGATTGGTTGTGTTGATGTATGCGGTTCGTGCTCATCTTCACTTACATCAGTTATGCTATCGAACTGGTTATTGGTATTTAGTTGCGGTAGCTCGGCTGCGTTTTTGCGTCTTGTTTTAGAGGTACGTTTAGGGAGCTCCCATTCGTGGTTAATAGGGTCAGCCTGTGATGCTGGTGGAGTGATATCATGTGCGCTAGTGTTTATTTTACGTTTTCTAGCTGTTGAGAGATTGGGTACAATTTTTGACATTTTGGATGCTGACGATTCCTTGGTAAGTTTTTTTATAAAGGAAGTCTAAATTATTTGTTGTAAATTTGAGGTTTGGAGGAATAGTAACATTATTAACCAGGGTTTCAGATAGTGAGTCGGTCGGTATGGGTGCTGTTAATGCGGGTTCGACAACCGAGCGACTATCCATGGTTGCTTGCTCAGGTGCCCCCGCTGTGAAGTAGTTACCGTCATTAGACGTGGTTGAGTAAATACGGATTACTTACAGAGTAAATGACAACAGTCGACGTCCTTGGAGTGAGCGTTGATTTTTCACTGGCGGTGGGTAGATATTTGAATGGTGAATAACGGATGTGTTCCCACCGTTATGCACTAAACGTATCTAAGTTGACTATAAAGTTGAGGGTGATGCACAATATTCCGTGGGGCGAGTGAATTTGATCAGTCACTCCAATGTACTAATACTGTCGGGTTGCCCGATGGCTGGGTGAGATGTGTATAATTGCCGGAAAGAAAAATGAGTGGATGTGTGAGAAATTTTTACATTGAGCGGGTTTAATTAATGGAGTGTAAAAAAGGAAGAAAGTGGCGTTTAAAGTAAGAGACTGTTTAATCACTAGGAAATGTTTTGAGACTTGTAGGTATTGAGTATATTGAATGAGACAACCGTTATATTGCTAGTAGAATGAGCTGAGTATGAAAAAAAGAAATTTCTGTAGACGATACACGGACCGAGAGAATATATCGTGTTGCTCGTCTGCCGGCTCAGCTCGGACTCCTGCTACGCGTAGCTAGACTGCGCACTGCAGGCTAGCATGGGCAATTGCTTGCTGCTGCCACTCAGCGACGGCACCACGCAGAAGCTGTAAATCTCGCACTAGGTCTGCGTGCCGAGCAACAGGTCGCTGCGCGCAAGCGCTCTACGTCTGCTTGGCTAGACAATGGCTGCTTTGTATAACGCAGCCATCTTGCGTTTTGCTCTTGCACGGTTTACGCCGTCACCGTGTTTCGTGCGTTCTCACAATTATTAAGTGCATCGAAATCAGACTCATCGATCTACTCAGCCGACCTATAGTGTCCACAACACAGCCATCATATCAGCAATGATATATCGACGTCGGCACACCGGTACCTCATCATTTGGCTCATCTTGTCACGCACCCAGTGTCAGCTTCACCGCGAGGCCCGATCGTGACAGAACTTCTCATCGATTACACACGATTAATATAATCGTGTACTGCTTATTAATTCACCTGCAACTCTTTACAGTCCACTTCTCTCCATCGACTGAATTCTCGAACAATATGATATTTTCATTTGTATGAAAACACACAATCTCTTCATGTCCTTTACATGAAAAGCTCACCCATATCGTTATACACACCAAGTATTGTTAATCGCAACTGGAGTGGTTAACCCGATGGCGTATGACGGTCTAGGTCGGGGTAGCGCCCTCACCTGAGTCTATTACGCGGGATCGATAAACGCTGTGCTAACGCTATTACCTATGTGGCGCTCGGTATATTACCGTGGATTTTCATATTATATTACAGCGTCGACGCCAAAATAAAAGTGGCCTCAAAAAATTCTTCGCATCAGCAATCTCTCTATTCATCTCTGATAATAGAACGTAATTGAGGTATTGCAATTAAAGCAAATGACGCAACGCGCAAAGTACGCGCTATGTGAAACCAGCCTCATTATACAAGATTTGTGTTCGCTTAGGAGCTCGGGGTCGTAACTTGCCACGAAAACGACGAGACCTTTTGTTGCAACAGCGAGCAGTGAATATATTAGGTATGTTTATTTCCATGGAAAATGTCTTGTTGGATGATGAAGAATGCTCGACAGTCAATAACTGAATGTTTATCCCTGCATCCAATGCTTGATCAATCATAGGCCCTGCATAAGTTTATAGTGTACTGTAATATAGTTACACCCGCTAGCCTGCTTTATTATATTTCACTGCCAAAACAGGCGAGATTACGTTCGGAAGCACCGAGCATTGCGGGCACTAGACCACCAAACCCGGAATTTAACAAAAACTAGCTACGTCACAGCTCAGGCATTCCCTCGGTGCCGTAAACGGCAGGTCAGCGACCAGCTGGCCTCGCTTGGAGGCGAGGGGAATACGCGTAGTGCGGTAACGGCAAGCCGAGCGATTATTAAGACTCGTTAAATTAAAAAATTGGAATCGAAAATGATGAAGAGGGGAGGAGCCCGCGCGAAAGGAAAAGCTCTCTCTTAGCCCAAGTCTCTTAGTTGAAGGCGATTAAAAACGAAGTAGTTCTGATATACGTGCATTTTTCTCTTAGTCGAAGGTTTTTCTTTCTGTGATCATACGGAAATTCTTCCACGAGTTCTAGTTCTGGAAACAATTTCTTTTTAACACCTTATTAAAATACGTGGTTTCGCAAGTAAGAAAATCGAGTCAGTGAAAGTGGAAAATGAAGACTACAGAAAGAGGAAGGACAGGCTAGTTATTTAAACAATATAAAGAGTATTATTGGAATTCCTAAGAAATTGACACTTATATAAAATAAGATAGGATCTAAGAGGATAGGATTAATTGTATAGAATTAATTAACTAGAATTAAGCAAATAGAATTGAGGCGTGTAGCACTTAAACCGGTAGAATAAGCTAGAAGCGAATAAGCGAGTGGATTTAAAGAGGATAACAATATATTTGAGATATCGGTTTAGAGAGCAGGTTAGACGCGCTTCGCGTGCGTGTGTGTGTGTCGAGTGACAGGCTCACTACTAACGCCCGGAACAATAACTATTGAGCTAGATGTACTGAGAATCTACGTGAACGCAATACCCGAAAAGAATTGTAAAAATAATCGTAGGAAATAACGAGTTTGAATGCATTGTACTGACCACCGGTGCCAAGAAACCGAACACTGACATTTTACTTTTAATTGCCTGTATTACGAAACCCTACTTTTACCTACCTCGAAGTCTAAAATTAATTATCCTTGTGTTCGGGTTCGAATTTCACCTGGGAAATAAAAAATTTAATGCTAACGATGAAAAATTACCGTTACAGTACATAAATTTTACTTTAATGGCGAAGGCGATAACAACTAATCCCATACGTCGTGTGAGCATCAGAGAGATAGTAGCCGATCTTGGTGTCTCGTTCGGATCGGTGCAGAGTGTTATGCAAGATGTTTTGGGCATGAGACGAGTTCAAGCTCGGCCTGTGCCGAGAGTGTTGATTTTTTTTAGAGAAACAGCATCGCATTGCAGTCACTAAAGAAATGCTTTATTTGGGCCAAAATGTTATCGAAGGCATTATTACCGTTGACGAGACCTGGGTCTATGAATATGACATCGAAACGAACCAAAAATCATCGGAATGGCGCTTCTCTGACGAGCCAACATCCAATCGAGACCATAACGGAGAATTCGCAGAAGGAGCTGAAGGTGATCCCAAAATCGGCCGATGAAAAGTGTTTTAAAGATTGGACGAATAGTTGGAATATGTATATTGCTTACGATGGAGATTACTTTGGAGGGAACAAAATAAATATCGATGAATAATTGAACCATTTTCGTTTTATTGACAAATTCCGGATACTTTTTGATCGTAAGGTATGAGTGGAGAGAGAAAGAGAAAGAGAAAGAGAGAGAGAGAGAAGCGAGTAAGAATCCGCTTCTTGCATTCCCCGAGTTTCATGTTACTGGACCGGCGACCACGTGCGTAGCAAGTAAATTAGATCGACTTGTTAAACATTGTATCTGTGAGAAATTTCCTCTCTTTACACTGCTGTGACAGTATAATAGCTTCGTAAAATAGCGTGATAAATAATATATTAGAGCAAACTAATAAGTAAAAGGTAGTGACTAAGAGCCTAAGTTTTTCGCGATCTCTATATCGGAGTCACGGTGTTGTTGTTGTATAGCGACCGACGCCCAACCAATAGACTGAAACACTTATTGATTGTTAATTATCGCAGTAATTCTTTTATTTTGGGCCGTTATTATTTCACTGTGCGCGGGGTATCGTCGTGTGCAGCGTTGGACCTTTGGTAAATCTCTAGTCTGAAAACGGCATTATAAGACCCCGCAACATGATGATTATTCTCGACAGTCATCAATGTTATCATTAACCGATTATTTTTTGTTGGTGTTGTTGTACGTCACCAGTACACGAATATTTGATTTATATTGTTAATTACTATTACGTCCAGAGAGTTTAGGATACGTGTGAGTTCACACGGAAGTTTGTCTTCTGATTTAGTTCAGAATGTACTGAACTGGGATTGGAGGCTTACAAAAATCGCGATGAAGGAAACCTTTAATTAATGCAAGATGAGGGAAGGGGCGTGATTGAGAAGACTGGGCGTATAGGGTTTTTGTAGCGATATTTTTGAATACATACATTTGAATTTTTTATGAGAATTAATAATATGTGCGTAACAGGCGAATTGGGTAGCTATGAGCTTCAGTCAGGGCGATAAAGGTGTTATGCCGGTAACACGTAAATAGAATATTATGGTCGACGGTTTAATATTTTAAAAGTTATTAGTTCCCTCTCACTTCATCTCACTCCTTCCCCCACCACCCCACTTTTCCGCCACCGCACTACCCACTCTGCTTAACCAGTGTCGGTAACGTGGTAAAGTGAGTATGGTAAAGTGAGGTGGTGTGGGTACTCTGGTGAACAAGGAAGAGTAGAGATAAGAGCAAGATGGAGCAAAGGTGTACACATACTTGGAAAAATGAATAAAATTATGTACTCATCACCTCAGCTGTTGTCGGCATCCACCCTCCTACCGCGGCGATTTTAAACTCGTCTCTCGAATGTAGTCACTCTCTCACATACACTCACACATACGCACACACACAGAGCACCGTGTCTTTAATTTCCTGTTACGTCCGCGTCCGAGAGGGTCACCTCGTCAAAGCACTTGTCCAGTATCTCATGACCATCTCGTCACCGCGGGCATTTATAATACCCGCTGCCACATGCGCGCGTTCCCTGTTCGTTAAGCGAACCCGCGAGCATTATCGCCGGCGAAAGGTCGCATCATGACAGCGATCGAGACATCGCTACCGCACGCTTCTTCGATAAGTTGCTCTATACCTACAATATCCACGCTTGCTCTGCAGTAAAAGACAGAATATGATCCCTCACACAGAGAGAGAGAGAGAGAGAGAGAGAGAGAGAGAGAGAGAGAGAGAGAGAGAGAAAGAGAGACAGACATCAATTCTAATTCTCTAATTATTACGCTATAAAAATAAGAACACAGTAAGATCAGGTATTTAAAAAAAATTAATCAATATTTTATGGAAAACACTTTACACATTTGCCGTCGTATGCAACAGCCCTGCAAACATGGTAATCCGCGCCCGGTGATGCCACCACCGTAAAGTTTATTTTTATCGCTATACAGAACTAGTTTTTATTATCACTCGTAATATTACTTTTAAATTATTTTTCGCTGTCAGTGTTGTCATTACAGTGTACTTCTGAAAAAAGAATGAAACAAATATTTAATTGAACGCACTGGTGAATAAAAACAATGTGTACAGAACAATCGGTACTGTCTTACCTGATATGCGATGACTCATTATACAAAGTTGGCAGCGTTGATGACCTGCTGCCTCGACGTCAACTGCGGATGAGGATGGCGAATGACACTCTTCTTTCCCGAAAGTAGATCTATCTGTACAGTGTATGTATCCTCCTCTCGCTCTCCATAACACGAACAACGAGCCCTCCGTGTCGGTTTATATGCAGGGGCTGCTTGCTCTGCAAGAAATTGTTTTTTATAATTAAAAATACATCATACATGCTTTTAATCACGATTTTTTAATTATTTTTTATTTTTTTCTTACCAAGCTCCGATGCTCCGCTGTTAATCGACATTGGCACGTATTCCATGATCTGCTGTGTTAATGAAACAAATACGAGAGCTCCGTCTTCTTTCTGTCGCAGATCTTTACTGGTGCTTCGGCTTTAGGACTGTGACAGCTCACATTCTCTCTCTCCCTCTCTCTCTCTGTCTCTCTCTCTATATATGACTATGCGCAGCGTATACTTTATATTTCGAGCGAATTGTACACTATATACAATTATTTACAACTGTGTCCTTATCACAAATAGCTGCACCCACGGAGGATTATTGCGTTCGCAACGCAACACCCGATGCATGGTCAGCGATATGACCATGGTACAGCACAATTATTTCGGACAACATAATTTTCATAAGCTCCGTATCCTTCGATACTAGCAAGGACGTGATGTGCTCGAGCGCTTCTTGAAAGAATTCCTTGGAACCGATGATACCATTCACTGACACTTATCTTTTCACGGACATACGAAAAATCCACCTCGTTTAGACACCGCTGAATTGTTTCCCTTTCGTTCTCTAGAGCCTGCATACGAATATCAATACTTCTACTTATTTCGACGAGCATATCAAATGTCGGCCGCTGCAAAACAATATTTGGAGAGTATTTTCGAAAGCGATTCCGTCTCGATTCTCCAGATTCCTCTTGATTCTCGTATTCCTCATTATCACTATCGCTTATTTTACCAAAGGAGACAGCTTTGTGCTGGTAACATGAGGTTAAAAGTGTGTAATGCGCTGTGTGCTCTATGCGGGTATTACACATTTTCTCAGCATCAACCCCGTGAACTTCGAAATATCGTTGTACGCGAGAAAAATCACGTTTAAACTCTCGCCACTCATCCGCACTGAGTGTAATTCCGGTAAAAGTATCCGATAATATTTTCACCACTGGTGTAAGACCCGCAGAGTTCAACTCGAGCCGGCGACGATTATTTTACCGAATGATTTACTTAAACCGTACATAACGGGGTTCGCTATATCTGGCGATGTAGTGTGAGACGTAGCACCGTTATTTGCCATTTTCATTGCTTTCTCGTAGACTGAAACTTTTCGAATGAATTGTCGGCGGACAATTTTACCCAGCTGTTCTGCGGATATAAACCAACAAACGGTCTTTTCATGGTCGGTCCTGCGAGAGAATCAGATGGAGCCGTTGCAGGTCCATCGCGACAATACAGTTCAAGCCATGATACAAATAGCAATATAGACTACGAGGAGGAGTAGGAGGAGAAGGAGGAGGAGGAGGAGGAGGAAGACCCGGTAGATTCAGGTAAACTTTTAATATTACAATTACGCTGACAAAAATTAAAAAGTTACGAGGATAATAATAGTAAAAATGAAAAAACAGGGTACGAGTCGGACCCAAACGTTTTTCGCTTTGCACGATTCACTGTGCCGAGACCGCCGACAATCGAGTTGGTTTACGAAATGGGTCGGCGGTTTCCGGGTGCAGTCGAGGGATACGAGGACTAGAAGCAAATATAAGTTCGTAATTCTTAGGTTACACAATTTATATAGCTAGCGACAAACAAAAAATGAAATAAATGGTTTAATTATGGTTGCAGGTGGGCAGACTGACGATGGAAGGACTACTGTACGGAGAGGTGAGTATTTGCCTCCTGGTGAACGCTTCGGTATCGATAATAAGCAAAGCCGATATTTTCCACGCTTTAGGATGCAGAGTCGGGAGACAGATTTTTATTTTCGTCAGCCACTCGACGGTATTGATCATCTGATTTGGTTGGAGGGCGGTGTACGAGATGTTCTCACTCGTCTTACAGAATCGTGCGAGGGACATGATAATGTGGGTATGACTCTGAGCGTGCTATCTTTCACGCAAGAACCTGTATGGTTATCATTTCGACCAGCTCGTGATATCGTTCCTGACGATATATGGCGACTAATTAATAGTGTAGCGCAGAGCGCGCGCACATTTTGAATAGACGCTGGTTCATGAAGAATGACGACATGGATAGTACGAGGCGTCGGAGGCGCCGGTGTGGGCACCAGGCTTACACACGAGTCTATAGCAAAAAAGTCAATTTTACGCATAAGTAATAGGGATAATTTGTGTCTACAACGATCCGTTGTTACAGCCCGAGCGCGGTCAAATTCGTACGGGCAAGCTACATAGACGATGGGGTCAAATTCGGAACGGGCTTCGAGGAGCGCAATATACAGCAGCGATAGAGTTCACGCGTAATGCGCGGGTAACGATACCGTCAGGAGGGTGCGAAGTGCACGAGATTTAACTCTTTTAGGAGTACTTGGTTCACGAGGGAATAGCGATCGTTGTTTATGAATTTCTCACCTTCGGAAAACGCGTTCCGGCTTTGTACGATGGGCGAAAATCCGTAGTCTCGACAATAGCTGAAATTAACCATACGCTCTTTATTCTCTATTACGAGCGTTTTCATCACTGTCAACCAATAATAAATCTCGCTTGTGAGCTAGATAGTCGTGGGTTCTGCACACAGTGTAATACCAAGTATAATCGAGTACTCGAGCATCGCTGTAGCTATCAATGTGCTCGGTGTAAATCCACTTATTGCAACGGTAATAGAGACTTTCAGCCTGAGTATTGCACAGACTGTAATCGTTCGGTCTTTGGTATTTTTTGCTTCGCTCATCACAAGGGTGAGGGCTCCGCAGGCATTACGTCCCGTAAATATAGACGGTACAGAGTCTGTAAAGCATTGAAAATCTGTAGATGCTGCTCGCGTATGATTAAAACCACAGATAAGCAGATGCATGTATGTGGTATATCGTTTTGTATTACATGCAGGTAAACTCGACTGACTACGCATGCGTGTTTTATAGCACCTCTTAAGAAGGTCGACGATTTTTGTTTTATGATTTTGAGACGCAGCAACACGAACAATTGCACAATGATAAATCGACACGAATTCACGAGCCGAATTTATGTGTTTGGCAATGCGTATGTATGACATGTCTTGATATCACAGATATAGAGACCGATTGTGCTGACTGTGGTAAGCGCGAATTCGTGTTTATCGATGATCCTTAAGGAGCTCGTGAAATTGGCATTATTGCAAAAATTTAAAAAGACCATCTGCATTGCTCATAATGCAAGAGGTTTCGACGCGCAGTTTATTCTACGGTATCTAATCGAAGTGGAAAAAACACAGTTGCCCTCTCTGATTATGAATGGTACGAAGATTGTCTCGATGAAGATTGGCGATGTCATTTTTCTCGATAGTCTAAACCAGGGGTCTCCAAACTACGGCCCGCGGGCCACATTCGGCCCGTGGACAGATTTTGGACTATTTCACTTCTTACCACCGGCAACAATGATAATATGGTTTTGGCCCTCGGAACTTACTGGAGTAATCAGTATGGCCCTAAGGCTGGAAAGTTTGGAGACCCCTGGTCTAAACTATTTACCCATGGCTCTTAGCGCTTTACCTAAGGCCTTCGGTTTCGCGGATGAGGTGGCAAAAGGTACATTTCCGCATTTAGTCAACACATCGGAATATCGGAATTACAAAGGTCCTCTGCCTGCTCTGCATTTTTACTCGTCCGATACCATGTTCTCAGCGGATCGCGACCGATTTTTAAAATGATATGAATAAAAATCGAGTCGCGTCGATTATTAATTTGATTTTGCGACGGAATATGTGCAATATTGTGGTACATATGTTACGGTTTTGAGACGCGCGTGTCTAGCTTTTCGAGAGTTCCTTATACGTTGCGGAAGCTTGTGCCCCTTTACAGAAGCTTGCACGAAAGCATCAGATAGTATCCCTCTCGGACCGGCCTACTGGCGATCGACGTGAAATTGTACGTAGGTGACGAGTGTCTAGAACTCGTAGGACTTGAAAGCGATCTAACAAGGGGACCTCCAGGTACGTGGATTACCGATTCGGATCAAATTTTTTTTACGGATAGGTCGCACCCAGGGGTGCAATAGGTGCAAGTAATAGAATATAAACCGCTTCTCAGCCGTTTTCGAGATATAAAATATTTAAAATTTCCGTGCGTTCATCTACTCTCTGTGTTAAATCATATTCAACAAGGGCGCTTTTATCGTAGTCGGCAACGTCCCCGCTTCGTAAGCGCTGGATCGCCGGATCGAATCCCGGCGCGGACTTAAAAAAAAAAAAGTTATTATTATTATTATTATTACTATTAAATCATTTCTACGGCAACTACTATGCGATTATATTAATATTTCTGTAAAGGAATAAATAATAAATAAATGAATAAATGAATAAATAAATACATGAATAAACTATAGAAAAAAGGTACACAGCTCGTGATTCCGGGGTTTCCCCTATATTATTTCAACTGCATGCGAACAAAAGATTTGGAATAGAGGAAACAGCGTCCCATGAGCTATGTAAGCCACATTCGGTTGTTAGCTTTCGAGGTAGAAGCATCGTTATTTTCGTAAAATGTTCGATAAAAGTGAGGTGCCCGGTCCTTCGACGGCTGAAGAAAGTGTAGCTGATGCAGAGGCCCAAGATATTGACGAATCGAAAGGGCAATTAAAAACTGCATTAGTATATTGCGAACAACTTCTTTTGGAGAATAATCACATCGCGATGGAACCATCTACAGTAATTGAGGAGGCACACATGGAAATTGGCGAAAAAATGTATCGCAGTATAATGGAAACGCTAACGGTAAACAATCTTGTGCTGGAAGATGAACTGATAATGTTCGGAGAAGTTGTGGAACAAGGCGTATGGGATGAGGTCGAAGAATCCGCATCGCAATCAGACAACGATGACGATTACGAGCCACAAGAAAAAAATATGAAAGACGAAAAGGAGTTCATTCCCCTGGATTATAAAATAAAGGTGGTGAATTTGGCAAAAATGCATCCAAAGTGAAGTTTAAAAAATCTCCAAAAAAATAACGAAATCGCCTCAAGAGAATGGACCAGTTGAAAATATGGGATAAACATATCAGAAGTGGTGGAACCATTGTAGACAAATATAATACAATTGATTCGTGGACATACGATCGTTTCGCAGACGCTCAACAATCCAACCAGCAGGTCACAACGAGGAACTTGCAGATATGGGTTCTAGCTGCTGCGAACCAATTTCCTGATTTAGAATTCAAAGCTTCCAATGTCTGGGTACCCCACTTCAAAGTAAAACATAGGATTCGACAAAGAGGACGAGAAAGAATCACGAAATTTGTATCCGAGCGAGAAACTATTACAATGGAAGAAACTCTCGCTGCGGCCGAAAAATTCAGAATCCAGACACGAGCGCTAATTCCGAATTATGGCAAGGATTTCGTGATCAAACACGTGATCAACACTGATCAAACAGGTATTTAAAAAAATAATTGTATTACATGACTGACAAAAAATTTTCACGTACATAATTAATTATTCCACTTATTTTATCTAGGGTGCCAATACCAATCAACATATTATAACAGAACCCTTGCCGAGTGTGGGTCAAAAATGGTTCTTTTAAAACGAAAGAATATGAATAAGGTGACCCATTCATACACGGCACAGTATGCTATGAGCCTATCGGGTAAATTACTTCCGACCGTCTACGTTTGCTTGCAAGAGACCACCGGCAAATTTGGACCAGAGGTCCAAAAATCTATAGATAAATATGCGGAAAAATATATTATACGAACGTCGTCATCACATCTTCCAAGTCCGGCAAACTGAATACAGCACTATACAGAGATTTTTTGACTGATGTTATGATGCCATACGTGAAGGAGAAATTCCTGTTGCTCATTGATTCCTGGGGCGGCCAAACGAATCCATTATTATATGGCAAGATTTTTACTGATGAGGAGGGTTTACCAACGTGCACTGTAAAGGTCATTCCACCAAAATGCACTCCGATAGTGCAACCGTGCGACGTATATTTCTACCGCCAGGTTAAAAATGTTATCAAGAGATTTCAGAATTGTTCTTATATTATCGAACAGGATAGGGAAATTAATTCTAGGGAAGACTGTATCAACATTCAATCTATTGTTCACCATCAACTGTCTTCTCCGATATTTTGCGACATGTTACAATACGCTTGGTTCGCTGCCAAATTATATGACGGCCGAAGATCTTTCCTAAACGTTAACGAGGTTTGCTTCGCGATTGACGTCTTGAAAAATCCTTGCGGATGCGGAAGCTCGGCATTTATTACGTGCACCCGATGCCAAAATAATTATTGTTTTCCATGTTTTTATGATCAGTACCACCCTAGTTCTTGTAGTTGTGATAACCAATGAAAAGTTAATAAAACGATTAGTTATTCTTTTAAACTCGTGTATTCATTTGGCATAATTCTTTCCCTACCTTTCAACCAAAAAATAAATAAATAAAAAAAGCTGCTCGTTTTTCCTTATAACACCAAAATGATCTACAATAAAAAATATTTATTCATTTCTTTACGGAAATATTAATATAATCGCATAGTAGTTGCCGTAGAAATGATTTAATAATAATAACAACCATTTTTTTTAAAAGTCTGCGCCGGGATTTGATCCGGCGATCCAGCGCTTACGAAGCGGAGACGGTGCCGACTACGCTACGCGCCCTTGTTGAATATGATTTAACGCAGAGAGTATATCAACGCTCGGAAATTTTTTATATTTTATATCTCGAAAACGGCTGAGAAACGCATCCTATTACTTGCACCTATTGCACCCCTGGGTGCGACCTACCTGTAAAAAAAATTTGGTCCGAATCGATGGTCCACGTACCTGGAGGTCCCCTTGTGAGAGTGAAAATAACATATCCTTCTACGAAAATTATCGCGGGTCCAGCGCCGAATGTAAGTACCGGCCCCGTAAACAATCGCTTGCATTCTATGTTTAATCAGGTGGATGTATACCTGAATCAAAAACTAGTTTCACCACCAAATAATGCCTACGCTTATCGAGTGTAAATAGAAACACTTTTGAATTACGGTGCAGTTGCCAAAAATTCGCATCTCACGAGCGTTCTCTGGTATGATGATACTCCTGGAAAAATGGATGATATAACATCGGGAAACGCGAGTCTTGTAAAGAGAAAACAATTTTTAAATGTCGGAAAACTGTAGACTTGCTCGGCCATCTGCATTGCGATATATTCAATCAGGAGCGGTTCCTATAATACGGTGTCGAGATGCGACTATGACTGGTGCGGTCTAGAAATTCATTTTGTCTTGTGGGCGATACAGAGAATGGTCAATGCGACTTAGATTCTCGAAGCATCGCTTCTCGTTCGTAGAACAAAAATAGCTCCTGGTGTGCTGCTCTCGCATGCTAGAACTCTGGCAAAATTTACGGTTAAATATTCTCTTACGAGAGTCGGGGTAAAGACCGTTTCAATACACTCCGGTGTTCATGGAGAAACGATCGATAATATCGTGCTAGGTCAATAGTCGAAACGTACAATTATTGGTTATGTCGATAACAAAGCATTTAACGGCGGCTTCAGTATGAATCCATTCAATTTCCAAAATTAAAAGATAAATGATCTCTCGTTGTACGTAGATCCTAGGTGCTCAAATACCTTCGATACCGTTACAACCTGATTTCACGAAAAATTATCTGTATGTAGATTCTTCACAAACGTTGTTTTCGGGAACTGGAATACATTTCTTGAACGATGGTAATTCGATCAATCGCGAAGTCTGTTGCTTTTGATTTGACACCCAATCTTTCGGCGAACAGCAATTCACATTGGAATTTAATAAAGCACGGTAGTGTGAGAATAGAGGTACGATTTGAGAATACGCTTGCTTCAACGGTAAATTGTGAAGTCTACGCGGAATATGATTATGTCCTTGAAATCGATGCCTCTCGGTAGGTAATAATGGTGGATTTTAGCGAATAAGCGAAAAAATGTGCTGATGTCGGAATAAAATTGTTCCAAGAGACATAGAAGCGTCTTTGTGAGTAACTAATCAGTCGAACTTGAGCACCTGTACAGATTAGACGTGAAAATGGATATCGTCGTGGATATACAGGGAATGCGTGGTAAAGACTCGGAATTTATTACGAAAGAATTGCCGTGGTAGCAGTGGATAAACTGTACTCTGCTCATTGGATCGTTTCACCACCGTGTCACTTTGCCGAATTACCGCAGCATTCGAGAAGCCAGAAAAATGTTCTCTCGAAATATTTTCACGGTCATGAATGCTGCGAGGGCGATGTGAGTTGTAAACAAGCATACGCTAACTTGCGTGAAATTTTGCGAAAATCAAGACGTATCTATACACGCGATCACGACAAGGCTATACTTCTTTGCGATATCACGTGTCGTGAAATTTCCAACCTGGAGGATGAGGAGGGCGCTCCATCGTACACATTTACGCCGAAATCTTTGCGAAAATGCTTCATACACGATATGATAAACGATACAGCGTCTTCGAATTGTGCAATGCGCCAGGCTTTCCAAATAAAAAATTGGCTTCGCGAGCACCCGTTTAAAGGAGAATCGTACATGGATGTTTGGTCGGCAAACGAAGAGGAAGAGGATAAGAAAGAAGAGAAATCTCCACCATGTAGTCGTGACACGATCAACGATGCTGTGAAATAAATTTGGCATATATACGTCTATCAAAGCGTATAGGTCATCATTTAATCATTGACTATGTGTTCAACATGAACACTAGACACATCTACGAGAGCCTGCAGTATCTACCACTTTCAACCGTTGGAGTATACCCAGCCGACAGAATTCCTCATGTATGGTTATACCGGCCGGACTCGTAGTTAACACGGATATCTACGACGGACCTGGAGAGCACTGGATCGTCATGTACGTTAACCATCATGGAAAAGGAATGTACTTTGATAGCTACAGGCTACCATCGATTATACCGCAACATCTCGCACGGTTACGAGGAAACTGCACGTTGTATCGGTACGGCCTCAAGCAGCTACAGAGTAATACGCCGGATGTGCGTGAACAATTTTGTATTGTATTCCTGCACCTTATGTCGTGCGGATTCACCATGTCGCGATTTAATAATCTCTTTAGCGAAAATGTAATGAAAAACGATAGAATAGTACGTGAATATTACAATGGTTACAACCTATCGACGATCGGACCGTGATAAAAATAAATTTAACTGTGGTAGAGTCCCCGAGCGAAGATTACCGTGTTTGCAGGGACGTTGCATGCGACAGTAAATGTGTGTAGTGATTTAAATAAAATATTGATTAATTAAAAACGAAAATCTCGTCTTACGGTGTCTCTTATTTTATAATAATATATAAATTATTACAATAATGATAATCGAGGTCTCTTTCGGTACGGTATCATATTCTGCGCCTTTTACTGCAGAATAAGCGCTTCGCGAGAAGCACAGCACAATGCGGTACACAAGTGCCAAACCGCTGTCGTTGTATTCACCTAGTTATGATTCAGAGAGTTTGTTATCTTCAAGCCTCGTGATACTCGCCAGCAGCATTCAAATCATTCAGTCTGTCTTTAGCAGCGCACATCGAAAGTATAATATCAAAATTCAAAAATGTATCCGCGGTATGAGAACTTCGAACTAGCCGAGGCTTTTGTGTGTCGGGCAATTTGTGGTCCGGGTGATAATACTATGTACCTGCGCATGGAGCTAATGTGTGCTGCATTGCTCAATCTGGAGGATGATTTAGACAAATTATATATCACGGAGTGTGTTGAGAGAAGCTACTTTGCGTTTGAGAACTTGCGGGGGCATCGTGATATTCGGCCTCGATCATGCTATTGACGGAGATCAAGACCTGATCGAAGAAACGTGCGGTAACGATATGCTAATCGGTATACCCCTGATGGTGCCCACGCTCCATGGGTGCGGGTAATCCATTTTATTCGGAGACTTGGCTGCAGATTCTGAGGTTTGGGTGAGTGAGAAAGAGAGAGAGAGGCGGTGTGTGTGTGCGCGCGTGCTTATGTGGGTGTGTGTGCGCCATGGAAGAATTATTGTGTCCGTCACCCTGGAGAGCCTCGTAGATGCCGCCAGCATATGGGTGCGTTACAAATTTTATTCCAAGTATGTGTACACCTTTGCTCCTTATTCCTGCTCTTATCTCTACTCTTCCTTGTTCACGAGGGTACCCACACCACCTCACATTACCATCGCTACGTTACCGACACTGGTTAAGCACAGTGGGTAGCGCAGCGGTGGAAAAGTGGGGTCATGGGGGTAGCCGCTTGGTGGGGATAGGAGTGGCATGGAGCAAAGGTGTGCACATACTACTGTTATTATTTGGGATCGTTCGCTCATAAGGAGATGAATCTCGGGTGAATGGAATAAACCCGTGAATTTACTATAAAAGAGTAAATTGGACATTTATTATAAATAACGGCAACTTTTCGTTATTTGTTAGAAGAAATAAATAGGAAAGGAAGTACAAATGCTTCGTTTGTTATTCTCGAGTTACCGACGAGAAAGCAACCAATCTTGTTCGATCAATCAATCAATCTACCTGTTGACTTTAATATTTTGGACGAGTCCGACCCTGGATCAACTGTTCAGGTTGATGTGAAAATTTAGAGTGATTTCAGTAAAGTGTTACTATCTACCTTTGGCGAAATTGATGAATTGCACTAAGCGCGGGTCGTTGATCGCGACTCGCTTCGTACATCAGCACATTCTTTCTAGTTTGCGAGTGAGCGACCTCGCGAAGGAGGAATAATGTCGAAATTAATTCATGGATTTTTTTGGAACATTCCGAGGCACAACAAAGGAGGCAAAAGAATGTCATTTCAGTGCTGAGAGGGGATCTTGTAACTGGAGTGAACTGCGTCTTACTTTACCCTGTGGCAAGAGTGACTGGTTACTGGTTTGCGAAGAGACTAGTGTTATGCCGGTATCGCGTAATTGGATTATTACGGTAATCGGGATAATATTAAAAGTTATTATCTTTACGATCGTATGCCGATAAGGAGATAGATCTCGAGTAAATAACGAACACGTGAATTTACGGTAAAAAGTAATAGTTGGTCGTTCATTATAATTAACGGTTACTTCCCGTTAACTACTTTTGGGTCTGGGAAAAATTTCGTGGAGTTTTTTTTTAGTAAAATTCAACTGGTTTTCTTATAGTGTGAAAATGAATTTATTTAAACCAAATATGCTACATTTTTATCGACAATGTTTCGCCATTTTTCGGGTAGAGCCATGATGTTATCGATGAAGAACTTCTGTGGTTTCTGGTTGAAAATCTGAATCAAGTGGTTTTCACAGGCTTCTTCTGAAAGCAGCTTAATTCCATTGAGAGAGTTCTGCAGATATCGGAATAAGTGATAGTCAGAGGGTGCTATGTCTGGACTATACGGTGGATGCATCAAAAGATCCCAACCAAGCTCTCGCAATTTTTGATGGGTCATCAAAGAAGTGTGTGCTCGGGTGTTGTCATGATGGAAGATAACACCTTTCCTATTAATCAATTCGGGCCGTTTTCTTTAAATTGCTTCGTGTAATCTCTTTAGCTGTCCACAGTAGAGTTGAGAATCAATCGTCTGATCAACTGGAAGTAGCTCATGGTGGACGATTCTCTTCCAGTCCCACCACACACACAGCACCACCTTTTTCGCCGTCAATCCTGGTTTGACACTGCTGATATGCTTATCTTGCTGGACTTTTTCAAGAATTTCATCAGCTTTTTCAGTGATTGGACGACCAGAGCGTGACTCATCTTTCACATAAAAATTACCAAAACGAAAGCGAGCGAACCATTTCCGCGCCGCAGATTTTGATAAAGTACCTTCACCGTACACAGCACAAATTTTTTCACAAGCCTGTGCAGCGTTCTTCCCTTTGTCGTAATAATATTGCAAAATATAGCGCAATTTTTCATTACTTTTCTCCATTTTCAAACGCAAACAACTTTCCAACCACTGCACTAATTCCGATGTTTATACACTGAAAGTAATGCTCGAAGTGTCACCTTTCCAACGAGCGTTTAGTGGTGTCGCTGCGATCTGTGTTTCCTGACTTATTTGCACTTGATGCCATCTATCGGGAAAAACGCCACGAACTTTTTCCCAGACCCAATATATGGCAAGAAAAGAGTAGTATGATACAATATTTCGATATGTTCTCGAGTTGTCGACGAGGAACCAACCGTTCGATCTGAATCTACTATTGAGACTGATCTCGGCAAAAGGAGTTATTTACTACCTTTGGCGAAATCGATGAATTTGCAAAAATGCCTATGTTGCAAGTTGCTGCAAGTCGTAGCTCGAGCGGTCATTGCTCGCGGCTCGATGCTTATGTTTGCACATTCTTTCTACGTCGGATAAGCGGCCTCACGCGTAGGAGGAATAATGACTTAATAACTATACTGGAATAATTCGCGGCACAACACTGGTGACTACTATTCATGATTGTAATTTTTAATGGGTGTCTACTGGGATACAATTATCAAATCGCCGTTCAAGAATTGGTTGAAGACTGCCCTGGTTAACGCCCTCGCCCTCGTATTTCTCGTAGTAAAACTAGCGGATCTCATTATAAAAGTAGTAGAGTAGCGAGGGTCTATGCTCTGGTGACAAACGCAGTGTCTGGTATTCATTTCTCGTTGCCACATGGCCCAGAAGACGATGCGCTGCCGATTCAGCACTTTGGTAGACAGCTCGTCCTACTATTCTGGCGTTCTTATATATACCGTGTAGAAAAATAATTAATTGGTATGAAGAGTGTCTATTGGTTAAAATTCATGTTTAATAATTAAGGGGGCTTTGCTGAGGTTGTTGATATTGCTGTTTCAATATAGGAATCCACCGCGGACGTGACAATTACTATATTGTTATTATTTCCGACGTCGTAAATGTTCTGTGTTATCAATCTTAGTATTTAGTAGCGTGTAGACACAAACAATATTATCGTTATCTGTGTTATTCTTCTAAGGTTGCCATTCACAAAAAAAAGGGGGGCTTTGGCCCTTTGGAGTAACTAATCAAATTGATCACAATATTTATAATATATTTTTATTCTTATTTTTTTTTCTCTGATAGTTTAATTATATTCTATTACTGTTTGAGAATGCTTTAGCATTCTGCGACGCGTTGCTAGACTGCGCACTGCAGACTAGTGTGGGCAACCGCTCGCTGTTGATGCTTAGCGGCAGCACCTCACGGGAGCAGTAAATTCGCACTGGGTCAGCGTGCCAAGCAGCAGGTCGCTGCGCGCACGTGCTCTTCGACTGCTTACCGAGACAACAGCTGCTTCGTATATCGCAGCCATCTTGCGTTTTTGCTCTTACACGGCTTTGACCGTTTCCGTGATTCGTGGGCTCTTATCATAGTTTTGTGCATTTTCAGTGTTCTCATCGTTCCACTCTGCTGACCTACAGTTACCACGAAATTCATCCAGCATATCAGCATTGATATACTGACGGCGGCCCACCAGTACATTAACATATTAGCTCATCGTGTAGTGATCCCCGGCTTCAGCTTCACCGCGTGGCCCGATCGCGACAGAACATCTCATCGCTTACACCGATTAATATAATGGTGTGTGGTAACAAGCTCACCTCACTTTATTCTATATTTTTCTGTGCCTATTTTGATATATTATTTTCCATATTTTACTTGTCTTATTTGTATACTTTCGTCCACGGCATTTGAAAGGTGAAGCAATAAATGCCACTGTAAACATCCGTGTACTGCTTATTAATTCTCATGCAACACATTACAGTCCACTTCTCTCCATCAACTGAATTTTCGAATATTTACATATATATCAAAATGTTTTTTTTTTTTTACAGACGAATGATTAAAATCAGAGTAAACATCTATTGATGCGTATATTCTCTGGATTTTACTATCACAGAAATTCAGTTTACTGTTTGTTCAAATTGTTCTTGTCTAGTCTAGTAGGTTTCTTGCCAGCTCATTCGAAGTCTTCCTTCGTAGTTTTTGCTGAATCGCTGGATTTTCTCCTTCAACATAGTTATCCAAAGATATTCGTGGACATCAGTGTTGTCGACGTATCAAAAAGCATTGAGTATCATCCTCAGTGTTTTATACTGGAATCTTTGGAGAATTTTCAGGTTTGGGTTGCTGGCGGTTCTCCACATGTGTATTCCATAGGTCCATGCTGGCTTCGTATATGTTCAATTTGTTTTGTAGATACAACTGGGATTTTCAGTCAATTAGCCGTTATCTTCTGAATAGATCCATTCTAAGATATTTAGATTATGAAGAGGGTGGCCGTGCAGTTTAACTCTAGGGCAGTTTTCTCTTCTAGTAGTGAAAGTGATGTACATTGACTTCTTTTTGGATTTAGTCTTAGGGTTTTCATAAACCGCTAGTATCGCTGGGTCGTCAGCGAACGTTGCTACCACTATATCCTCTTGTAGGTACAATAAACAGTAGGTACTCGCGTGAATGAATTAAAAACCAGGGAAGTTCGTAGAAAACAAATTAAATGATATTATTATATCAACTGATTAATGTCCGATTAATTATTATAACCACAAACGAATTATAATGCGACAATAGTGACAAAAGGCGTACGCGAGTCTTTCAGACGACAAACCAACGGCTCTTTTTGAATTTTACTTGAAATACTGGTTTTCGTAAATGCAGTTGCCTTCAGCGTTTGCCGTAAATTGATGAGTTGCATTTTGCATTTGAATTTATGCGGGGTCGTCGATCACGTCTCACCTCGTGCTTTTCCAGCATATTCCTTGTATAGATAGTGGCTTTGCGATTGAGCGATTGAGAAATTGATTTTATATCAATGGAAAATTCCGGGTGGCAATACGTCTATTGTTTAGGTCACAAAATTCACTCAAAATTTATTTGTGCAATTTTTTTATACATTTTTTTTGTTATTTGCTAGTCGATGGTAGAATAAAACCACTTTCTCTACCTACATCTTTCGGTCTGGTTATTTCACACCTGTCGTGAGTGAAAACTCATTCCTTTTCAATATCTTGCAGATTCGACAACACCAGGAATTCTCAATAGGTATCTAGCAGGTCATCGAAGCAGCTATGAAGTTATCCTATTTATCTTTGTTGTGTGTAATAAATTCTTCGTGATAGTTTGTTTTTTTAATATTACAATACTTTTCTTAAGATCGAGTTTGATTATAATTGATTCAATTTATTTATTATTTCTTATATATGCTATTGATAATTAATCACGAATTAAAATGTAGATAATGTATCATGTAATTAGTATGAATTTTATGCCCTTACTACCAACGTGGTAATATTTATGTTTCATTAGATGTCCGTTTTTTGTCAGTTAAATATATTGTAAGGAATTTAATCCATGTTTAAATATCACGCGTATATCCACTCTGCCTCGCCGAACGATGCTGGCGCCCCTTCGGCTATCCTCGTGGTCGAACTAAATCTCCGAAGTTTGCCGCGTGAACGACGAGATGCCCCATGGGTTCGCCCCAGTCGTTCGACGACCACAGGTGTGATTAAACCTAATAAGTATTTATATAGTAATATCAGATTGCCTTGTGTGAAAAGTGTTCTTCGATAATTATACAGGTATGTGTCTGCGCTCTTTTATATTCTTAGTGTTTGGGTACTGATACCATTGTCTCGATTATTAGAATAGTCGGACGACTGGGCGCACGGCGGATCGCGCTTTTCTATTGCGCACAGCATATACACATTTCTACTTCGCCTGGCCTGTTGCGCTTCTCTCCTCAAGGCTTGAAGCATTGCACGTATTAACTGCGCATTGTACGGCGGTTGCGACGCTGGATCTACAATCGTGAAATTACGAGGACGAATATGATGGTCTATGCGACATATGTGGACTTGAATTAACATTGTGGATCTTCCTAAAACGTAATATTCATCGTCGTCGTTCCTTGAAGTCACTACATATGGACTTTCTCCGGATGCGATAGAGAAAGTCCGTCATCGTATCGAACATTCTAGAAGTCAACGTTAATCAAGGTAACTAGTCGTATACGTATTAATCGGAACCGCGGCTTGAAATCGAGCCACTGCCGTTACAGCGACGAGTGAAGGTCGCCAATCGGGCTTCACACAAAGCGAACTATAAACAGTGTTTTCCTGTATGGGGTCAGTTCTCATCTACCCTAAATAAACGTGCGGGTTTAGACTTTGTGCAACAGTTAGATGTGGATTCCTTTGAATATTCGCGATCAAAATAACTTTGTCCGATGAGAGAATATGGGTTTGGTTTAACCCCGTCAATGAGAGTTGTTGGTTCAAGCGTTGAACGATTGTTATGGAAACTATTGTCTTGCGAGGTAGTGGGCGATCTTGTATTTCTTATATTGAATGTCGATTTATATTTCTTATATTGAATGTCAAAGTATATTTCTTATAATGAATGCCATTGCATTATCGTATGTATATAACATTGCGTGCCGTGGTATGCCGGCGGAGGGTTATTCGTGAATATTTGTGTATAATATTGATTGCCGTAGTATGTCGGCTAAGGTCTATTTGTGAATATCGGTGTATCAAATTCAAACGGTTTGTACTAGTAGAATATCAGAGGCGCGGGGTTGATATACTACCGCAGTTGTTATCAATTCTTACTAACGGCATCGAAATGCCACTATACTAAAAGTGGTAGCTGATATTTGAGTTTGTGTAAATGCCACTATACTACTGAAGCTATAGAAAATGTCTGAGTTGTTTAAAACGATTATATTACCGTAGTGAGTATAAAATATCGGTCACGAAAAAACCACTATACTACTGAAGCTAGTCTGTTACCATCCAACCTGCGTTACTACGACCTGTGATAAATAATTGTAGACCCTCATGTTTAATATAAAATAAAGCGAATCCTTCCTTACCGATGGAGGTTGTATAAGGAGATCCCTATACTCTACAGAAGTTGTCTATTTTCTGACCGAATATATCAAATTTGTGTTACAATATTATAATTTTTTTTGTGAATATCGTATTGTGAAGTGGTATTCCATCGTTTCGCTATGAAGAAATGTTTTCACA
Source organism: Cylloceria caligata (assembly GCA_963942595.1). Lineage (NCBI taxonomy): Eukaryota > Metazoa > Arthropoda > Insecta > Hymenoptera > Ichneumonidae > Cylloceria > Cylloceria caligata. The sequence continues at coordinate 56,345,074 of OZ012703.1, read as the reverse complement.
GAACAAATGTACTTGTGAGTGAGTATTAGTTTATTTAATAACTTAAGTATATTTGTATTATTAGTGTTTTTTTCTTTGCATTTTTTTTTGCCAAATACCTCACTTAAAATTGTTTGGTTAGTGATTCATCTTAGCAATGGTGCTCTCAAAGGTGGTTATAAAAAGTGGTTATAAAAAAAATGTCCATCACACACTTAAAAAAAATTGCAATAAAAAAAACCTTATTTTTATTAATTTGAAAATTGCTATCGATCGGAAATGATTTACACTGAGTCAGCCTTTTCATTGTTATCATATCATTTTAATGAAGTCATTATTTTTTTTAGCAATTTCAAATTTGGTCTTGACCAAATACACCTAAACTCCATGGATTACAAGTTTATACCAAGACGAAGGAACCCTGTCAAAGAGAACCCCATCGGTTCGTACGAGACACATTCAGAAATGCAAAAATAGTGGGCCCTCTTTAAAAGGAGGGAGTGCCTAAGCAGAAAATTTGACAAGCGAAGGATTCACCATTGTTATTGACAACTTTTCAGAAAATTATACATTCATATTTCAAAATTCAATTCAAGGTGTACATTTATCATAAAGAAGAACAGCATTAAAGCATAAATGCTTTTCTTTTCTTTCGATGTGTTTACAGCATAACACTGTTGTTGTCCACTTATTTCAAAGAAAAGATTATCGAAATGATCAGTAACATGAGCAGTGACGCCAAAAAACTTATTTATTTCACGGATTCAGCTGCAGAATAGTATAAAAATAAGAAGAATTTGAATTTGAATATTTCCCACCATGACAATGCATTCGGACTCACTATACTCATACAAGAGCATTTTTTGCTACGATTCATGGAAAAGGAGGTCAACTGTCAAAATGCATAAGGCACTCTATGTCAAGTGCCATTTTTTCAAATTTGTAGATTTGGTGATCACGGGGTTGGCTTTGAAATCGAGGCTAGCGATGTCAAGTTGACTATGGAATAGTGTGGTGTTACGTTGGTTATGGAATCGAAGAACTAGCGGCATTCCTATTATTGATCCCCTCTGCAAGTCAACATTTGGGATAGGCGGCAAGGTCAGGGGGAGTGGTCAATGAGAGAAATAGGGCGGTCAATGATATAAAGTTCTGGACAAGGTGGTGGGCCGAATGGGTGCGTGGCGCCTGAGTCGAGCGAAGCCCTACCTAATAAATAAGGGAAAAGTAATAGACGATCGGAAGAGAAATTAAGAGACGATTAGGAGAGGAAATAAAAGGCAATCGTGGTCAAATATGCACGATCGGAATTGGAAACAAAATACAATAAGTATGGAGGAACAAAACGCCATCAACTAAGAAAGTAAAATACGATCAGCAGAGAAAGACATAAAGACTGTGACGCTGTAAGATAATCCTTCTGATTACTCCCTACTACCGTGAACTCGGGAACTGCAGCGTCCTGCAGTCCTAAGACGCCACTAATCAGTTAGATACATACTCTCCAGCAAGACACTTCGTCACTCTGTTTGACCACGGTCCGCAGACTGTAATTGTATAATCGACCTCATTTGTTAAAAGTGAATAAATATCAGTAAATTTACTACGGAAATTCGTGAATCCTTTAACAAAACTATTATCGTGGAACTTTTCCCGTAACAAAGATTGAGATTGTGGGTTGGCGTGAAAGCGAGGGAAAGTAAAGACGATTAATCAATCTACTCGGAGACGATTGATGTTTAAAAAAAAAAAAAAAAAGCGAATTGATTTCCACTGCGAATTAAACCAAGTGAAACCGAATTTGCTTCTGTTTAGAATATTAACCGGCGCTGAGTATACTAGATCGCAGTTTTTGTTACCGATTACAGATTCTGAAAATGTCACGTCATTTTAATATGTAAAAATGTTGTCGACCACTTGAGTATACTGGATCGCAGTTTTTGTTACCGATTACAAAATCTGAGAGTGTCACGTCATTTCAATATGTAAAAATGTTGTCGACCACTGTCCACAACACAATAATATATTTTCATTTGTCATACCTGTTCCCAAGCTTGTACCAGCGTCTCCTTTTTCTTCGCGTCAAGTGTATCGATCGTCTCGAGGATTTTAATCCTGTCGTTTTCAACGATCTTCTTTTTCTTCACCATCTCAGTGTACTGTTCCTCCTCTTTATTCAAGAGATTCATAGCTCGTGTGTTGATATTTCGGCTCAACCTTTCGCGAGTGCTTTCCAGCTGATGCATCTTTCGAGTTATTTCTTCAGGATTAATTGCTTCGAAATCGTATATGCCACCTGATGAAAATAGCAATTTAGTTGGATCCTTCATAGGCCAGCATTCGTCTTCATAATGGAGAAAATATTTTCTTGGCCGTATACAAATAAGATTTCTAGCACAGAAATGATCGAATTAGGAGAAAAAATTGCCATTTCCGTTCAATAATTTAAATAAAAATTATTGTTGTTGTGACAGCTGGGTGAACGAGACTTTCTTGTGGGGTTCACCATTCGATAAATGATTAAAATTAATATTTCAAACTATCACACGTATACATTATTTGTTTTCCGAAATTAACAAAGAAAACCGTAAATAATATTGCTACTGAAGAATAAACTTAGGTACATATATTGGTTGAAGATTGATTGAAGTCTAACTTGAATGAATTACAAAAGAACAGGAAGAAGCAAGGAGAGTTCAAGATGCCATGAAGCGAGTCAATGATGCTGGTCATTGTAGTTTTAGGCTAGAAACCGTGTAATCTAAACTATCATGTAGGTCTATTGGCGGTCAGTAAGATGGAAATTTGCGAATCAAACTCAGGGTGCGAGCACGTGATTGCGATTTAAAGCGTCGGAAAGAAATGTCTAATTCAAATTCAACATATGTCAATCGCTAAAAATATCAGAACTAATTGCTTCAATCAATTAACTAAAATTGATTAATCAACTTCATTTGACGAGTTTTAACCAAAGAAATTGTCGAAAAAATTCGACCCGTCTCTTATTTTTCCCATGCTTGCACTAATTTGTAATTGGCACAGTTTCATCTTACTGACCGCGAATAGATGCATTACTTACATGGTTGTTTACGTTATACGGTCGCTAGCCTAAAATGACTATGGTTAATTAAATTTTCTGTAACCGATTCAAGAGCTGTGAGATGAATTCTGCCAGGGCTACGTTAGCGTCATTGGTAACGCTGCAAGCTAGAATTCTCGGAGCTCCTGGTCTGAAACCGGATCGTGGCAACATTTTTTTCTCAGTTCATTTAGTTAAAAAAAAATCGTATTTGGTTGATTAATGAATTTTAATTAATTGATTTGTAAATGTGAAATTTGAAATAGGCCTCTCTTATCGGCGCTTTGAATGGCGATCAAGTGCTCGCACCCTGAACTATAATTCACACATTTCCATCTTATTGACTGCGAGTATACTGAGACGACGAGTTCGTCTCATCTACCCAACACAGCGAAGCACCAGCACCACGCTTTACCAAAATATACCGAGAATAACGAGCCTAAGTACGCCCGATACATACAGCCAGAGGGACCAATACTATGAAGAACAGCGTACCGAGAACACCAACTACCGTTACTCGAGCTACGATAGTAAAATCCACTATAGTACTAAATAATGTATGAAAAGGAATCAACGGGGGACACGTTAAATACAATAACCGGAGATAAGAAATTAACGGGATAAATTGGCTACAGAACGACTATCAAATATAGTTATACCCTTTTATACAGGCAGAACTTGGAACAAGAGTGGGGGAAGCCAGTATAAAAGAGCACGAAATGTGACAATCGAGAGCATTTGTTCACAGATTCTCACCCAACGTCCAGGACCAACTAGCCAACCGAAGGAAGACCCTCTAACCAGCCAAAGGAGGACCACGTAGCCAACCAAAGGAGGAGCATATCAACAGCACCAGTCCAAGGATCAGGCCTGATACCTCTGAGGCTACTAAAATTAACATCTCCAAAGTCCAACCACTGAGCCACCAGAAATACAAGCAGCATAGCCTCCGAGTCAACGATATATCACGTCGAAAGGATACCAATGTGGTATGAATAAAAAATATCATATCCAAGGGACTAAAAACATCCTTAAAAACAGCTAGGGATGCCCCTGCCGTCCTCTCGATGCGCCGATGCACCGAAGATGCATCTCACTGACGCCTCCACCGCAGCGGCGGCGGGGCCAGCGAGCAGATAGCATAGCTAGCGGAACTCAAGCGAGAGCTCCGTCCCCACTGCAGGCCCACGATATATAGATATAGGACAGGATAGATTCAAAGGCGAAGAACAATAATAGACCCGATTACATATATAAATTATCGATGGGAAGCCCGGTATGAAACCACGCTCGCTTACCTTACGAAGGAATTAGACTGCCATACCATTAGAAAAACTATTTCATTCATTTAAAATTAAATCTCCTTTTTTCGCGGACACGACTATATAGGTGTGCGTGAGCCCGGGTCGAACTTTTATAAGGTGCATAATCACCCAGAATTATTAAAAAGGAGTCCATATAAGTATTATTAATAATATTCTATATTCTTATCTGTATAATTTATTACATCTTGTCAAATAAACCCTACTTTTACCCAATACTGAAGTCTATATTAATATCCTCCCTGCTTGATTCCGAACTAAAACCCTTTTAGGTTAATCATTGCAAGGATGCTGATGATGCGCGGCCATCGATATACCGGGAAAGCGGAGAAAGCTAATATAAATAAATTGGGCGTCTGCTACTATTAGCGGGTGGATATAAATCGGCAGAGCTTCCATTCAGTGCACCTGAATGACCAGCGTCTGGACGATTTCTTTTGGCAATGAAGCGAACTGAGTATGCGAGAAAGAGAAGATTGATAAGGTTCAATATGAAAATTTCGTGGAGTAAATACTTATGGAGAAGTGAAAACGTAGTCATTTTTTAAAAGAAATAAACTGTAATAATAATAAGTTGGAAAAATACTTAGTTGTAGAGGAAAAAAAACTAGGACGTAACAGTTGTCATAATTAAATAGAGGCCGCGTCTGCTCCCACGGGAACATTTTTTAATGGCGACACGCAGGTTATTAAAAAATCTGTCGAAAATTTGTGTTAATGCAATTCTACGCGAACGATATTTTACGTGCATTAAAATGTAGCCGTACCAACAGTAAATACAGTACCTGCTTTGCCAAAATACATCTTATCCTGATCTATCCATTCGTGCTTCTTCACCAATTCGGATTCCTTGTGCTTGCACTCCTTTACGCTGTTCGTTATCGAATTTATTTCATGTGTCAATATTTTTATTTCTAGCTCAAATTCCATACAATTGTTGAAAATTTCAGCTTTTCTATCCAGAAGCTTTCTGATCTCTTTGTTTTGTTTGCTTATCATATCTTTGTGGATTTTTACAGTCTCCTGTATCTTCTTCACTTTTTCCTTTGCTTCGTTCCAGTCGGCCTGGAGAGTTTCCTTGCATTTCTCGAGTACCGCTAGCTTTTCTTCGGTTTTAACTAGTTGTTCTTTTCCCACATCGATAGCCTTCAGTAGTTCCGTTGTTTCGAGGTTTAGGGTTTCGGATTCTTTTTCTCGCTTCACCCATTCCTTTCGGCTGCTTTCCGACTTCTTCTGCAATATCTTCAATTGATTATCGGCTTCTTTCAATTGCTTCTCACGAATGCTCGACACATCCTTTAATTGCGATTCCAATTCCTTGTGCCGTTTCATATTTTCTTTCTCGGTTGCTCGAGCTGCTTCTATCTTTTCTGTCAATTCTTGTATTTTTGACAGTAGACTTTCGACCTAAAACAGCAACGTTCATCAGTGATATGAATAAACCCTGATCAACTTATACGAGACATAAACGAACATATCCTTGGATAAAAGTATCGGTATTACATATTTCTGATAGAAATTGTTATTTCAGTGATTTTGTTTTCTGTTCTGTATGAACTAAAATTGAGGACCAAACTTAAGGTACTTGTTCTTCATATTTGAAAAAGGAGAAGGAAACATAGATAACCTTTTATTTTTCGCGTACTTATCAGCCCCACGAATTATATGGTGGATCACCAGATGCGTGGCGTTAACGCCAAGTATTAAAAAAAATACCTTCTCTTAATTTCAACTGGTTCAACGATGGAAAAATGACAAAAATTGAAACACAATTTTGGTTATAGAGTTACTGTAAAAGCAGAACTAAAATTGTGGCTTCAAATTATGAAAAACTGTGGAACTGGGACTATTCTTTGAGTTTTATACATCTGCAAACATCTCCACATGACAGCAGCAAATTGTATACCTTTTTGTTACTTCAAATTCAGATTCGATAATTGAAATTCATTTCGAAAATAAAAATAATTAGTCGTATTTACTGTAAAACGTAGGATACAAAAATCGCGGATACGAATTGCTTAAACAAAATGTAAAGATGCTATTTATAATTCGAAATGTTTCTAATTATTTATTAGGAATCTTACCTCCTCTTCGAGTTTGTGATGACTCGTTTGTTGCAATCGCTGCTTAACGATATTTACATCATGATTCCTGAGGTCGAATTTCTGTTTAAGAACAGCGTATTTATCGGCTGTGTGCGAGATATCCGCAACTTTTTGGTCAATTGCACGGAATTTCTGTTCCTTTTCACTCAGCTCCTTCTGAAGGGCCGTTAGTTCCTGGATTTTCAGGAGGACCGAACTTGTATTTGATAGTGCCCCTCCACTGAGAATACCCGCGGGATCGACCACATCGCCCTCCCGCGTAACACATTTTTTCATAATTTTGTCGTGAAACGCTATTTTTCTTGCAGAATCCATGTCTTTCACGACAAAAATCTGTCCAAATATCCACGCCATTGCCCTCTTCGTATTCTCAGGATAATGAATCAATGAAATGGCTGGTTCTACGTTTTCCCTTCCAACGAGCTTCTGCGCTAACTCTATCATTCTCTGATCCATAACTCTCCCGTCTATTTTATTCAGTGGAATTATAGTGACGCGACGCTGCAATTCGCCGCGTTGAAGCAACGCCTTGCTCGTAGTCTCCGTATCGACGATAACATTGTAAAGCTATAAAAAATGCGAAGTAAAATTAATATGGATCATGTTTTTGAGAAACGTAACTATTGTAAAGCAAAATTATAATTCAGTAGCATTACTCCAATAAAATTTTGCACATTACTTCCTACGAAGTTATCTTTACATAATAAAACCCTAGCGGCTTCTTTAGTAGAAAGAAAGCTTCAAAACTGGCATTATATTTGATAAAAAGTAAAGCTGTGCGAATAAAATTTTTACCGAATTGCGTTGAACAATAATATTCAATTCGAAATTTGAAACTACGTCAACAACTCGGATGTTCATGAATAATTAGTGAATTAGTGATTTTTCGAGTACTTAAAATATTCGCGAATAATTCGAATATGCGTGACCGTTTATCCAGATATCGTGGTTCACTACAAATCCGCCACTAGATATCGTTTGGCATTACTTCAGTTCCCAATATTGTACCCTCATTATAATTGTGCAAATTATTTGAATTATCAATTCAATATTCGATGCCATAAAAACTTAATTAGTTCCGGTGAATAAAATTCGACAGAAAATTATAACTATTTACCCGAAATATTTGTTCATTGTTAAACAGCTATCTGTGCAAAATATGAAAAAAGCATACCTTTCCTCCCGCAGCGATATCCAACGCATATGCTGCGCTCTTGTCTTTCAAGGTAAGTAGCTTGCAAACGAGACCCTTGACGGAATCCTTTCGAAAACCAGGTTCCGGATCTCGATATTGAAATCTCAACTGTGAGTATCTTGATTCAAATTGATCAATTCGTTCCTGCAGATTTCTTATTTCTCGCGACAACTCGCGTCTCTCACACTGCAGTGCTTCGTATGATCCATCGCAGTAATCCAACTTACTCAGTTCGTTCTCCAAAGTTTTAAGCTCCTTCTCCTTGTACTCCAGATTCCTATTGTCTTCCCGATGATCGTTTTCGGTACTCCGCAACTCTTTCTGCTTTCCAACTAATTGTTCATTGATATGCCTCAGTCCCATTTCGCACTGCTTTATTTCGGTTCCAGCTTGCACCGCTATGTGCTTGGCATTTATGATTTGTTGCTCTAAAGTAGCGTTTTCTCCGCTGTCGCTTTGCAAAAGACCCGCACTGATTTTTTGGTATCGCTCTTGAGCGTCTGCGAGAGCCGCCATATCACTATCGTCTTGTTCTTTCAATTTTTTAAACAATCCACCGACTTTCTTCAATTCTCTCTCCTTACCGGCCAGAATATTCTCGTCATCTGATATGCTTGCTTTTAATTGAACAATGTTTTTCGTTTCCGAATATATATTCAGTAAGTTACTGTTCATTTCTGTCGTTAATTTATTATCGCGTCTTTCGGCATCATTCAATTCCTGCTCCAAAGCACCCAGCTTGTCGCCTTTTTCCTAAATAATATTTCGTCAATTAAAAGATTACCGTTACGATTCTGCGAATGTTTTTTATTTCTATTCATTTTGTTCTGTTACGTAAAGAAAAACGAGGCGAACGTCTTCTATACCTCATCATCAAAAGATATAATAACTCAACATCGTCCTATAAACGGTTTTGCCGAGCGGTAATACTTACAATTTTAACAGATTCTGAGATATTTGTGACGCAAATATCAGAAATTGTGTTTTCGAAAATTCGTCCAAACTAGTGATTGGAGATGTTATTGTCATTGGTTTAATTATAAAAAGGGTCCTTTTTACGTAAAAATTACTGGTGTCAAGAAAAATATTGGTATTTAAAAGGTGGAAGAAAAAAAAGACAATAGCGAAACGTGGAATTTTGCATTTTTCAATGTTAATGGCTTAAATTTGAGTTGCGTACTTGGTCTACTATTTCGCAAATTCAGACATTTTATAGCCACTAGCGATTAGGCGCTTCGCGCCCTACTGCTAAGTTCAGTTGTTTCAATTAATTTTAATTAAGTTTAATAGACTTTCACGAAATTAAACATTAAATTTGGATATGTCTCCATTTTCTAATAAAAATGACTACACACGATTCTTCCTTCCGTTTATCTATCCAATCATTGCTTTCTCATAGAGGCAGCTTTATTTTCATGAAAACATTTTTTAACGAGATTTTCATGTCAGGGTACTTAAGAATATCTAAAACGTCGAGGAACGTGGTTTAGATAAATATCCGTATGTGTGGGTACAGGGCTTACAAAATTTAATCGTCTACAACGCAAAAATCATTAGAGCAATCGAGCAATCGAGCTCTAATCTGTCACACAGGTGAAGTAGTAAACCCACTTCATTTATGATGCGTTCGAGGTTGTTGAATATTGAATTTGGCTGAAGTGGGTAAAGCGGTTTAGATTTTATGGAATTTCGAATTTTGTAAACAATGCACGATATTGCAATAACTTTCATAAAACTTGGGCAGGCGAGCCCCAATTTTATATACAAACAATGTACTATTCTGTGACTCTTGGTACAAAGTTAGGTCAAAATCTGAAAAGTGGTTAAAATTTAAGGGGATTTAGAATTTTTCACCTTGTCGCAGCTGCAGTCTTTGAAAATATTGATCCAACTACAACTTTTTGCACATATATAATAGCGTTAAAAGTGTAAAATTCATAATCATATTGTAACGGTATTTATCGTTAACATTACCATGTAAAGGGTTTTGGTTCGGACTCGAGCAGGGAGGAAATTAATACAAGCTTCAATATTGCGTAAAAGTAGGGTTTATTCAACAAGATATAATAAATAATAGTGTATTATAAATAAAAATAGAATATCATTAATAATTATGAATTTGACTCCTTTTTAATGATTCTTGGCAACCATGCACCTTACAAAAAGCTTTACCCGGGCTCATGCACGCCTATATAATCGTGTCCGCAAAAAAAGAGATTTTAAATTATCAGGGGTACAAATTGAAAATGCGGGTTTGATAACAGATGGCGTTACTAACGCTATACGCATCAGGCAGTACTGTGACTATGTTCATGTCAAAGCTACGTCTTATAGCTTTAATTTTCAGTATGTGTCAATTTGTCGCAGTGTCAAATTCATAGTTTTTTTGAGCTCTCAATATGTCGAGTTTCGTGCCAACAAAACAGCATTTGCGGGAAGTTTTAATTTACTTCTTTAATTTGAAGAAAAGTGCTGCTGAAGCACATCGATTGGTCTCCGAGGCTTATCCGAGTCATGTTCCATCGGTTTCAACGTGCGAGAGATGGTTTGTGCGGTTTAGAAGTGGTGATTTTGACGTTGAGGACAAAGAGCGGCCGGGCCAAGTGAAAAAGTTTGAGAATGCTGAATTGGAGGCAATACTCAATGAAGACTCGTGTCAAACTCAACAAGAGCTCGCAGATTCATTGGGAGTGACACAACAAGCCATTTCCCATCGTATAAAAGCCCTCGGAATGATCCAAAAGCAAGGACATTGGGTGCCGTATGAGCTGAAGCCGAGAGACGTCGAGCGCCGTTTTTTTGCATGCGAACTGCTGCTCGAACGGCAAAAACGGAAGGGTTTTTTGCATCGCATTGTCACTGGTGATGAAAAGTGGATCCATTACGATAACCCGAAGCGCAAAAAATCATATGGTTACCCCGGCCATGCATCATCATCGACGGCCAAACCAAATATTCACGGCGCCAAGCTCATGCTCTGTATTTGGTGGGACCAGCTGGGTGTGGTGTATTATGAGCTATTGAAATCGAACGAAACCATCACAGGAGCACTATACCGAACTCAATTGATGCGTTTGAGCCGCGCACTCAAAGAAAAACGGCCACAATACGAGCAAAGACACGACAAAGTAATTTTGCAACATGACAACGCTCGGCCACATGTTGCAGCGCCGGTCAAAACATACCTACAAACGCTGAAATGGGAAGTCTTACCCCACCCGCCGTATAGCCCAGATATTGCTCCTTCCGATTACCACCTTTTCCGATCGATGACACATGGCCTAGCTGACCAGCGCTTCCATTCTTACGAAGAAGCCCAAAAATGGGTCGATGACTGGATAGCAGCCAAGCCGGCCGAATTTTTTCGCGACGGTATCCGTAAATTGCCAGAAAGATGGGAAAAAGTTGTGGCTAGCGATGGACAATACTTTGAATAATTCATTTGTTACCATTTTTTCAGAATAAACGTTCAAAAATAGAAAAAAATCCCGCATTTTCAATTTGTACTCCTGATAATAGAATAGTTTCTCCAGTGGTATGAAAGTATAATTACTACGGAAGGTAAGAGAGAGCGTTATTATACTGTAACATAGTTACAACGATTATCCTGCAGCATTACGTTTCGCTGGGAACGGAAGAGGTCATATTCGAAAGCACGATAGAGTCAGGCATTGCTGATCGAACGAAAGTAGAGTCAAAAGAAAGTAAACAACCGACGTCGCGTCAAGGGAACTCCTTCGCTGCCGAAAACAGCAGGTCAGCGACCAGCTGGCCTCGCTTTGCGGCGAGGGGGAGACGGGTGGCGCGACAACGAACGTATGAAATCATAAAATCGCGTTAAATGTAAAAACGGTTTCAAGCACACCGAGAACTACGGGCACTAGGCTATCAAACTCGAACGAAATTTGACAAAAACGGGCTACGTCATGCCTAAGGAATTCCCTCGCTGCCGTAAGCAGCAGGTCAGCGACCAGCTGGTATCGCTTGGTGGCGAGGGGAAGATGGGTGGCGCGATAACGGCAACCCGAAAAATGATTAAATCTCGTCAGATTAAAAATCAAAGCCGATAATGATATAGAGGGGAATGAGGCAGAGGGGCAGAATATAAAAGAGCCTGCGCAAGACGAAAGGCCCTTTTACGTGGTTCTTGCTGAAAAGTCTGCAGCTCTTGCATCATCAGACTGAAACCTTTACTTTTTACACTCTTCTCTTGTTACGGGTCTCTTGAACTGAGTGATAATACGGATTTCTTACGTGCATCCTGAAATTTGTTTTTACGTGGTTTTGATTTTACGTGTCGAGGTTTCCATTTTTTACATCGACGTTTTCAAAATAGCTAAGAAAAGCGAGTCCGTGTATAATAGAAAGAATTATATTTCTGAAAGATTCTAAGCTGAGTGAAAAACGAATACAGAGGAAGAAGAAAAAACAAGCGAGTGATCTAATTAATAAGAAAAACAACTAGTGACATCTCAGAAGCAATTTATAGGATACTGGATCGAATAGTATTTAAGCGAATAGCATTTAAGCGTGGAGTATTTAAGCAAGTAGAATTTAAGTAAGTATTGTGTAAGCGAGTGGGTTTAAAGCGGATAGAAAGGAAGCAAACGACCAGTAAATAGAAAGGAGTGTCAGCATAACAGAGACATCACCTTTAAGAGTAAATTCACGTGCATGGTTTGAGTGTGTATATTGGGTGACAGACCTGCTACCGACGAATAATACTAATAACAGGCTACATAGCTAGGTGTATCGAGGAGCTACGAGTAACGAAAAACACGAAAGAATCGTAGAACAATCGCAGGAATCAACGGATTGAAGAATGCAATGTACTGGCAAACGGTGCCAATAAACCGAACACCTATATTCTCTTGATTGTCTTGTTAAATAAACCCTATTTTTGCCTCCCAGATATCTAAATTAATTATCCCTGTGTTCGAGCCTGAATTCTTCACCTCGGAAGACAAAAATGAATGTTAACGATAAAAATTATCGTTAAAATACCTGCCTCGTCATCGATAATTTATCAACGTAAGTGTGGTCTATTACCATTCTTCGTTTTCGGATTTACCATACCCTATATCTATGGTCTATATCGCGGACCTGTGGTGGTCCGCTGGCTACGCTATTTGCTCGCTGGCCCGGCCACCGCTGCGGTGGAGGCGTCAACGAGATACATCCTCGGTGCATCGGCGCATCGAGATGACGACAGGGTCGTCCCTAGCTATTTATTAAGGATGTTTTTAGTCCCCTGGATATGGTTCATTCATACGACATTGGTATCGTTCCACCGTAAAGTATCGTTGTCTGGGATGCTATGCTGCTGGTTCGGATGTTCCTGTGACTCACTCAGTGGCTGGATTTTGATGCCTTCGAAGATATTCCTCTTTGCTGCCTCAGAGGTATCAGGCCTGGTACTTGAAGTGGTGCTGGTGATATGCTCCTCCTTTGGTTGGCTAGCTGGACCTGCTTTGGTTGGTTATCTGGTATTCCTTCGGTTGGCTAGCTGGTCCTGGACATCGGCGAGAATCGGTGAACAAATGCTCTCCGATTGTCACATTTCGTGCCCTTTTATACTGGCTTCCCCGCTCTTCCTCCAAGTTCTGCCTGTATAAAAGGGTATAACTATATTTGATAGTCGTCCTGTAGCCCATTTATCCTGTTAATTTTTTATCTTCGATTATTGTAATTAACGTGTCCCTCGTTGATTACTTTCCATACATCATTTAGTACTATAGTGGGTTGTACTAGCATAGCTCGAGTAACGGTAGTTGGTTTTTCGGTACGCTGTTCTTCATAGTGTTGGTATTGTGTGGTACAGGTCCCTCTGATTGTGTGTATCCGTCGTACTTAGGCTTGTTTTTCTCGGTAGATTTTGGTAATGCTTGGTGCCAGCGCTTCGCTGTGTATGTGTAGCGTGTACCTCGGCTAGTTGCGTGGTACCGCATTGCTTCGGTGTCCCTGTGTTGAGTAGATGAGATGAACTCGCCGTTTCAATACATAAATAATAGCGTTTGGTATAACTTTGGAACAAGCTCGATTAAAGAATTCAAATGTTACACTACATTGAATTTATTTCGTTATTTTTATTTGCAAAACTCACAGGTCTGTGGATTGAGAATTGGTAGATCGATCGAACTACAATTCAGCTCGCAGCTACTGCAGTAGGAACTCCTAATCTCTCCTAATTTATCATAAATTATATTCAAAAGATCAGATTTGATGTAATTTTGAATATGACTTAAATTTGACTTTATGTTAATGATTGTCGTCGTTGTCTTTTTAATTTCTTGACCACTAAAGATTCGTTAACGATGTTGTTACAATTTTTTGAAGCAAGAATGCATCGTGTACATTGCTGCCTCATGATTTTATATTTTTCATACAACCTTCTCTATGAGAAAGTCGAAATGTACTAACATACTTCCCTATTATGAAAAATTAACAATAATGAGAAAGCAATGTGGAAGGTCCTACGGTGCTTGCTTTTTTTGTTGTCAAATAATTGAAAATTTTTTGGTGCTATTACGGTCCTGAGATTATGCATCATCAGTTGTTACGCATTGCGTTTATTCATGGCGGATGAAGATGGAAATTTTTTTGCGAAAGTAGCTCGCAGTGTTAACCAGTCACCACGGAAATCTTACCTTTAAGTATGACCAAACTGTAATATTTGCTAATCATTAACGATTATACATGATTGATCAATTAATGAAAATTGATAACCAATTAGAATCGAAAAATTTCCACTCAAAGGAAATGGTGAAAAAATCAGCATCGAGCAGAGTTCGAACCGGGAACACACGCAAATCTAACCTGATGCGGTGACATTTACACCACATTAACCCTGGCCAAACTGATTCACAATCTTATAATTTATAGACATTTTATTTACAACTATACTATTCTTATAAGTAGTGACGCGCCACACTGACAGAATGCCGCCTTCCGTACCCCACCCGGAATGCCGGGAATGCCCGTATCGAAGTCATTATCCACCGACATTGTTATGGCACGCCATGATAGTGACGACGCGGTACCCGTTGTTATGCCGGTCGACACGTATTTAAAAATAATACGCTCGCAGGTGTAATATTAAAAAAAGTTAGTATTGGGATTGTTAGTCGTTGAGGAGTTAGAACTCCCGTGATCGAAAGAATAAAGCGGAGATTGCAAAAGAAATAAGATAATCGGTATTTATTATAATTTACGGGCGAAGGCCGTCAAATTATTAGGTGCGCAACTAAGTTCCCGCTGTTTTTCAAGAGATGGCTCCAGTAGTAAGTGCTGGTCGATTGGGACATAACCAAAACGTCATGAACCAAGCTTAGATATATGGTAAACAAACCACTTTGACACATTAGTGATTTTGTTTTTGCGTCATATACTTTTGGTTGTGTGAAAATGTCTGATTTTGTGCCAAATAATCGTCATTTGCGTGAAGTGTTGCTTTTCTTCTTTCATTCGAAGAAAACAGCGGCTGAAGCGCATCGAGAATTCCAAAAAGTTTACGGAGATGCTGCTCTAAGTGAAACAACATGCCGTGATTGGTTCCGTCGCTTCAAAGACGGTGATTTTGATGTTGACGACCGTTCGCGTGAAGGAAGGCCCAAAACCTTCGAAGACGCTGAATTGGAGGCATTGCTCGATGAGGATCCGTGCCAAACGCAAAAAGAGCTTGCTTCAGCATTAGGAGTTACCTTCCAAGCCATTTCCAAGCGATTGCATGCGTTGGGAATGATTCAAAAACAAGGAACTTGGGTTTCTTATGATTTGAAGCCAAGAGACGTTGAGCGTCGTTTTTTCGTCTGTGAACAACTGCTCCAGCGGCAAAAAAGGAAGGATTTTCTTCATCGCATCGTTACGGGTGATGAAAAATGGATTCATTACAGCAACCCAAAGAGAACAAAATCATAGGGACTGCCCGGTCATGCTTCTACATCGTCGGCTCGGCCGAATATTCACGCTGCGAAGATTTTGCTGTGCATTTGGTGGGACCAGGGCAGTGTTATTTATTATGAGCTGTTGAAACCGAACGAAACCATCACTGGGGAACGGTATCGAACTCAATTGATGCGATTGAGCCGAGCACTGCGCGAAAAGCGGCCACAATACGAGCAGAGGCACGAAAAAGTGATTCTACAGCATGACAACGGTCGGCCTCACGTTGCCAAACTCGTTAAAACCTACTTAGAAACGCTCAAATGGGAAGTCCTACTCCACCCGCCATATTCCCCAGATATTGCGCCGTCCGATTATTAATTGTTCCGTTCGATGGCACATGGTCTGGCTAATCAGCAGTTCAGCTCATATGAAGACATCTCAAAATGGCTTGATTCGTGGATAGCCTCAAAAGACGAACACTTCTACCGTGACGGTAATCGAGCTCTGCCAGAAAGATGGGAAAAAGTTGTCGCTAGCGATGGGCAGTATTTTGAATGATTCATTCGTAAACATTTTTTCACAATAAAGTTGCATTTTCATAAAAAAAAATTAAAAAAAAAAAAAAAAACAGCGGGAACTTAGTTGCGCACCTAATAATATATGTGGAGTAGCATTAACGTCCTTAACAATAATATGAATTTAAGCTCTCGAGTCTCTGACGAGGAACCAACCGTTCAAATCGAGCTTCGATTCTAGACTGACTTTCGTAAATATAGTGTTACAAATATATTCGTATAATCTTCGTAGGGTTGGCTTCAGATCACGACTCTGAGTGGGATCGTATATGTCCAACGGGAAACCGTGATTGCATTTTTACTGGAGCGATAAGAAGACTAAACTTTGACTTATTACGGTGTTTTCACCACGACTTTATTCACTCCACGCGGGTACTAAAAATTCGGAGACATAAGAACAATGGAAAACCGCACCGAAGTGATCTAACTCTAATAATCTACGTAACATTAAACTACCATAACCCTAAACCGTCTATCGTAAGCGTTATCCGTATATCGTACTTGTAAATTGTATTTCGTGACTTGGATTAATATGTCCGACGGCACGTTTATAACGCATGACGTCCTACTCGCCACTCCTGTTTCGCACAAAGTGCCTGTCTCTTGGTCCTCGCCCGAGGACGCATAACGGACCGCGACTCATGATCCCATTTTTCGTATTCATACCCGTCGATGGTTTCTAACTGTAGTTACTATCTACAGCTGCCGAAAATGGGTGAATTTCATTTATCCTCTCGACTGTACGCGGTTAGTCGATCGCGAGTCGCCTCGTGCTGCGTCAACGCATTCTTTATCGGTGAGCGGCCTTGCGATCGAGCGATGGAGAAATGCATTCTAAATAAATTTGGACGCGTTTAAAGGAATTTTACTGTTTAACCTGTTAACCGGGCGTGACGTACTGACACGCCCTAGCTGCGTAATTAAAAAGGGAATTCCCCGGTTAACAGGTTAATTAACTGTCAAAAATTCCGGCACATCCCTTCCCCTTAAAAGAAAAAAAATCAGCAATATGAGCATTAAGATATTTTTTTACTTGTTGCTTGCTTGTCATAGACCCTTTTTCATTTGTTGTGCATACTCATAGCACTCATAGCATACTCACAACTCATACTCGTAGTTTATTTCACCCTTACATTAACATGATTGTATTACAAGATTATGTTATATTATATTACGGTGGATGTTTTTTTAAAATTATTGCTAAACTTGTATTTTTAGTCGTACTGGGAGGTTTAGTTTCTCCGATTTTTGGTAATGCTATGCGGTACAACAATTCTATTGCGTCTCTTACGCGATGCTCTTAATGTCTATGTACGCAGGGTGATCCCTGTTTAATTATTTAATTAATTTTTCGGATTCATATGGCGAGCTGGTGCCCCTGTATGGAGCTTAAAACTCAATTTTCTAATGAATGCAGTAATTTTGTCGCGCTTCTGACGCGATCTTCTTAAATAATCACGGGTGCAGAGTAAATCCTGTTTAATTATTCTAGTAAATGTTAATATTTATATGGCGAGCTGGTGTCGCTATATGAAGCTTTACACTCAATTTCCTAAGGAATGCGATAATTATGTCGCGTCTCCACCGCGATTTTCTTGAATAACCATGGATGCAGCGTAAATCCTGTGTAATTATTCTAGTAAATTTTAATATTCATATGGCGAGCTGGTGTCGCCATATGGAGTTTTACACTCAATTTACAAATGAGAATTTAATAATGGCGCGGAACAATTACGCCCCGCTTTCGTGACGCGATCTGGATGTCCTAATCGCTAACACCTATCTGTCCTCATACGTATTCTCTTTGAGATAAATCATGATATTTATCGAGTGGCACTGGTATAATCATCGGACTTTTATGTTTTCTGAGAGTTTATGCATTTATTTTCCTGTTGATCTATACGGAATATTCTATTGGCACGAATTACTCGGTCTAAGAGTTTATTCGAGCACTATTATAGCTCGTACTACGGGCGTGCAATTTCAACAAGCGCGGGTATTGTCATTCGTCGAGTCGGGTCTAGTATGGAATGTCTACTCAACGTCCTCGTATTCGTTATTGTTTTGTTCTCACGCTGCGAGCTATCTTCTCATGTATAATACGGGGTTTGCCGTGTTAATGGACGACACGCGTCCTGTGCTTCTGATACGGAGGCGTCGAAGTCGCTGTATTAAGACGCTAATCACCGCCTTAAGGGGCCTGTCATTGGTCTTCTATGTCAGACTCGCACCGAGGTATCAGTGTGCAACAAGGGTTTGCCGGCCACAGGTCCATACCCGCACACACTATTGATACCGTATTGGCACTGAAACATGCGTATCTTCAACGCTCAAGAGACGAACAGCCACGTCGCTATTCGTGGCGACTCTTTCATGAGCGATGCCCTAACGCTGTGAATATAGGGTGGCCAAGCGCCATGCAAGGGAACCTTTCTATTCGCAGAGTGAACCTAATTAGCTCGGTCGACCAACCAACGGCCACAACGCTATGCGTGGGAATCGGTTTCGCGAGTAACAAGTAATTAACAAGTAATTTTTACCAAACTTTTTTAAAACTATTTGTGAGGTGGCTGTCGGACAGCAAGACTTCGTCTTGAGGATTGTGGAATTCAACAAGAGCTCACGAGCTTATCGTGTCGAGACTGACATAGTTCTTCGTGTAGGGCCTGAAGGGGTATTTTCGGGAAAACCACGTGATGTTTGTCACTTGATGCCGAGGTGAGAGGTGCACGGGGTGGTGTGTCGGAGTCCCACTAAACCTTTAAAATTTACCCGTTCTTTCTGTTTTCGATAATCTAGGAGGTTCAAACCAGGGTACTGCGAGGTTTTGTTCCTTGCCTCCGTGCAACTTTCCTACCCGTTATAGGTTTATTCTTTTTTCTCGGTTTTTTTAGAGTGCCTTTTTGTGTTTCGAGTATTTTGTTTTAATAATTTTATTCGAACTAGTTGTTCGAAAAGTTTTTTGTTAGTTGGTTGTTGTTTTCTGTCTAAAACTCGAATTTTTAGTGTTTTTTATCGTTTTCAGGCTTGTTTACTGTCTTTCCCGTGTTTAGTTAGTTCCCTCGTGGTGGCTTTACATAGGTGACGGTGTTCGTGCTTTCATCTGTTGCTGAAAGTGCATTTTTATAGTATTTTTGGATTGTTTTAATAGTTATGACTCGTGTGGGGCTGCTGTCGTGTTGCTACATGTGACAGCACCCTGTGTTTCCGCGATTGGATAAATTTTGTGGAACTGTGGACGTTCCCGTGTCCGTCTTGTACCTGCCCCGTGGTAGGCTCGGTGGGCCGTGCCGGTTACTCGCGTGGGGTCTGTGCACGGAGGTGGCTTCGTCGCGTAAGGTAGTTACTTTAATTGGGTGTTCCCATGGTCTAGCGGTCCTGCCTACGAGTGAGTACTGTCGTTCGAAGGGTGTGATCTTAGCTGATGCAATGTGTCAGCCTACTTGCCTCGCTTGTTATCCTGGCTCTTCGGATGCCTGTGCTCGTCTTTATTGTTGCTTTGTTGGTTTTATTTGATGTTTTTGGTTCTTTTTAGTAATCACTATTGTTTGTGCGGCGTATGAAGAGAGCGATACCTGAGAAGAATTAGTCTTATGTGTTTTTTGTATTTTTATAGGCGTTCCTAATTTTCTCATTTGATATGTAGCGGAATGCTCGAGATGCGTTCCGTTACAATATATTGGGTCCGGGAAAAAGTTCGCGGCGTTTTTTTAAGTAAAATTGAACTGGTTTTCTTATAGTGTGAAAATGAATTTATTTAAACCAAATATGCTCCATTATTATCGACAATGTTTCGCCATTTTTCGGGTAGAGCCATGATACCATCGGTGAAGAACTGCCGTGGTTTTTGGTTGAAAAACTGAATCAAGTGGTTTTCATAGGCTTCTTTTGAAAGCAGCTTAATTCCATTGAGAGAGTTCTGTAGTGATCGGAATAAGTGATAGTCAGAGGGTGCTATGTTTGGATTATACGGTGGATGCATAAAAACTTCCCAGGAAGCTCTCGCAATTTTTGACGGGTCATGAGAGAAGTGTGTGGTCGGGCGCTGTCATGATGGAAGACAACACCATTCCTATTAATCAATTCGGGCCGTTTTCTTTCAATTGCTTGGCGTAATCTTTCTAGTTGTCCACAGTAGAGTTGAGAATCAATCGTCTGACCAACTGGAAGTAGCTCATGGTGGACGATTCCCTTCCAGTTCCACCACACACACAGCATCACCTTTTTCGTCGTCAATCCTAGCTTCGCGAACGTTTGTGACGGCTCACCATCCCTTGTCCATGATCTTTGACGCTTCCGATTGTCGTACGTAATCCATTTTTCATCACCGGTTATGACACGTTTCAGAAATGGCTTGATTTCATTGCGTTTCAGCAGCGCATCGCAGATGTTAATTCGGTCTATCATGTTTTTTGCGCTCAACTCATGAGGAATCCATACATCGAGCTTCTTTTTGTAGCCAGCTTTGTGTAAATGGTTCACAACAGTTTTGTGGTCAATGCTTAGCTCCATACCAATATCGACACTGCTGATATGTTAATCTTGCTGGACTTTTTCAAGAATTTCATCGGCTTTTTCAGTGGACGACCAGAGCGTGACTTATCTTTCACATAAAAATTACCAGAACGAAAGCGAGCGAACCATTTCCGCGCAGCAGATTTTGATAAAGTACCTTCACCGTACACAGCACAAATTTTTTCACAAGCCTGTGCAGCGTTCTTCCTTTTGTCGTAATAATATTGCAAAATATAGCGCAATTTTTCATTACTTTTCTCCATTTTCAAACGCAAACAACTTTCCAACAACTACACCAATTTCGATATTTATACAATCAAAGTAACGCTCGAAGTGTCACCTTTCCAACGAGCGTTTAGTGGTGTCGCTGCAATCAGAGAAGTAGCCGATGATGTTGGCATATCAATTGGCTCATGCCATGAAAATTTTTCGGAGATTTTGGGTATGAAGCGTGTGTCAGTCAAAATTGTTGAATTTCGAACAAAAACAGCGGCGAATGGAAGTTGCTCAAGAGTCGCTAAATGAAGTCAACAACGATGCAGAACTACTGAAACGTGTCATAACAGGTGATGAAATAGGTTTATGGATATGATGTCGAACCTAAGGCTCCATCATCCCAGTGGACGCAGTCTGGATCGCCAAGACCGAAAAAAGTTCGACAAGTGTGGTCGAATGTGAAGGTTATTCTCACTGTGTTCTTCGATTTGAACGGCATAGTGCACCATGAGTCCTTGCCACAAGGTCAAACGGTCAACAAGGAGTACTACAACGCCGTTTGTGTAAAGAATTTGTGGCGAAACAATTTATGGCTTTTGCACCACGATAATGCACCGACTCACACTTCATTGCTTGCTCGTGATTTCTTGGTCAAAAACGACAATGTATTGATGCCCCAGCCTCCATATTCGCCAGACATAGCTCCGTGTGACTTTTTTCTGTTCCCAAAAATAAAGAACCTTAAAGGTCCGTCGTTTTGCAAGCATATATGAGATTAAAAACGCATCGCTGAGAGAGCTAAAAGTTATCCCAAAGAACGAGTTCCAGAAGTGTTTCGGGGATTGGAAAAAGCGCTGGCATAAATGTATAATATCTAATGGGGACTATTTTGAAGGGGATAACATTGTTGTAGACGAATAAATCAAATACTTTCTAAAAAACGAAAATTCCCGTTATGTTTTTAACACACCCCGTATATATGTGTCATTTGAATGATATATATATATATATCAGGGGTACAAATTGAAAATGCGGGTTTGATAACAGATGGCGTTACTAACGCTATACGCATCAGGCAGTACTGTGACTATGTTCATGTCAAAGCTACGTCTTATAGCTTTAATTTTCAGTATGTGTCAATTTGTCGCAGTGTCAAATTCATAGTTTTTTTGAGCTCTCAATATGTCGAGTTTCGTGCCAACAAAACAGCATTTGCGGGAAGTTTTAATTTACTTCTTTAATTTGAAGAAAAGTGCTGCTGAAGCACATCGATTGGTCTCCGAGGCTTATCCGAGTCATGTTCCATCGGTTTCAACGTGCGAGAGATGGTTTGTGCGGTTTAGAAGTGGTGATTTTGACGTTGAGGACAAAGAGCGGCCGGGCCAAGTGAAAAAGTTTGAGAATGCTGAATTGGAGGCAATACTCAATGAAGACTCGTGTCAAACTCAACAAGAGCTCGCAGATTCATTGGGAGTGACACAACAAGCCATTTCCCATCGTATAAAAGCCCTCGGAATGATCCAAAAGCAAGGACATTGGGTGCCGTATGAGCTGAAGCCGAGAGACGTCGAGCGCCGTTTTTTTGCATGCGAACTGCTGCTCGAACGGCAAAAACGGAAGGGTTTTTTGCATCGCATTGTCACTGGTGATGAAAAGTGGATCCATTACGATAACCCGAAGCGCAAAAAATCATATGGTTACCCCGGCCATGCATCATCATCGACGGCCAAACCAAATATTCACGGCGCCAAGCTCATGCTCTGTATTTGGTGGGACCAGCTGGGTGTGGTGTATTATGAGCTATTGAAATCGAACGAAACCATCACAGGAGCACTATACCGAACTCAATTGATGCGTTTGAGCCGCGCACTCAAAGAAAAACGGCCACAATACGAGCAAAGACACGACAAAGTAATTTTGCAACATGACAACGCTCGGCCACATGTTGCAGCGCCGGTCAAAACATACCTACAAACGCTGAAATGGGAAGTCTTACCCCACCCGCCGTATAGCCCAGATATTGCTCCTTCCGATTACCACCTTTTCCGATCGATGACACATGGCCTAGCTGACCAGCGCTTCCATTCTTACGAAGAAGCCCAAAAATGGGTCGATGACTGGATAGCAGCCAAGCCGGCCGAATTTTTTCGCGACGGTATCCGTAAATTGCCAGAAAGATGGGAAAAAGTTGTGGCTAGCGATGGACAATACTTTGAATAATTCATTTGTTACCATTTTTTCAGAATAAACGTTCAAAAATAGAAAAAAATCCCGCATTTTCAATTTGTACTCCTGATATATCTGAATGATGTACGATTATTTTATACTTGTGACATTATACAGTACTAGTAACAAACAAGAGGTCAACAAATTCTTGAATTTCCTACGTTGCACTTCGAGGAGCTCCTCCTCCGACTTTTATTCTTCATTCTTCAATTTCTTTTAAGTCTAGTGCTCTATAAAGAGCTGTAGCTGGTTCACGTCAACCGTTAGCAACGGTCGTTGGCACTTTCCGTCCGATGTGAAGCAAATCGTTGATCTAAATGCTAACATTTGTCCGTTGTGATTAATTGAATACTACTTGAAGTTTAGTGGTGAAACTGCTTTCGCGAACGACAGCATGTAGGAGATAATAAAAGCGACGCGGTTGTGTAATGGAGTCCCAAACAATAGAAAAGAAATTTGTGTATGTCAATTTAAGCGATAAGTCCATGCTGAAACCTGTTGCCTAGCGCGACTGCATATGCATGGCTGGCCGATGCGAGTCTTCAAGGGCTTCTGGGTGCCGTACTATGTATCGTCTTTCTGGTGAATAAAAGTAACATTCTAAAAAATGCAGTTCGCAGTGCGATTCTTTTTCGGAGAGTGTTGGCGTCGACATTTCACCTGTTTCTTTTTGAGTCTAAAATCATTGCAGCAACTCGAAAACATCGTGATCGACGGAGCATGAAAGTCCTTGGACGGCACGATTGCGGAGTGTCGAGCTCTCATCCGACAAGGCGGATCTAGTCGGAATCCAATCGAACGCGATTTCTTACGCTAAACAGGATCGGTTGCTCTCGGCGAGAATACCCGGACTTTTGATCCTGGAGATGCAGCTAAAGATCGAGAGTCATGAGTCCCAAGCAACGCTCGGCCAAGGAAGACGCTGCGCAAGTGATTCCGCAAGTGATCCTCCAATCAAGTGCGCGTATTTTAAGCGACACGACTTTAACGAGCCATAGCAAGTTACATGACGTGTCATTCACGTAACCGGTAAGAGCGACGTGACTCGAGTATGACGGACCCGAATTAGTCTCTTCGCGAGGCGGAGGCGCACTTCACTTTACTTCACTTACTTGCATGATAACAGAGCTTGAGTATTCGACATTCTATTAGTAGATTCAAACGCGAGAGGTCGGTTCCTCGTACGGGCTCGAAACCACATTATATTGTATTATAACTTTTATTGACTTTTAAATAGACAACGAAAAGTTACCGTTGCCTATAATAAATACTTCCATTTTACATAAATTCACGTTTACACGAATTACTCGACATCCATCTCCTAATCGGCAAACGATCCCAAAATAATAACTTTTTAATATTATACCGATTACCGAGTTATCCAATTACGCGGTATCAGCATAACAATATGTGTGAAGATTGGGGTAATTGCGCAACGTATTGTGCGTTTGTCTGGAATAATTGTCGTAACCAGTTCGATATCTAGCATGCTACCAAGCATGCCGCAATCTGTCGCTTCACGACTGTACTTTCCAGATTGGCGACTTTGATCTGTATGAACTATTATTTTGACAATAAATTCATTATTTTGTTTCCGCGTCTCAGATGACATGTTGAAATTTACTACGAGAACCCTTGACTGACTCCTCCCCTCTGCCATTCGCCAAGGCTACAGCGAAACCAAGCCAGCATCGTGTATTTTACATGCACATAAAATTTGTTTCGCGACATTTTATTTCGCGGGGCTGGCGCCCAGCGCTCCAAGGTACGAGCCTTTTGTGACTGCCCGTGTGCACTTGTGTGCTTGAATTGGGAAAATACAGTTGATTAAGTAGTGATAAGTAATGAATACGGATGATTAAGTAATGTTATTTAATAAGAAAACAGCAAAGGCAGAGGCACGGCACGTGACAACACCCCCCTCCTAATTATCACCCTCATCGATTCCACTCGAGTCGCGCTCGGACGGTTCGGAGAATCATGTCTAGCTCTGATAAGACATCGCATCGGAATTCGTTTAGTGTACCACGTGCTCCTGACTACTACGGATCCGCAATCGAGTCTCAATACGAAAATGTTTCACTTGGCCAGCGATAGTGTTTATGGAGATCTTCCGTGTAGAGGACCTCCGTCTGCGGAAGCCCTGCGTGCCATGGTAATTATGGTTTTTTTTTCTTTGCTAATCCCTTGTTGGAAAATCAGTTGGCGCACGGCGATCGATGTTCGCCGTGCGGCGACCTGTTGCTGCTAGGTAGCGTGCTGCGCTCGGCTATGCCGCAGATAGCCGAGGCAGTACCTCGCGAACATGCTGCTTGAAACAAGAGGCTCGCGCTCTCTCGTTTGACTTCGGCATAGCTCTCTGTATCTCACTCATTTGATTTCAGCGCTCAACGACGCTTTCGTAAAGTGCAACCATATTTAAAAATTTGACACTTCTGTGAAAACCCGCTGGGACAGCGCACACATCCTCGGTACACTCGCTCGGACTTTTCACCATCTCACCGGATCTTCTCAACATTTTCGTGCTCATCAGGACTGAACCACAAGGTAAGGTACACCGTTACAATTCATCGCAATTCAATGACGGTGAGGAGTGTAAAACTCATCGGTACATCAACATTAATTGTCTCACTTTGTGGCGTGCTCTGCAGCACGGGCTGCACCACGTTTTCCTCATCGTAATTTGCCCGCTCAATTAATATAATTGCGCGTGTGCCTATTATTCATTGTATTTTCCCCAATAAACTTGCTGGGAAAGTACTGTGAATATTTTCTAATCATTTGTGCATCCTCAAAATCTTATTTTGCCGTGCTCTTCAGCGCTGACTGCATCACGTTGTTTCATATCACACATCCAGCACTCAAGCAATATAATTGCAAGTGTTCTCACTTACTCTCAATATTTTCTCTCGTATAAACCTGTAGAGAATTTGTTGAGAGTAATTGAAATATTCTACGCTCTCACATTTCTCTTTCCGTGGCGTGCAATGCAGCGCTGGCTGCACCACGTACACTACACTCAATAAAAGACAGCACACAATTAATATCATTGTGTGCTGGTCACTCAAACCAAAACTCAATTCAGTTTATTTTTTTGTATTTTATTTTATATCTTTATTATTTTTTCTATTTTAGATATTTTGTAGTGAAAGAGCGGATGGTAGAATAAAAATCACTTTCTCTATAAACCATCTTTCTGTCTGGTTTTATTTGTCCCTGTTGTGAGTGAAGCCTCATAATTTTCAATATATTCACAGGTCATTCCAACTACATCTGGATGGATTCTCAAACATCCCCCATTTTTTATTTTTCAGAGTAGTTGGTATATTCCAGGTCGTCGCCAACATTATTCCCTCGGCCTCCTGCGGCTCCACAGCATGTGGGCGAAGGGCATCCATGTCCATCGGAAAATTCTTCGCTTCTCCGTTGAGGATGAGGATAGGTCTTGCAGTGCAGCATTCGTCCCGCAGTGCTGCGTCTGCTGAATATTGAATGACTTATGTCGAATAATCTTTCGCGAATAATACCTTGCATTTTGTCAATAAACAAACGGCTGTTTCTACATGCCGAGTTTTTGTTTTTTTTCTTGTTTTATTTCTATACATGTATTCTTACATGTGGTATAGCATATATGTATATATATTCCCGTGTACACACACATATACATAATATTAACACACACACACACACACACACACACACACACACACACACACACACACACACACACACACACACACACACACACACACACAAAAAACAAAATCTGGTCGATGGAAGTATTGAATAACTTAGAGAATTTTCAACAGATTTCACAAAGTCGTATTTTTTTATTAAATTTGATTCATTACAATTTATTTTGATTAGTTTCCAAAAATCACATCGATCAAATGTCCGCCTTTATTACTGAGACAAAAATGAGCTCTTTTTTCGGCATTTTCCATTGTATTTGCCAGCGTCTCGGGCGATATCGCTGCGATTTCGGCTCGAATGTTGTTTTTTAGCTCCTCTATGGTCTTCGGCTTGTTGGCATAGACTTTACTTTTCAAAAATCCCCACAAGAAGAAGTCCGGTGCAGTCAAATCCGGCGATCTTGGTGGCCAGTCAATATCACCTTTCTTTGATATCACACGTCCTGGGAACTTCCGACGCCAATAGTCCATTGTTGAGCGCGCAGTGTGACATGTCGCACCATCTTGTTGGAACCAAAATTCCTTAAGACCTTTTTCACGCATTTGTGGTAAAACAAAGTGTGCCAACATCCACCGATATCGATCCCCATTGACAGTTTCACCAGCTCTGAAGAAAAATGGTCCAATGGTGGTTTTTGAGCAAACACCGGCCCAAACTGTCACTTTCTCATCGTGCAATGGAGTTTCGTGAATAATATGAGGATTGTCGGTGCCCCACATGCGACAGTTTTGTTTGTTGACAGCGCCAGAGAGGGTGAAATGAGCCTCGTCGGTCATCAGAATTCGCTCCCAAAAATCCGGCTCAGCTTCCTTCATTCGACTAACGTTATTAGCGTAAGCCAAGCGTCGCGGCTTGTCAGTTTCCAATAATCTTTGAGTCAACTGCACTTTGTACGGAAACATGTGAAGATCTTGCTTTAAAATCCTTCTCAAAGTGGTTCCACTGATGTTTAATTGCTGAGACCGGCGGCGGTATGAGACATTTGGATTTTCTGCAACACTCTGTCGAACAGCTTCGATATTTTCATTTGAACGACCTGGACGCGGTCGAGCTTGATGTTGGAGATTCGCTACAGACCCGTGCTCCATGAAATTTGAAGCTAAATGACGGATAGTGTCGCCTTTGGGCGCAGAACGTCCGCGATATTTTTTACGATACGCACGCTGAGTTGACACAACTGAACGATTATTTTCAATGTAAAGCGAAACTATTTCGGCGCGTTCTTTCAGCGTATAGCGATACATGGTTGAAATTGTACTGAAATAACCTATACGAAACGTGTTGTACGACGCTGGTCGGTTAAAATCTGTCAGAGTTATACAATACTTCCATCGACCAGATTGAGATGGCGCACCCTGTATAATCGAGGGAATTCCCTAAATTGTTGAAACCGAGAGGATCGAATCAGGAAATGTAGAAGATAGGAAAATTAGAATTAAATAATTAGGATAAGAAAGGGAAAAATATGAATAAGCCAATCCCGTAGCGGCAAAATACGAGTAACAAAGTGTGTCTGAGCGAAACGAGAGTGGATGAAAAAGAATTGTGAATAGGGTTCATACACCCCATAAAAAGAGCGAATGCGAAGTAATATAACCAGTAGGCGAGATACCGATGCAACCAGTGTCGAGCAATACCGTTTGACACCAAGCGAGAGAAAGCATCATCAGAGACAGAGCGAAAGAATCGTAAATAGAGCTGAGACGCTCTAACAAAGGAGTGAGTGCGAGGAAAGATAGCGAGTGGTGCAGTATAGATATATCGGCGTATTGGATATATATATAGTGATACTGTGCTACGAACCATAACAGACTGCCGAAAAATACTGAGAATCCGTGCATCGGAGATAGTATAATAAATTGCGGAAATAATCGATAGAATTACATGTATAAAAAGAAGATTACGGAAAATCGAAAGGACCGAAATGAAGAAGTGACGTCTTTTTTTCTATGAAACTGATCTCTTACAATAAAGCATCATTATCAACCACCATGCAGTCTAAGTTAATTAGTTATGTGTCGGGCCCAAAATCCCACGATAAATAAAAATATATGTGAACGTAAGAAAAATACCGTTACACTGCCCACAAATGTGTGACAAAGGTCTGGACGGTTACTGGTTTCAACAAGATGATGCGCCATACCACACTGCAAATCAAACAATGCAACGAAAATTCCCTGGACGTGTGATGTCAAAAAATGGCAACAATGACTGGCCACTTAAACCTCCAGATTTGACCCCTTTGGACTTCTTTTTGTGGGGTTATTTGAAAAGCAAAGTGTACGCCAACAAGCGTCAGACCATTGACGAGCTCAAGGCAAACATTCGTGCCGAAATCATCGCTATACCGCTCGAGATGCTCGAAAAAGTGATGGAAAATGCAGCAAAAAGGGCACATTTTGCTTTGGCCAATAAAGGCGGCCACTTGATTGATGCTGTATTAAAAAACTAGTAAAATAAATTGTAAAGGACCAAATTAAATAAGAATACCTCATATATAGAAATCGGTTTTTTTTTTAAAAAGTTATTCAATGTTTACATACCGACATAAAAGATGGCGCACCCTGTATATGTGTGTCTGTGTATAGTGATTTCAATGATTAAGAAATGAAATAAAGTGATGGAATGAATCACAATTGCACGCACACACGGTATGTTGGTACGGCGTGATCCTCTTCTGGGAGGCCGGCCATGCGTGGATGCAATTTTTAACAGCCACCCCGTGCAGAAGATAAAGTCTGTACGAACTATTATAGCTACTAGCTCACCACGCAAGGTATCGACGGTTAATGGAAACTCGAATTCCGGGTTCCAATGCTCGATTTCCCTGGCAATTGCAGATAAATCGTATGTAGATAATATGGCGGGATCGAATCGCATATCTCGAACTGCCGAGACGACTCAGATATATTCACCGCACGTTTCCAAATAACGGATTGTTCTTAGCTCCGCGCGGTATGCTAGCTTCATCAGTTCTTCATTGAACATTATATTTGCAGTTTCCTTGTCTACGTCTTTGAGGTTTTGCCAGAGACCTTGGACGTTGTTATACAACTCGTCGATCTTTCGCGTTTCAATTAAATGTTCGTCGTGGAGTTGCTGCAAGCGTGAGGCGGTAAAGTGCATATGTCGGGCTATCAAATGTGTTACATTCGTCTGGTCTAAGAAAAGTCGGTCAATTTGGGAATGAATACAATCCGCATCGTCCTGATTTAAGGTTCCAAATAAAGATTTGCTTAGTGAACCTATTATGCCGAGAGGAATGGATCTTTTTCTTAGAGTTTGTACTATCTCGACGAGCCGTGGGGGAATCCAGTTAGAAAATACCTCGACATATTCCTTCTGAATTCACTTTCGCGCACACGATTGCCGCACTGTTTATTTGTTCCTCCAGCGTGGGGTAGTGGCGGACGAATTTCTCAACGTCAATGAATACGCTTAGGCTCTAGTCGACGTGTTGTAACCGGAAGGGGCCGACACGTTCATAGTGTACACTCGGCCGTAACCTTATCTCGACGAGAATGATCTTGGTGAGAATTGGTTGTGCTCAGCTGTCCTCCTCTCGAGGTTGAGCAATAGGTTGATAACTAGCTCAGGAATATTCCCATCGACATAATTGTTTTGTTCTTTCGTTAGTCAGCGTGACAATGGGAGATTCCGGTACTTGCGGGGTGTATTCTGGTGTCGTGGCTGGTCTGGATGGCGGAGATTCCACTGTGAGACATTTTTTTTTGTTTTGTTCGATGCATTGTGGTGGAAGGTCCGGCCTGAAGTACAGAGTGTCTACTCTCATAGGATTTATTATGGCGACATATCTCGTAATTGTATTTTGTTTGGGCGTCGCAGTGATCGGTGATGTTGACACGAACGACGACAGGATCTCCACTTTGTTAGATTCGTTGCTTGTCTCTTTCTTTTCAGAATCTTTGATATTCGCGATCCCGACTTATTTAACGTTACTGTTGTATCTTCTACTTATTCTACCTTTAGCGATAGCTTTCTCTCGTTTTCTTCGATTTCGCTCTAATGCGGTTACCTATGAGGTTTCCTTTTCTAACCTTTCAATCTATGGCCTGATTTTAGTTAGATTTTTGTTTCCAAATTATAAGGAGGAAATGGCAAGCGTAAGTGTGAACCAGAAGGACATAACTGTTGTAATGATAGAGAAAATAAAACTTGTGAGAGACGAGGAGATCAACCTTTTCCACGAATTGGATGAAAAAGGTTCGTTCCATGAGGTCGAAGATGATATTTCAGAAGATAAAGATTATAAACCATTAGAAAAAGAGAACAAGCCATCGGATTTCATTCGTCCCGAAACAAAAATTAAAGTAGTGACACTCACTAAAGAACACCCCAAATGGAGTCTACAAACTTTTCAGAAAAAAGTATGTAGTAAATAAAAATCAAAAGACAACTTGAAGAGGTGGGAAGAAAATATTTAACCTGGATGAAGAATTAATAAATACGCCCATATTTATTCATGAACATACGATCGCTTCGAGGAAGCACGAAAAAATGATCAGCTATTATGTAATTTTCTGTTTACTCCAAGCACTTTGTATATTCATCATTTATAAAATGTCAGTTGTAAATTGCTCATCCGTGAGCTAAGAATGAAATTTGATTATAATAATTGCATCTAATTGTTTAATTGACAGAAAGTGTTCATACAGGGTGTGCCATCTTTTATGACGGTATGTAAACATTGAATAACTTAAAAAAAAAACAACCAATTTCCATAAATGAGGTATTTTTATTTAATTTGATCCTTTACAATTTATTTGGACTAGTTTTTGAATACAACATCAATCAAGTGGTCGCCTTTATTGGCCAAAGTAAAACGTGCCCTTTTTGCTGTATTTTTCATCACTTTTTCGAGCATCTCGGGCGGTATAGCGATGATTTCGGCACGAATGTTTGCCTTGAGCTCGTCAATGGTCTGAGGCTTGTTGGCGTACACTTTGCTTTTCAAATAATCCCACAAAAAGATGTCCGGAGGGGTCAAATCTGGAGATCTGGGTGGCCAGACAATGTCGCCATTTTTTGACATCACACGTCCAGGGAATTTTCGTTGCAGAAACTGCATTGTTTGATTTGCAGTGTGGCATGGGGCACCGTCTTGTTAAAACTAGTAACCGTCCAGACATTTTTCACACATTTGTAGGTAGACATAATGAGCCTACATCCACCGATATCGATTCCCATCGACTGTTTCGCCTTCTCTGAAGAAAAATGGCCTAATGATGGTTTTGGCGCAAACGCCTGCCTAAACAGTCACTTTTTGGTCATGCAATGGTGTTTCATGGATCTCGTGTGGATTCTCCGTTCCCCAAATGCGGCAATTTTGCATGTTAACGGCGCCAGAGAGTGTGAAATGGGCCTCGGCGATATGCACATTGAGTTAACATAACTGAATGACTATTTTCAATGTACAGCGTGACTATTTCGGCATCTTGTTTCAGTGTGAAGCGATTCATTAAATTAAATGAATTAAAATTGTACGTTATTGACGTTTCAAAAACATGTCTAATCAAGTCAATCGGTTGATAAACCGATGTCAACGTTATTCAATGTTTACATACCGACATAAAAGATGGCGCACCCTGTATGTTTACAAGAATCAACGGGGTAATTTGGCTCAACAGTTTAAAAAACTGTTGATAAATTAATAAACGAGTTTACTAACGTCGTCGTCACAAGTTTAAAGCCTGAAAAATTCTGTGTCAATTCTGTGATGCCTATAGGCAGGTCAAACATTTCATCTGTTTGATTGAAACCGAACACGAAATTCCATCTCGTGAACATGCAATCATAATCCATTCAATTTTACATCATCAATTATCTGCACCGATATTTTTAAAAATATTGAAATACGCGTAGTTTGCGTCGAAATTTTCATATGAGGGAGACGTTTTCTTCAGTGTAAATGAGGTTTGTTCCTCTGTAGAGCAACCGAAAATTACGTGTGCGTGCAAGAAGACCGCGCTTAAGAGATGGAGTGTATGTAGTGCTAATTATGTTATATTTGTTTGTATGATGAATATCACCCAGCAAAATGTATTGTTTCGAGCGCTTACGGCGATTAATATAGGCAAGAGTACAGTATATTATAATTATTTGCTGTGCTGGAGGTAGTGGTTACTTTGGAATATAATATAAACAGCTGCAAACATTAAAAAATCGTGCGTTGTATTTTAATGCAAAAGTACGTAAATTTTCATAATTGTTATAAAACTAATAACAAATACTTGTCAGAATAAGAAACAAGATTAAGAAAAAAGTTGCACGGGCAAGACTAGAATCAGCGATCACGCGGTCACGAGGCCGGACGCTAACCACTGCGCGACCAGCGACTCGTACCTATGGTAGTAACGCATTGGTACGGGTCTCGTATAAGTCCGACTCGTCCAGCTTATCTCTCGATTTTCTCGACAACTGTCAAGACGTGCAACGTACATTTCATAGAGTACATTATTATAATGAACTATTACAATTGTCTGCGATTTCAAAAGAAGACGTATCTCGAAGGTCTGCCCCGCCTTCTTGTTAGACCATTTTGAGTATCCCGATGTGAAAATGTCAAAATTTCGTTCTTTACGCAAAAAAAATCTTCCTCTATGAGAAAGTAAAGTAATAAGTTAAATTGATAACATCTCTTGTACCAATATATCGCGCACGTTTCTAGGAAGAGAGTGAGACCTCGCACAGTGAATCATCAGTTCATCGGTTCAAGCTGAATATTGCAAGTACTGGTAAAATTGAAAATACGTTCAACAGCGAACAGGACCATTATATTACTTCGAATGATCAAAAATTTTACTTTTTGTTGTCAATGAAATTATTTTTTTATCCAATGCCAAAAGGTGCACTGCATTTATGTGCATCGCGCCCCATTTTCATGATTGTAGTCTGAATTGAATTACTTACAGCCTGTTGTTTCTTCATGGTTTCTATTATTTGTTTTTCGATTGCAACAATTTCTATCTTGCCGTCGTCAATACTCGACTTTTTTTCATCGATTTGACGTTTAACATTTTGTACATCCCTTTCTGCTTTTTCGCTGTTTCTCACAGCCGTAATATACTTCCATGCTATCACAATCCTTCGGCAATGTTCAAGCTCTCGTTCGATACTTTGAAACTCGATAAACTGCGTTCGTTCCTCTTTAAGCCTTGCTAGTTTTGGTCCAATTTCTTCTGTTAGAATCTGCAAGGAAAACCACATTTAATTAATGTCATATATATGTTCATACAGTATCAAGATAAATACACAGCATTTTTCCTGTTTATTATTTTATTTATTACAGGCTATTTCAGTGCTTCAAAAACAATTTTCTCCCTCCAGCCCTACTGCAAGAAACGCGTGGAACGTCTAAGTGTCGATGAAATTAGGATGACCACAGCTACAACAATGTTAATGATAAGTACAAAGCAAATTAAATTAATACATTATATAACGGCTATTCAAAACCTCTCGTATGATACTAAGTTCAATCGAATCAGAATAGCCCTTCACGAGATACGCAACGCCTAGCATCTATATATCTGGTTCGACGTATAGTATCATAGAGTGCAGCAGAGTTAGGATATTTTCAAGGACATGTAGAGGGAAAATTTATCTTGAATTACCCAGCTCGACATTCCCCCGTGGATTGATTCTACTCCCGCCATCCGCTCCGTAGTGCGGTTATAGTGCCTTTGGTCGTAAAATTCATCTTGATTTAACAACTCGACATTTCCATATAGACCGATTTTGCCGCTTTATCTCCTTCGTCACTATCTATTATATGTATGTACCGCGACAGACAGCAGAGTGATGATATTGCGATTGGTCTTAAATTTTATTTTATGATTCAAATGACGCTGAATGTAGCGGACACAGCACGCCGACAGGGCTCAGTCCGTGACGGGACTGTACAGCAGCAGGCCCGCTAAATAAATATCGCTTACTAGGTGTACCGGTTAATAATGCGGATTTTTTTCAATGGATGGAGTTACACGTATGTTGACACATATGCGATTTGATATGTATGCTATTTTGTTGTATTGACAACGAGCTTCAAAACTTCATGTGTGAAATTTTCTGAAGGTGTTAACATCATAGATTCTTTTACACTCAAAACTGCCGAATTTTGTGCTAACACAATAGCATTTGTGTGAAGTTTCAATTCATTACTTTATTTTGAAGAAAAGTGCTGCTTAAAATTATGGTATTTTTCAGGAAGTTTATGATGAACATGCTCCATCTCAAAATACTTGTGAACGCTGATTTAAGTGCTTTAAAAGTGATGATTTCGATGTGAAAGACCAAGAACGTCCAGGTCAACCGGAAAAGTTTAAAGACCAACAATTACAATTAGAAGCAGTATTGGACGATGATGCGAGTTAAATTAAATAACAACTTGTATCAACTTGTTGATAGATAGATTAAATATTGCTCAGCAATGGGAAAGATTTTAAAAGAAGGTAAATGGGAGGTACATCAACTGAACGAAAGACAAATGGAATACCGAAAAGTCGTCAGTAAAATGTTGCTTCAACGCCACGAAAGGAAGTATTTTTTTGCATCGAGTTGTGACCGGCCATGAAGTGAATTTATTTTGAGAATCCCAAGCACAGAAAATCATGGGTTGATCCAGGTCAACCAGCAACATCGACTGCAAGGCCAAATCGCTTCGGAAAGAAGACAATTCTCTACGTTTGGTAGGATCAGAAATATGTGGTGTATTACGAGCTTCTAAAATGAGGTGAAAACGTAAATACTCATCGCTACCAACAAATTATAATTTTGAACCATGCTTTGATCGTAAAACGACAAGAATGGGCGAGAAGACACAGGCCAAAATAATTTTGCTTCATGATTACGTACCATCACACATTTCAAAAGCAATTAGACACGTTAAAAAATCTTGCCTGGGAAGTATCAACCCACCCGCCATATTCACCAGACCTCGCTCCTTCAGATTATCACTTGTTCCGATCGATAGCACACCCAATTTCTAAGCAGCACTTCAAGACGTAGGAAG
The DNA here is from genome assembly GCA_963942595.1 of Cylloceria caligata. Classification (NCBI taxonomy): domain Eukaryota; kingdom Metazoa; phylum Arthropoda; class Insecta; order Hymenoptera; family Ichneumonidae; genus Cylloceria; species Cylloceria caligata. Next base: position 56,309,257 of record OZ012703.1, on the reverse strand, counting down.
AAATGGAAAATTAGGTCTCTGAATGGTTTACCTGAAAACAAGAAAAGTTCTATTGGGACGGTATTCACAAATTACCTGAAAGATTGCGGAAATATGTAGCTAGCGATATACTTTGAATAAAACACGTTTGACGTTTGTCTTGAAAGTATACTGTTTTCTTTGATTACAAAATCCATATTATTAACCGGTACACCTATGTTATACAATATCTTGCACATGCATGCCCTAAGGAATTAGATATTATCGAAGAATCAGCTCATTTTGTTGCGACAATGGTCGCTGCACGGTAGCACAGCTCTGCTGCTGTCTCGCTGAGCTCGGCCACCGTGCGTGCGGCCGGGTGGCAGCACCGCACGGCCACGGTCGGCGTGCAGGGCACAACGATCATGCCCTCAAGGGGCACTCGCGTTTATCGGTAGCTTCGCATAACGGTACTTTTGAACGGGTAGACATCTGAAATGTTCTCACGCGACGCTAAGCAGTGACCGCGTGTAATAACCTCTCTTAAAATTCGTTCAGAACGATTCAACCGCAACTAATCTCATCGGTACTCGAGTGAGGATAGGCAATCCAGGGCATTGGAATATGTAGTAAAATGCAGTAGGTGCGTATCCAATCTCAACCTAGTGCAAGTCATCCCTAGACTCTGAAAGTGCCCGTCTCGGTGTCCAGTGTCCGGTGCCTCGCGCTTAAAAATCTCTGTACGTGAGTGTAGATTAATACAATCCGCCTCACAACTCATTCTGGGAACTCAGTGCAACATTTTGATTACTGTGTTCAGTGCATTATTTTGTTTCCTGTAAATTCGATCTACTCAAATATGTCTGTCACTGGAGCTTAATTACTGCTTTGCTTTTTTTTTGTGTGACCACCAGTCTCAATCCACAACTCATCCCCATTTATACTTACAGTCCACATCGCCAACAGCGAGGAAAACATCAAAACTCAAACAGACACATATTCTGGAGAGAACGCTGAATCGACTAAACAATATTTTAATTGTGAGGGACTTTATTTATTGTTTAGTACTTATTGTCATTGCGATCGGAATGACACTAAAGCTAGCCAACGGATCTAGCAGTCGGGCGGCCAAGGTTTCGGAATAAGCTCTACCACTGCTACGCGGGCCGTAGCTGCCGCTTGCAGTTGGGAATCACGGGCGTTTAGTAAAATAAATCTTCACTGTGCTATTACATGCTTCTGTTCTATGTCATTCTTCTCGTACATTGTTCATAGTTAATATTTTTTTCTAAACATTCACGCGTTTAACTGGGGGTTTGAATAGTATAATAAGAATACGTATAACAAACCCCGTTGCAGACATAGTATATATTTGTTAGAAATATTCACATTTATATAAAAGGGTTTAATATACGTTGTTGTCTACGTCATGATATATAGAATCCCACAAAAATACCACGTGTGTATACAAATCTAAGACAAGTACATTCACGTTCGTATTTGTACATATTCTTACAAAAAGCTGTGAAATAAATTAATAACTCGTCGTGAAACTAAGAATAACAATATTTTCTATGTACGTATTCCAACAGACTTCATTTTTGACGCAATCGACAGATATAGAAGAAGAAAAAATATATGCATCTCTAAAAACATAAAGTTCATGCAACTTTTTTAAAAAAGTAAAACAATTACCTTACGAGGCCAAAAACGAATTGCTTCAGGTATAAGAGTCTTGTCGCGTCTCGTCGTCGTTCGTCGATAAGTTAGGGTGTGAATTTACTTGCCTCGAGACGCTACTGCGTAACTCGATATTTGTGTATAGTTTCATATCTCCAGTTGTATGCGTGTGCACGTAAGTATGTATGTATGCTTGTACACCGGTCCCCTCAGAGTTATTAATACCTTACAGCACACGTATTTCCCCTTCCGTCGTGGTCCCTAACGCGCTTTCGCGATGCCATAGCTAGTCTAAGCGTTGCTGACTGTAAATACCGGGCACACAACCACAGTCGTACGTCGTACATCCTGTATATAAGATACCATTATGCCATTTGCTCCCGCTCATGCGTGGGCATATAACAAACTATATGTAGAATATTCATGTCAAGTTTCTAGATCCTAGGAGTATACACGTGCATGCGACACTTATTAATTACGCGCCCGCGCTAATTTTATACGTCGTTTGCAGCACATGCTGTATCCGCGTGCACTTTATGTTTTTTTTCTGGCAGTCACCGGAACAGAAACTGTATCGTATCTACCCCACACCAGTGATGCCAGACTGAGGTATTTCCGATTCAGAAATTATAGGTGCGGTGAAGGGAACCTAGTATAGTTTCCTACAAGTCTCACGGCCTGCCTACCGCGCGCGACCAGTCAGCAGCCAGGCGGTGCGTGATGTCACTGACTACGCCGGCGCGCTGTTCAAAATACAATATAAACGATGAATACAGTTATAGCTGTGTATTGTTAATCGATCAATAAAACGTTTGCTTTAATTAATTGTTGAAATTGTTGATCTTTTTATGTATTTTCAATCAGTATTTGTAAGAAATTCATGACGTTGTAGCTGTTTTTCTGAAACAGTCGGGAAAATGTAAATCTTTTAATGTTAAGGACATGGATACTTACAAGGAAGGATAGTTTGGTGTTCCCCTCCGATTTTGATGAAACTCACGTATGTTGTAGAGCATCGAAAACTAAAACACACGTATTTTTTTTTATCGGCGGAAAAACATTTCTAAGGGGTGAAACCACCTTCCAAAGTTAGGGGTGATTATGCAGTTTCACCCCTGCAAATGAATTTTTTTCTACAACTTCACGTGGAATTTTTATTGTCTTCAATGAGGAGTATTTTGGTTTTTGTTTCATCAAAATCGGTTGACGCCTTCTGGGTGAAACTGCATAATCACCCCTCGACATGCCAACTTTGAAGGGCGATTTCACCCCTTAGAAATGTTTTTCCGCCGATAAAAAAAATACGTGTCTTTTAGTTTTCGATGCTCTACAGCAGGGGTCTCCAAACTACGGCCCGAGGGCCACATTCGGCCCGCGGACAGATTTTGGACTATTTCACTTTTTACCACCGGCAACAATGATAATATGGTTTTGGCCCTCGGAACTTACTGGAGTAATCAGTATGGCCCTAAGGCTGGAAAGTTTGGAGACCCCTGCTCTACAGCATACGTAAGTTTCATCAAAATCGGAGGGGGACACCAAACTATCCTTCCTTGTTAGTAGGTTATATTAAGATGTTTGTCGATTTTGTCCTTTTGTCGCGACCATTTACTTTTCGACAGCGAATTTTGAACCACAAACCTTCGGATTGTAATACTGCAACGCTACCACTGCATTACCCACCTTCCTTGGGATCAGATGTTGCACTATTAATATCGCTTATCAGTGCTGTCGTTAATATTACTAATCATGTGCATCTTCCCACATCAGTGCATAGTTGCTTTGTAGCAGTCATTAGAGCAATTTCCAGATTATGACGAGGGATTCATAGTTCGCGAGCGAGGGCGGCGACAGGTACTCAAGACTTTTTTCCTCAACATCAACCGGCATATCGACATAATCGAGGAATGACAGAGGGAAATTGAGACGAAGAACCCCGAAGGGTAATATATCTATCTGAGAGATAGACCACCGTCACATCTGCATCCCTTGGTTATACCTGCCGCTATCGGACACTGTGCGCAGACTACAATCACACAAATCTGTATATACGTAGTTTTTTTACTGTATTATTTGTTTGCTGGATGTCTATGTAGAGTTTGAAAAATATCCTCTCGAAGATCTACTCCGATTCCGCCAAATGTTTGACCTTGTGACTTTTTTTATTGTCATCGCAAATTATTATTTAATCGGAAACTGCCTTCGTATAAATGTAAATCGGTAAACATCTTCACGGTAAAGTGGTATGTGGTTTATTAAAACTTTTTCACCGGATTTGTCAACATTTCAAATATTACGTTGTAATATATGACTTCCAAGTTCTCAAATTAGTAAACTTATACCGATGCATAAGCCTTCACAGGTACTAAGATTTCTAACGAACATTACAGCACAATGGATTCTTAAGCGCAATTTATGCATAGGTGAATTTACTGAATTTAACGTATTAAGATATTCGGGCAAAAAGCCTTCATTGATTTCTCCATTATCGCAATTTTCATCACTGTCAACATTTAAATATACTCTTTCAGTTGTATTATCGAATAATTCCAGAACCTCGTTGTTAATTTCTTCAACGTCTGAATTACTAGCAGGTAATATTGCAGAGATAGCTCATTTTTCATAATTTTTTTCTTTTACCAAAATTCCGTAAATGTCTTCATCAATGTCTAAATCTGCAACTACTATTCAATGTTCGCTAGTATACAATGTCCGCATATTTTCCGATAATGAAAATTTCGTAAAGTGTCTCCACAAAGCTATATTTGATCAATAAATCAAACATCTTACTGCGAGTTGCTCGCATTTTTTCAGCAAGTAGTTATCGGAAATCTCCACCAAAAACAATTATTTTTCCTGCAAGTGGTAAATCATTATCTATTGTGTTACGAACAGATCCATCGAATAATTCTAAAGCATGTCTCGGTGCCATTGGTGCTTCATTCCAAATGAAAATGTCTACATTTCTAAGGTATTTGACTTCTGTCGTCTGACTCTCAACATTCGACGGGGTGTCGGTAAAAAGAGGAACTGGCATACCAATAGACTTATGTACTATTTTTCCATTGGGATTGTAGCTGCTATTCTGGTGAAAGCCATTGTACATACCTTGTTTGCATTACTTTTCAATATTTGACACAGAGTATGGTACATAAATTTTGTTCCAGAATCACCAGGTTCATCGTGTAGAAACATTTAGCAGTCTTTTGTTTATCATGATTCATGACAGCATTCAACATAATATGTTAATTATTTCCTAATTCTCTACGTTCTTGCAGCAGTATATTATCGCAAATGGGTTATATTTGTACAATCTGTTTCATACCAGGAAACTTATCCAGATTTGATTCTTCTGTTATAAGGATAGTATTTACTTATATACAGGGTGGCCGATTTATCTGAAGACATTGAAATATTTCTAAAACTACGCATCAGATAAAAAAATGTTCTGAATAAAATTTGTTCGCCTGGAATGGGGTCATCCAATGATACCAAAGTCGACCCCTCACCTCTACCCCCTGGGGTGGGGGCAACTTTGAAATCGTAAATGGGAACCCCTATTTTTTATTGCATATTCGGATTCCCTATAAAAAATAAGTAACTTTTATCTGAAACATTTTTTTTCGATTCGTGATAGATGGCGCTGTAATCGCAAGAAACCTGATTTTTCCGAATATCTCGAGAAATTACACATTGGATCGAAAAAAGAAAAAAGACATGTTTCATTTTTCAAAAAGCTATTCAACGATACGAAACTCGATCCACCCCCCCCCCCATCCCTACCCCATTGTGGTGAAAATGGAAGTTGCTTCAAAATCGTTACTGGAAAACCCTATTTTTTCCCTGGTTTTCCATGACGAAATCCATTGGTTTGACTTTATTGTTGATATTAAATTTTCTCACACATGGCGCTGCAATCGAAAGCATGTATTCGTTCATCAATAAGTTAACAACTACTTTTAGCGTTACCCAGGAACAACGACCTGGACGTAGTAGTTTTTGTTCCCATCGGGGAGCTTATTTTAGGTGTGTCCCCTTGCCTCTCACCATCGGGGTGCTTCTTTTACGTGAGTCCCCTCGCTTCTCACCATCGAGGTGCTTGTTTTAGGTGAGTCCCCTTGCCTCGCACCATCGGGGTGCTTGGTTTATGTGAGTCCCCTTGCCTCTCACCATCGGGGTGCTTGTTTTAGGTGAGCCCCCTTGCCTTTCACCATCGGGGTGCTTGGTTTATGTGAGTCCCCTTGCCTCTCACCATCGGGGTGCTTGTTTTAGGTGAGTCCCCTTGCCTTTCACCATCGGGGTGCTTGTTTTAGGTGAGTCCCCTTGCCTCTCACCATCGGGGTGCTTGTTTTAGGTGAGTCCTCTTGCCTTTCACCATCGGGGTGCTTGTTTTAGGTGAGTCCCCTTGCCTCGAACTGTTCAATAAATTAGCTTAAATGTTCGAAATTGTGACCTTGAACTTCTAGACACTTATTTATTCTTTCCTCGAATAATTGTACACAGGAGAGGAGCATATCTGCGGGAATTTCAGCGCAAGCGTTTCTTATGCGCTGTGTCATGTTTTCACGAGTTGTGGGTGCTTGTTGAAAAACCTTATCTTTAAGGTTTAAGGGGGGTTTAAGATGGTCCAGAGAAAAAAATCCGGCGATGTCAAATCAGACGACCTAGCAGGCCAATTAATCGGGCCACCTCTGCCGAACCATCGGCCATTGAAATCACGGTTCAATACTTCCCGTGCTGTTATTGAGTAATGCGCTGGGCAACTGTCATGCTGAAACCACATAATGGCGAATGGGCAATGCAACATCCTCAAGTAGAGGTTATAGTTAATGTTCCAGGAAATTTCGATATTTGATTCCATTTAAAGTACCATCAATAAAATAAGGACCAATGAGTTTGTTACCTACAATTCCACACCAAACGTTAACCGACCAGGGACGTTGATGTTTAACTTGTCGTAACCAGTGGGGATATCGCACACTCCAGTAATGCATGTTATGCCAATAACGGCACCATGGTTTGTGAATGAGGACTCATCTGAAAATAGTACAATAGCGAAGAAATTGGAATTCATTTGTATTTGCTGAACTGCCCATTCACAAAATTCTACTCGCAGACGAAAATCATCGCCATGAAGTTCCCGATGCAGTGAAATGTGGTATGGGTGATACTTGTGACGATGCAATATTCTGAGAATACTATCTCTAGAAATTCCGGAATCCCGATGTAATTGCCGAGTGCTTACATGAGGGTTTTGTTGAAGAGCTGCTAGCACATCAATTTCATTAGCTTCTCCTGTGACAGTGATTCTTCGTTTTCTTTTTTTAGGTTGCACACTATCGTCAGACATAAAGGATTGAACAACTTTGTAAAAAAAAAAAAAAAAAAAAGAACGTGAGCGAACATTATCTGGAAAACGCTCAGCATACAAGGCAACAGCATCGTCAACATTCCGCCTACATTCACCGAAAATCAGAATCAGTTCAGTTTTTTCTTCTATGGTTGCAGCATTCATTTCGCACTCGTACTTCAGTTTAAGGAATGAAGGGTGAAGATAGTCAAGTGAATTGACAATGTTGGAGATGTTTTCAGTTAAAATCGTTGATACTGACCTTGACGCGCCACTGTGATCGTATGGTGAACTACGGGCTTATAAAAGCAAGTGCAGCGTTGTCAAAGATGACCATTTACGATTTCAGGGTGGGGGTGAGGGCCTCTTCTGTGTACAATCATTCGAGGAAAGAATAAATAAGTGTCTAGAAGTTCAAGGTCATAATTTTAAACATTTAATCTAATTTATTGAACAGTCAGAGGCAAGGGGACTCACCTAAAACGAGCACCCCGATGGTGAGAGCTAAGGGGACTCACGTAAAACAAGTACCCCGATGGTAAGAGGCAAGGGGACTCACCTAAAACAAGCACCCCGATGAGAACAAAAACTACTACGTCCACGTCGTTATTCCTGGGTAACGCTAAAAGTAGTTGTTAACTTATTGATAAACGAATACATGCTTTCGATTGCAGCGCCATGTGTGAGAAAATTTCATATCAACAATAAAGTCAAATCAATGGATTTTGTCATGGAAAACCAGGAAAAAAATAGGGTTTTCCAATCACGATTTTGAAGCCACTTCCATTTTCACCACAATGGGGTAGGGATGGGGGGGAGGGTGGATCGAGTTTCATATCGCTGAATAGCTTTTTGAAAAATTAAACATGTGTTTTTTCTTTTTTCGATCCGATGTGTAATTTCTCGAGATATTCGCAAAAATCAGGTCCCTTGCGATTACAGCTCCATCTCTCACGAATCGAAAAAAATGTTTCAGATAAAAGTTACTTATTATTATATTTTATGGGGAACCCGAATCTACAATAAAAAATAGGGGTTCCATTTACGATTTCAAAGTTGCCCCCACCCCCACCCCAGGGGGTTGGGGTGAGGGGTCGACTTTGGTATCATTGGATGACCCCCTTCCAGGCGAACAAATTTTATTGAGAACTTTTTTTGATCCGATGCGTAGTTTTCGAAATATTTAAATGTCTTCAGATAGATCGGCCACCCTGTATATACTTTTCTAAGAGCTTGGGGCATTCCAACATGATGTGCAAAATCTTTAGCTTAAATTCTTTAGGTTCTTTAGATAATAGATGGTCCAGAGATTATCCGGAAAGAGCGGTTGGCAGTACTCGTATATCAATGTGTGTATAAACAATCTACGAACAATTTTGTTAAAATCACTCAAAAATGAGAAATTTTACGGCATTTTGAAATAAAAAAAAAATGTCTGTGAACGCTTTAATATCTGTAAATTTTAAGATTTCCGGAACCATTTCGTCTGTTGTGGTAAAGAACACTTCAACAACCTCATTCGTTTTTAAAAATTAAAACAATTTTTATCCATTCCCGGTTTTAGAGTAAATAAAAATTGACGTTCAGGTTTATTGGCAGTTCCACTCAATATCTGATCGGCTGGTAACTTTTCGTTCATTATTAGATATGCTCGGGCTACATATATTGTACGACTAATTATATTATACGTCTGCAGCGAAATTCGGATGTTTCATTTGGATCCACTATGAAGAGCTGATCATAGTTTTAGTCTTCGTCAGATATAGGATGTATTAACATATTGATTTGGTAATATATTTGATCTTGCATTTTAAAACAATATGATCCTCTACGGTTATTGCTGAAACTAACTAGAGTAGAAAAAGTGTTTAGAATTTACATGTGTACCATCGAACAGTTCACGCATAATTGGTGGAGAATTTGGTAAAGCTTGTAATGCAACTTCACCGAGATTACAACAATCACTAAATAAAACCTTTATTAGCAACTTTTTCATTTTCCATTAGCAGCGAAATGCTTTGTTCCACGACGTGGACATAAAACGTCTATTTCGGCAAATTTTCGATATCACTACGTTATACAAGATTCCATATATTATTCGAATTGTTCTCGCTTTTTAGAGGTCCTTGAATTCACAAAACATCGTGTTTACCTCACCGAGACAATAGATGGTTACGCGAGCACTCGCACATTCATTCACGTTACGATACATTTACGAACATACGTACCGTCCGCTCTCGTTACCGAAACGATGAGCACTGGCCAGTCGCACAAAACATTCGTACCATTCGGATCGTGCTCTCATCAAAATGTATCGCGTGAATCAACGACTATCAAATATGCCACCCTAACAAATCTCTACGTATTTATTCAACCTTACCGCATTTCCCCACAGTATTTTTGAATTCCCTCGCTACAACGTCCATTACACCAATGTAATGTTTATTATAATTCCTTTAGACACTTGCGGAGTTCATGTTTATAATTCATTTTTTTTTTATCTTGATCGTTCTTGCTGTTGATATTCCGAGTTAGGGAAACTTCTACGAGAAAGTAAAATTGCTACTGAGGATGTTGACAGAAGATTAATTGAATCAGCGCTGTCCTGGGAATAAACTGTGTTATATCCCAATGCGGATATTTAAAAAATAAATGCCTTTCGGCTCATCGAACTTTTTGATTGCCCCATCATCTATGATCAAAGACGAGTGGCTGACCACTTGCTGTTGCTCAATTACCGGTGCGAGGTGCGAGATTTGACTTTTTAACAGGGCATTGCCACTAAAATCGAGGGCAATAAATCTCGCACGCTCCTTACTGTTTAATCAAAATTTGTTAGTCTTCCACAAACTTTAACACCCGACGGAACTTACCGAAGAGCTACTGTTGAATTAACAGCGTCATTGCTCGTCCCTCCGCGAACTGTGTATTACGTGTCTTGGGTTCTTCGCCACCAATCTTTCCCACCCAAGCGAACGAGACGTCACCGCGGTGTGCGTGATTATAATTCTGTTGCAAGTGAGCGAGGTATATCAAGAACTCAATGTAACGTGAAAGAACTCCGTTGTATACATTTTGATCTTTATATTATCGGCGGCCGAAAGGCGTTTACAAGTGCGGTCATCACCCGTAAGTCCCGAGGGAGTCACCATACACACTGTTCGAGATGTTGTCGACGCGCTAACAATCGTGACTCGATAATGGCGATGGCGGCAAACACGTAGCAGCAATTTCTTAAAAACTAATAATCTCTAATTAATACAGGTCGAGGGGGAGAAAAACGGGTGTCAACGGGTAGAAAAAACTCAAGCAAAAACTTATGGAATTTAATCAATCACTCAAATCACACATTATACAAAGGTACAATAATCACACGATGCCACATGCCAGACTCATACGTGCTATCGCAGGGAACCCTCGGCCGGTCGTCGGTGATTTGCTGAGGCGGGCAAGAGAGGGATTGAAGGGTTTCGTCCTTGAGAGACAAAGGGTCAGAGGGGTCGAGGGGAAACACAGATCGCAGCGACACCACTAAACGCTCGTTGGAAAGGTGACACTTCGAGCGTTACTTTGATTGTATAAATATCGAAATTGGTGTAGTTGTTGGAAAGTTGTTTGCGTTTGAAAATGGAGAAAAGTAATGAAAAATTGCGCTATATTTTGCAATATTATTACGACAAAGGGAAGAAGGCTGCGCAGGCTTGTGAAAAAATGTGTGCTGTGTACGGTGAAGGTACTTTATCAAAATCTGCTGCGCGGAAATGGTTCGCTCGCTTTCGTTCTGGTAATTTTTATGTGGAAGATGAGTAACGCTCTGGTCATCCAATCCCTGAAAAAGCTGATGAAATTCTTGAAAAAGTCCAGCAAGATAAGCATATCAGCAGTGTCGATATTGGTATGGGGCTAGACATTGACCACAAAACTGTTTTGAACCATTTACACAAAGCTGGCTACAAAAAAAAGCTCGATGTATGGGTTCCTCATGAGTTAAGCGCGAAAAACATGATAGACCGAATTAACATCTGCGATGCGCTGCTGAAACGCAATGAAATCGAGCCATTTCTGAAACGTGTCATAACCGGTGATGAAAAATAGACCACGTACGACAATCGGAAGTGTCAAAGATCGTGGACAAGGGATGGTGAGCCGTCACAAGCGTTCGCGAAGCCAGAATTGACGGCGAAAAAGGTGAAGCTGTGTGTGTGGTGGGACTGGAAGGGAAGCATCCACCATGAGCTACGTCCAGTTGGTCAGACGATTGATTCTTAAGTTTACTGTAGACAATCATAGAGATTACGCCAAGCAATTGAAAGAAAACGGCCCGAATTGATTAATAGGAAAGGTGTTGTCTTCCATCATGAAAACTCCCGACCACACACTTCTTTGATGACCCGTCAAAAATTGCGAGAGCTTGGTTGGGAAGTGTTGATGCATCCACTATATAGTCCAGATATAGCACCCTCTGACTATCACTTATTCCAATCTCTGCAGAACTCTCTCAATAGAATTAAGCCGCTTTCAAAAAAAGCCTGTGAAAACCACTTGATTCAGTTTTTTAACCAGAAACCACAGAAGTTCTTCACCGATGGCATCATGGCTCTACCCGAAAAATGGCGAAACATTGTCGATAATAATGGAGCATATTTGGTTTAAATAAATTCATTTTCACATTATAAAAAAACCAGTTGAATTTTACTAAAAAAAACGCCACGAACTTTTTCCCAGATCCAATATATATAAATATTTTTTTCTTAGGCGGTTTACTACAGTCTCGTATGTCGAGATGATACAGAGGCAAACGAGCAAAACAAGAAAAATAATATGATTAACTAAATAATAAACAAGATAGTCAACCTCAGAAAGAAGGGGGGAAGGAATGACTAAGTAATAAAGGGTGTCCCAACAGGAGCACCGGATTTAATTTTAAAGAAAAAACACATTTATTTTTGCATTACGCAAACATTTTTATTTGAACATAAAGAAAAATAGTTCCGATTAACCGTGAAATACAACATCAGGCAAATGGCCACCACGAAACCTCTGGCACAGGGTTATTCTTTGTTGAAATTTTGTATAACGTTTTCGCATAAATGTGGCTGTATTTCACCAATAACGCGCCGTATTTCCTCTTTAAGATGTTCAACTGTTTCAGGCTTATTCGCATACACCTTTTCCTTCACATAGCCCCAAAGAAAAAAGTCCATCGGTGTTAGATCGCACGATCTTGGTGGCCAATGTTGATCGCCAAATCGAGATATGACACGGCCTGGAAACTTAGTCTGCAGTAACACCATTGTTTTACGTGCTGTGTGGCAGGTCGCATCGTCTTGTTGGAAAAACATGTCCTCCACATCAATTACATCCAATTCGGGCCACAAAAACTCCGTTAACATTTCGCGATACCGCACTCCATTAACAGTTAGCGCATTTCCAGCCGCATTTTCAAAGAAATACGGCCCAATTATTCCGCCAGCCCAAAATGCACACCAAACAGTTACTCGCGGTGGATGCATTGGTTGTTTGAGTATCACACGAAGATTTTCAGCACCCCAAATCCCACAGTTTTGCTTATTTACGTATCCGTCGAGTTGAAAATGTGCCTCATCTGAAAAAATGATTTTCTTCGAAAAATCCGCATTAATTTGATGATGTTCCAACACCCAATCAGCAAATTCACGGCGCTGCGCATGGTCCCTTGGCTTGATTTCTTGCACCAATTGAACCTTGTACGCGTGCAAATGCAGATCTTTTACCAAAATTCGTTGCATAGTGCTATTGGAAATGTTTAATTGTTGACCACGATGCCGAATGGAAGTTCCTGGATTCTCGGCCACAGATTCCGTTACTGTGGCTATATTTTCGAGTGACCGACAAGGACGACGACGAACAATGATCTTCTGATCCATCAGCGTAAATTTGGTCTCAAATTTCGTAATTAAACGCCTCACTGTCGATTCATTTGGCGCATTATTGCGACCAAAAACTTGACGTAATTGGCGAACTGTTTTCGCAAAACTTTCACCATTTTTGTAATGTGTTTTTACAATAATTAAACGTTGTTGGTTTGAATACTTCTCCATATTCTTAAATCGCGTGGTGTGTACGTGACAAATGTAAAAAAAAATCACCGTACAACTCGTATTAACAAAATGGCGGCAAATTAAAATCCGGCGCTTTTGCTGGGACACCCTTTAGTAACAATTTATAAGAGGGAGGGGGGAAGTATACCAAAATAATAAATTAAATAATAGTAAGTAGCTTAAATAGTAATTTAAGAAAGAAACTAAATAATGACGCAAAATAACCTTTCAATCGACAACACAAAGTAATCTTAAAGTAAGAACTCTAATGAGAACGCAAAATAACGGCTCAAGTAGCGGTGATGATAACGCTCGAATTTTAACGCAAAAATAAAAGCTCACATAAAAATGCAAAAATAAGGCTTAAACGAAAGAAGAAATAAACCTTGAATAATAACGCAAAATAAATCGTGGCGAGCATCACTAAATCACGATTCAGGTATAATATAAAAAGACGAACTCTAAATATAATGGAAAAAGGGGACGGGTGAAAATACACTGCTAATTACAAGCTCAACTAAAAATAGAATCAAAAGCAGCGCGAAGATACAATGCTTGATAGGAACTTGAAATATAACGCAAATCATAGCTCAATAACTCGAAACATAGTGCATGATTATAAAGTCGAAATGGTTTTAAAGTTTTGTAGGGCGCCAGTTACGTAACGGCGTAGCACCGTAACGGTAAAATACTCTATGATAGATAACCTCAGATGGGGGAGAGATGAGGACTAGCTAGCGGGGTGGCACAAGGAACTATCTCGAGGGTGTGGACTCCCGAACTCGACGGCTTCTTATTTATTACCTCGGTGAAGGGGCTGCCTCTATAATCCTTAACGAAACGCAATATAAAAAAAACTTTAATGCCGGTAGGTCGACAGTTCGTGGTTAATGCTGTATACGCAAGGGATGTACTTATTCCGATGTTTACGGGGGGGGATATGTAAAAATGTCCAATAATTAAACGCTAGCTTTTTCCTCTTAACGACTACGATTTTGTCAGCGGTACTGCTTAAAACACCACTCACTTGGCCGATACAATAAAGCGGACCACGTGGCTTCCGTAATGGCGGATTTATGCGTCACGCCGTCGTAAATGTTAATCTTAGACATACATTCTCAATTCTCCATATGGGGACTTGGGTAGGGATTTAATGGGAAGCAAGCACACTCTACTCGCTCAGTTATTCCCCGATGATTGCAGGTAAAAACTCTATAATCCCTCTGTATCTATTCCCCGAAATATCCTGATATGATTCCTCTATAATTGTTGGTAATCCAAGTAATGGTTGTGAGATTCCGATTCCGTTGCACGTCGTGTCTCACTCGCTGCCTTGTTCGAAGTGACGAGCTATCCAGCATTGGTGGGGAGCAGAGTGGTGGATGTGTGCGTGGCACGAGTGTCTAGCAAGGTGGTCGCGTGCAGCGTCGGTGTCCCAGGCAAGCGATAGATTACCGAGTACTATAGGGTCCGGATACCGACACTGTTGCCGGTGCGTTGGGTGGGCAGCGGGAGTACGGGGTATAGCAGGATGGTCGTCGATCCAGCTCGTTGAGCTGTGATGCGGTGGTTTGCGTAGCGTGCCGCTCGAATGAAGATGGCAGCGTCCAGTAAAACGGACAGCCGGGACGTGCGACGAACGATTGACACTACGTACGGTTTAGTCGAACGTGGTGTTGGGTAAAAAGAAATAAGGTGTTTGACCAGGGCCGATACTGTTCACGGCGAGTATAAAAGTGTTGTGTATGGGCTAATTCTGTTCTGGTTTTTGTTTCTGTCTTCCCATAGCTTGTTTGCTCCCGGGTTCGCTGGCCAGCCGGGGTGATGCCAGTGGGATGTAATCCCTAGGGTGTCACAGCGGAGATGATCCTCAGGGCGGTGATTGTGATTGCTACAGCGATAGGAATTTTCCTGCCCTGTCGACTTTATTCCAACCAGACCGCAGGCTCTCCGTCAAGGCTTCGCTGCGTTCTGGGTGTGCGCGTTGGGGTCCTGGTAGTTCTTCTGGTATTTTCCTGTTTATACATGGATAGGACGGCGGAGGAGGGGTTAGGGAAGGGGAAATATTTTATCTTAATATTAATAACTAGACAAAAATATTAAATAATACTGAAACCTTACTTTATTTAGCAGGTGAGTGGTAGCCTCAAGCCACCCAGCGAGGGACTTAGCGTGTCGGTTACATATTTTGTCACAATATATATTATATGTTTTTTATATAGTGAGTAAGTTACTTATATTTGGCAATACAGGTTCAAGGCAAAACAAAAGGTATAACCATTTCACTTTTCAACATAATCAAATTAATATGGCCGGTATACAACGGGTAGGGAAAGAGCACAGGAGTTGAAACTTTGAGTTATTGACCTGAAAAGTGGCTTCATTACTTCAACATACTTTGAGCTTCGATTATCAGTTCTTTTTACGGTAGAAGTATTCATACAAAATATAAGCGATGTCTGCAAAGGTGTTTGTTGTACGACGTTCTACGCATCATAGTATTGGTATAGAATTTTAATATAAAGTTTCAAGCCCCCAGTAACATGCATGTGGATCTGGCACTTGTTAAATTGTTACGCTGCCGAGTCTCTTTCGCGTCATGCTACTGCTACGTACGAAGCATCTGGGTTCTCGCTAGTGCCGTTGCCGGCTCGCATATTCCAGCCGTGCGCAAGTATCGTTGAAATCATTTCAATTTTATTTGTGGCCGAGATTTGGAGGGTGGAGGTTGGTCGGCTCAAACAACGAGGGCTAACGTATTATCGGGGAGTCTTGCGCCGTATATTGTACAACGAGGACGTTTACACTGTGTTCGCTGCCGTGTCTGTCCGACAAGAACCGACGCCTGCTCCCCGCGATTCGGGATTACCGCGAGACTACTTCTCGAGAGGCTCCCAATACTGCAACCTTCCGGTAAGGCCGTCGTTCGTCTCTGGTTTGAATGTGGGAGTCAGCTCCATTTTTTGTGAGGAAACCCGAGCGATATTGTAGTGACGGCACGCTATCGTGCCGGAAATTTAACGTCTTTTGGTTTAGCGGCCAAACAGCTACCGCTCAGTATTCTAAATTTTGCAATCATTCGCTTCCCGAAAATAATAAGATCGCCGAAGGGGTTCCATTGCATTATTATTATTATTTAATATTGTAAAATTTGAGCACCTGAGAGTTCTTGTATGCAGTGTGAGTGTGACTCAAACGGGAGCGACCCCATGTGAAAGAGACGCGTCTGTGACTTTAAGTATATCGATGACAGAGTCGCGCTCTCGTTCGAATTGATGAATGTGATTTGGGGTGTGTTTGCGTAGAAATACCAGTTGCGAGAATGCGTGTCCGAAGTAGTAATCTGTCGTGGGATTATTCGTTTTATTTATTCAACAATTTCTGATTTATTTATCCTGTTTCACTTATTCAGTTTTAGTTATTTATTTATTATACTTTCTGTTACCTCTGTTTTAGTTGCCGACCCTTAGTTCTCCCATTTTATCTCGTGACCGTTTTTTTTAAATTATCTGACCGACTTTAATTATATTTTATTTTATTCTTGTTGCGGGTGTATCAGGCAGACGGTAAAGAGCGAGCGACTATGTATGGAGTTTAGTGTGGAAGGATGTAGAGTTGTCACCAGTCCGAGGGATTTTGTTAAATATTGTGAGGAAAATTGAATTGACGGGAACTCAGCCCGTTGCAATTTGTCGCCTCACGATCGTGCTACCGGGAAGATTGACTTGGCTCTTGGTTAATATTACCAAAAATTGATAAATAAGTTATTTTATTCTTGATGCCCTAAATACCGTGTTGTGATTTTCTTTGCGAGACACCCCTGACTAACTCATCCCCTCTACCAATCACCAAGGCTGCAGCGAAGCCGAGCCGGCCCCGCGTATTCCGCGTGCAAATTAAATTCGTTTCGTAAAATAATTTATTTTCCAAGACTGGCGCCCAGCGCACGGGAACACGGGCTTTTCTGACCATCCGCGAGAGCTTGAAGCGTTGAAGTTGCTGAAATCGGTTACACTGTTCATCGTCATACACGAACATACCTTCCGATCAAAAAGTACCCGGAATTTGTCAATAAAACTAAAACGGTTCAATTATTGGTCGACATTTATTTTATTCCCTTCAAAGTAATCTCCATCATAAACAATACAAATATTCCAACGCTTCTTTCAATCTTGAAAACACTTTTCATAGGCCGACTTTGGAAGCGCCTTCAGCTCCTTCTGCAAATTCTCCTTTATCGCCTCAATCGTCTCAAAACGCTTTCCGCGAAGTGGTAACTTGAATCGTGAGAACAGCACAAAGTCACACGGGGTCATGTCAGGTGAATACGGAGCTTGCGGAACGGTATTAACGTTGTTTTTGGTCAAATAGTCGCGTACAAGATGAGATTTGTGAGTCGGTGCATTGTCGTGGTGAAGAAACCACAAGTTGTTTCTCCACATGAAACTCGTCTCATGCCCAAAACATTGTGCATAACGCTCTGCAACGATCCGAACGAGACACCAAGATTGGCTGCTATCTCCCTGCTGCTTACACGACGATCTTCGAGCACAATTTTCTTAACTTTTTCGATGTTTTCGTCAGTCACAGAGGTGAATGGACGACGGGAACGAGGCAAATCATAAACCACAGTACGGCCCGCTTTAAACTCTTTGTACCTCTCGTATTATTGTGTTTTCGACATTGTCGAGTTCCCGTAGGCTACCGTTAACATTTTCAACGCTTCCGCACATGATATTTTGTTACAAACAAAACATTTCAAGCACACTCTTTGCTCAACCAAATTCAGCATAGCGAAATTCGCACAGTACACCAAACAATGACTTGTTTACAAAGCTATTACAAAGAAAAAACATTATTTTGACAATATCTTAAGGGTGGCTCGTTTAAATGAGAAATTCCGGGTACTTTTCGATTAGAGAGTAGGTAAATTGGGGATGAATTTTGGCTAAGGGGACATAGTGGCAAAATCGGTGCACATGGAAATGTCAAGCCGTTAAATCGAGATGAATTTCAAAGCCAACCGCATTATCCTAGCGGTACTGTATGTCTAGTTGCATAACCAAGATATACTACATTGATAAAAAAGTTTTAGGACTACCTTGAAGCGTGTTTTCCATTTTTTACAAGTTTGAAAATGGCATCAACTGTGCGTCAACGGGTTTGCATTCAATTTTGCGTGAAAAACAGATTTAACGGTCAATCAAAGAAATGTTGGCCGAAAACCGCAAATTAACCATCAGAGAGCTGGCAGAGGACTTGAATATCGCTTATGGATGCGCTCAAGACATTTTGGTTAGTGATTTGGGCCTCAGACGTGTCGCTGCAAAACTGGTTCCGAAAGACCTCAATTTCGTGCAAAAAAAGGACCGCGTTGAAATCGCGAAAGACATGATTTCGAAGGCCGAATCCGACCCAACATTTATTAAACGGATCATCACTGGAGACGAGACGTGGATTTATGGGTATGACACGTAATCGAGACGTAAAGCGAGTGAATGGCGTGCACCGAATGAGCCGAGACCGAAAAAACCACATCGTTTTCAGTAAAAAAAATAAGGCGATACTCACGGTTTTCATGGATTACAACGGTGTTGTGCATCATGAATTTTTGCCAGAAAAACAGACAGTCAACAAAGAGTATTATTTGGGCGTTATGAGATGTTTGCGTGAAGCAATTTGCCAAAAAAGACCGGATTTGTGGGAAAACAACTCTATAACCACGATAACGCACCGTCCCACAATGCGATCGTTATCCGTGAGTTTTTTTACCGAAAACAACGCGAATACTATCCAGCAGCCTTCAAATTCAGCTGATCCGGCTCCCTACGACTTTTTCCTGTTCAACCGACTTAAAAAACCGCTTCGCGGAACGCGTTACAGCACTCCAGAGGATGTCATGAAAAAATCGCAGACGGCTCCGATGAACATACTGAAAATTGAGTACCAGCGGTGTGTCGAGGATTGGATCAAGTGCTGGCGTAAGTGCGTTGCAGCTGACAGGGAGTACTTTGAAGGGGACCATATCGAATTTCATGAATAAATTTGTATTTTTGATTTTATGAATAAAGTCCTAAAACTTTTTGATCAAAGTAGTATAAAGCCGATAATTCAAGATGAATGTGAAGACTAATCGCACTGTCCTAGTTTTACTGCACACTACTCTACTGTATGTCGAGATTTTAGTTAATTGATTAAATTATTTATTCTGTTAACCGCGCAGCGTTAAGCACCAGAGTGATAAGAATGCAACCGCAACCACCATGAAATCCACTTGAAGTTGACAACGCGAATGCCAGGTTGACAAGTCTCAGTCTAGTCCAATGGGAATATGACAAGTGGAAAAGTTATTCGCCCAGATTACCACGATGCCCAATGAAAGTATGTGGTTCGTACAACCAACGATGGTAACACTGTAAAATCCTAATCAAAAGAAGGTAAAAAGCATGCACTCAAGTGGTTCCACTTGCGCTTTGCACACCTCGAAACATCGTTGGAGTAAGTGTAGGTGGTATAAAGAGTTTTTTCACGATTTCTTTAGAAATTAAAAACCGTCAAGTGTGGTTGCTTCATTAATTCTTAACGAATGAGCGAGGCAATCGGAGTTGACAAAAATTAGGGATTCGATTGTTTGAGATCCTTGGACCAAAAAAGATCGATAACGCAGGAATCTAGGTAACGCTGACTCAGACCCCGAGTTGCGATTTGCCAAATTTCCATCTTAGAAGAAGACAAGTGGTCGGAAATTGTCACAGAAATTCAGAATTTAATAATAACACATACATGACCGATGATTGATTAATAATTATTTAATTACTGACATTAAAAATAGAGATCATGAATTGATGTCACCAGAGCCACGGTGGCGTAATTGGTAACGTACCAGGCTAGAATTCTGGAGTTCCCGGTTCGATCCCGGGCTGTGGTGATATTTTTTCACGATTTCTTTAGAAATTGAAAACCGTCAAGTGTGGTTGCTTCATTAATTCTTAATGAATGAGTGAGGCAATCAGAGTTGAGGAAAATTAGGGATTCGATTGTTTGAGATCTTTCGACCAAAAAAGATCGATAACACAGGAATCTAGGTAACGCTGACTCAGACCCCGAGTTGCGATTTGCCAAATTTCTATCTTACAAGGGGACCTCCAGGTACGTGGAACACTGATTCGGACCAAATTTATTTTACAGGTAGGTCGCACCCAGGGGTGCAATAGGTGCAAGTAATAGGATGCGCTTCTCAGCCGTTTTCGAGATATAAAATATTAAACATTTCCGAGCATTCATATACTTTCTGTTTTAAATCATATTCAATGAGGGCGCGTAGCGTAGTCGGCAACGTCTCCGCTTCGTAAGCGCTGGATCGCTGGATCAAATCCCGGCGCGAACTTAAAAAAATGAATTATTATTATTATTATTAAATCATTTCTACGGCAACTACTAGGCGATTAATTTAATATTTCCGTAAAGGAATGAATAATAAATAAATAAATAAATAAATAAATAAATAAATACATTATTAAACTATTTTTAAAAAGTACACAGTTTATGACGAGATTTTTACCGATGAAGAGGGTTTACCAACGTGCACTGTAAAGGTCATTCCACCATAGTGCACTCCGTTAGTGCAACCGTGCGATGTATATTTCTACCGCCAAGTTAAAAATTTTATCAAGAGACTTCAGAATTGTTCTTATATTATCGAATAGGATTGGGAAATTAATTCTAGGGAAGACTGTATCAAAATTCAATCTATTGTTCACCATCAACTGTCTTCTCCGATATTTTGCGACATGTTACAATACGCTTGGTTCGCTGCCAAATTATATGACGACAGGAGATCTTTCCTTCCAAACGTTAACGAGGTTTGCTCCGCGATTGACGTCTTGAAAAATCCTTGCGGATGCGGAAACTCGGCATTTATTACGTGCGCTCGATGCCGAAATAATGATTGTTTTCCATGTTTTCATGATCAGTACCACCCTAGTTCTTGTAGTTGTGATAACCAATGAAAAGTTAA
This sequence comes from Cylloceria caligata, assembly GCA_963942595.1. NCBI lineage: Eukaryota > Metazoa > Arthropoda > Insecta > Hymenoptera > Ichneumonidae > Cylloceria > Cylloceria caligata. Next base: position 56,288,169 of record OZ012703.1, on the reverse strand, counting down.
TAAAAATATTGGTTATTCTCTTAAACTCGTGTATTCATTTGTCACAATTCTTTCCCTACCTTTCAACCAAAAATAAATAAATAAATAAATAAAGCTGCTCGTTTTTCCTTATAACACCAAAATGATCCACAATAAATAATATTTATTCGTTCCTTTACGGAAATATTAATATAATCGCATAGTAGTTGCCGTAGAAATGATTTAATAATAATAACAACAACAACAATAATAATTTTTTAAAGAAGTCCGCGCCGGGATCTGATCCGGCGATCCAGCGCTTACGGAGCGGATACGTTGCCGACTACGCTACACGCCCTTATTGAATATGATTTAACGCAGAGTATATGAACGCTCGAAAATTTTAAATATTTTATATCTCAAAAACGGCTGAGAAGCGCATCCTATTATTTGCACCTATTGCACCCCTGGGTGCGACTTACCTGTAAAAAAAATTTGGTCCGAATCAGTGTTCCACGTACCTGGAGGTCCCCTTGTTAGGAGAAGACAAGTGGTCGGAAAATGTAGCAGAAATTCAGAATTTAATAATAAAGAGATAAAGAGGATTTGGCCACATTCCTACAAAAATCTCGACAATCGACAAATCGACAATAGGAGAAAAGCGAAGAGTAGGGACGAACTGAGTCGTCCCAAGATTTTCCAACACCAGAGCTTGAAAAAATTATTGTTTTTTCTCATTTGACTGGAATATTTTTCAATAAAATTATATTAATATTATTATATTATAATACAATAAAATAACAACTTAACTATTTACTAAACATTGAGCAAGTCACTTACATTATTGATCTCGTTCAGTTTACTGTCTTTTTTCTGAATGCAGGCCAGAGCGGCGTTTTTCTTATTTTCATACATTTTCGTTCCAGCAGCCTCCTCTATCATCGAAAGAATCTCTAGAGGTTTCATGTTTAATACTTTGGTAATCCTCCCTTGCATTATCAAGAAATGCGGATTGTTGACGTTCAACTGGACCGAGCAAAACATGTCCTGGACTCGCTTGTTGGGTACATTCGAACCATTAATCATGTACTTGTTTTTTCCGTCTATCACCACCTGCCGAGTTACGGTGATTTCTTCGTAATGTTCATATCCTATCGGTGACGACGCTCGATTGCGATTGTCAAATGTAATGGTTACACTGGCTTTCTTTACTCCAGCCTGACCAGACTTGTACACGAGATCTTGGAGCGAAGTAGCTCGTACCTAGGTCATGTAATGAAGCAAAACATTATTATCTGTTGAAAGCGTATAATGGAAGTTAAACAAATTTAAAGAGAGTGTTGGCACAATGGTTTTATGGTCGGACTGAAATTGACTAATCAGTGGTTCGATTCCCGGTCGACAACACTAGAATTTTGTGTGTGTTTTTTTCTGTAATCCTGGTCATTCAGAGCGCACATTGCACTTTAGGCCGATCCATTGGAGAGTTTAGAAGCGTGTGAAAGGTGGCTGCAGTGAAGATTGGAAAGGTAAGGAAATAGTTTGTATGAGCCTGAATAAGACATACGTTGGTACACCCAAAATCTACAAAGTTAAACGGACGTAATTGATATTATAGCGTTTTTGTTTTTATAGAAAAAGCATTGAATCGCTATGCGTTTGAGAATTTACGAGCATTCTGCTGCGCGAGGCTGGACTGCTCACTGCAGGCTAGCCTGGGCAAGCGCTCGCTGCTGCTGCTGCATGGCGGGAGCGTGAAAGCCGCACTGTTTCAGCAGACCATGCAAGGTCGAGACACTGAACGGATAGTACGTACTGAGACGGTGCCGTGCACCCTTCAAAATTCTATCGCCTCACTCGAACCTAATATATACACTACAGTGTGAAACGCTAGAACCCGGCTGATTTAACTCTATACAGTGCTAACACACCCCGAACTGTTTTTAAATTTTCTCATCCATCAATATGTTTTTGTGCAACAAAAGTTTTATATAAATTTTCCTTATTCTTTTAAATGAAATAAAAAGTGCTATTTGACGCATATTCAGTGAATCCTGAACTCTCGTCCACCACAACAGGATTGTTCACCACACCAGGATTCAAATGGTAATAGATTCCAGCTAAATCTGTCAAAATTAATGACAGCAATAGTAGTACAGCGGGCTACCCCGCTTGCGAAACAATGTACAATATTCCGAACACGTCGAATAAGACGTTAATTACAGGTACCAGTCATCCCCCACCAACATAAATTACTAATCGTTCGCGCGATACGGTACGAATAAATCTCAACTCAACCAATCTGGATTACTTATATAAAAAAAATTACCAAGGAGACCGTGCAACCCTCCACATCCAAAATCATTCCAAATCTGGCGGCCGCCCGCAAAAGAAAAAGAGCACAGAGCAGACCCGACAAAAGTCCTGACCAGGCCCAACAACACCCACTGACGGATATTACCAATGACTGGGAAATCCCAAAGCGAGTGACCAAACTCCGACGTAAAACTAATAGCAAAGTTTCCAATTCGACTACGACCACTAACAATCGATATGACCCCATATCAGAGGAAAGTGACATGGAAGAAGAAATTATACCAACAATATCACAGACACCAAAAATAAAACTAAGCCGACCCCTACCGGTATATACAACTAATTCTAACATCAGTCTACTAATCAATATCGCCAAAGATGTAAACATACTGAAAAACAATTTCACCATCTCCGAAACAGACAAATTTCACCACACCTAGGAAAAATTGATGACTATAGTCGATACCTAGAATTCGCCAAAAACAAGGAACTGGAATTCTACACATTTACACCGAAAAAAAGTAAATAAAAATCGCTCATCATCAAAGGCAGCTTCGCCAACGAGAACATCCTCAACGAGATTAAAGAACTGCAAATACCCAACACCAACATCATTAGTCTTAATAAATTCTACTATGGCGAATTAAACCAAGATCGATACCACCATATCATTCAATTATCACCAGACAGTCTGACTAGAGAGCTCAGCAACATAAAAACTCTGGCCTACCAAAAGGTAAAATGGGAACTACTACGGAAAAAAAATTATATCAATGCAAAAAGTGCCAACGCATTGAATACGCTAGTCGTATCTGCAACCTAGCCTTCCGATGCGTTAAATGTGCACTTTCACACGAGCCTGTAAAATGCACCATTATTCAAGCTAACGACAAAGCACAGCTAAAATACGCCAACTATGGCAATACGGAACACCCGGCTTCCTATATGGGATGCCCATACATTAAGATGGCACTAAACTTAAAAAAAGAATATACCCGAAAAACGTCGACCAACAACCAACGTAAAATTAACAACAGTCACACCAGGGACCACCTTCGCTCAAGCACTCAAAAAGCCACTCAACTCAAACCCCCGACTACACAGGGCTTCATTGTACTCACCAAGGACACTCGACAGCACCACACCCACACCAACCCCAGCGCCTCGCATCATACCAACATACCAGTATCCGGCTCAAGCCCCGGAATGGGTAAAATCCTTGAAAGATGACATTACATCTCTAATAGCCACGCAATATAACACATTATCAATGCAAATTGCCGAAAATAAACGTAGAATAGATTTTATCTTCAACTCTCTTTATGGATAGTCCATCTGTTTCGACCACGCCGTGGGATATCTCGAGGTTGACCGGCTTAATTAGCCTTTGCCTGCGCTCTACGGCTAGCACAACGCCACACCTCTTCTTTCGCTTGTCTCGCGCGCGAGGCTCGCTCAGCGTGCCTCCGGCACCATTGTTCTTCTGGAGCTTCTAACAGCAACGTGCAAATTTTGTGAAAAATCGATATCGACCAGCGCAGAAGTGTTTGACTACATAGAACTTCTACGATTCATCGCCCTGCTCGTCGCCGAAGTGCGACAATTAAAATGAACAAACTTTTATTCATTAAAGTGTATTTTGTTTGACCAGACTATTGAGATATAAAGTGACGCCACGAGGTGTGCTCGTCAGACCGGACCTTCGCTTGGTTGTTCGAACGGTAATCACTCTTCCCACCAACCAGATCCGCGCTCAAGCACCATCTACAACGCTAAACAAATTGAGAATTGCAGCAATTAATGTTAATTCCATCATTGCTAACTACCGAAGACTAAAGCTTATGGATATTATTTGCACACACAAACACGACATAATACTCTTATTTGAAACTAAACTAACACCACGACACAAACTTATATTTGATAATCACCACGTAATACGCACCAACCGACCCAACTCGACTCGGGCGGAGGAACCGCCATATTAATTACTAACTCAATTTCGACACTATTAGACACCCCTTATCAATCAACAAAAAAATAGTAGAATTCACCATCATCAAGTTAACAATTCAAAACAAAAACAAACTTTGCATAATTAGTATCTACGCTAAACAGGACAATAGAATTATTTTTATATCTGAGTTGGATAATTTATTCACTTCACTCAAAGTATATAAAAATAACACCTATTATATAATAGCTGGCGATATTAATGCACGCCGCACTGATTGGGGAGGCCACATCAATAACCAGCGCGGTTCTTACTTTAAACGATCGGAATTAAACACCGACATCACCTACAAACTAAGCACTTACCCCCCTGACTCCCCTTCATACAAGCCGAGTAACTCATATCTAGACATCTGCATCGCCGACGTCAGACTTACACCAGTCAATAGACCCAACCATAACGCATACACAATCCCTTATGATAGTGACCACACAGCAATTGCGATCGAATTCATAATTCCTAACGACAACCTCAATCTTCGGAGAATCGTTCTAACTTTAAAAATACTAATTGGAAAAAAATCCAAAAAAATTAAACCTAATATATCCTACTAAGGACGTTGATAATAGAAACTTAACTATCCCCGAAGTTGACAAAAATTTAGCCCACAGTATGAAAGCAATTAAGGATACTATTGCGGCTTTGGTCCCTACCAACATAATCACATCCTAAACTGCATTAACCACAAAATTATCAATCCACAATCAATAAACGATATTTGGTAACATTATCACATAAAATTAACAAACTTGGCTATTCAACAACATCTAACCTCGTTCTACTGAATCAACTGAAAGATACTGCACCAACCAGATTAAGTATATTGACCTTAGAGACTCATCCACCCTTTTCCCTAAAATCGACAGGCTTCTCCGAACCTCATATCCATTTACTATCGACAACATACAGATTCACCAACAGGAACACAACATACTACAGCGCAGTAAATGCACCCTATCCCCGAATCAACTTACAAACAACTATTTATTCACTGACCCGTCTGACATCGTAAATATTTTCGGTGCACACTACGAACATATTAATTCACCCCGACACCTTAACACTGACAGGAGATTACGAGAGTTAGTTGAACGCACTATCTCTCCCATCAAGATAACCATCAACCAAGCACGACTACTAAGTACTACCATCACTACTTTTAATACTAACAACCGAGCGATCAACCCTATCTCCATAGATACACCCCCCCTCTCCGTTCTGTACTTACCAACTTACCCAACAAAACCTCTTGCGGACTAAACAACGTCTCCCCCCCATAGTACTGAAGCACGTACCTACCAAAGCCATAACCGCACTTACTATCATATTTGATAACCCCATTAATCATAAATACTTCCCACCATAATGGAAAAGAGAAAAAATCCTGCCGACCCTAAAAAAAAAATAATAAAATTCCTGCCGATTCTCAAAAAAAAAAATTTTATCCTGCAGACCCATCGAGCTACCGATCCATCTGCCTCTCGCCTATTCTTTCCAAAGTCTATGGAGCAATTATCAACAATTCAATCACATCTTACTGCAATACGCACAATATAATACCACATGCAATTTGGCTTCAAACACTCTACTACTCACGTTATCCACAAACTCCTATCCGACGTTACCCAGCATGTCAGTAGCTGCCGACTCGTAGGTGCGACTTTACTAGACTTAGAGAAAGCGTTTGACTCGGTCTGGCTCGACGGCCTGTTTTACAAACTCCACAAACAAAGATTCTCAGAATGGCTAATAGACTTAATCTGGGAGATGATTATTAATAAAACCTTCGTAATCTGGGATACTAAACAGCTCTCACCAGAAATATTTTTATGCCAAGAGGGACTACAACAGGTCACCGTTTGTTCGTCTATCCTGTTCAACATTTTCACCAGCGATGCCCTTAAATTATTCAACATCAATAGAGATAACAGTAACACTTAGACTATAGCTTTTGTAGATGACCTTATTATATACACGCACGGTAAACGAATAACTAACATCCAAGAAGATCTTAACCAAACCATCAACAAAATTAACGCTTCACTCATGCGCTGGAACCTCTGACTAAACCCACTAAATGCGAAACCATACTCTTCCGGAAAACCCAGACCTACTTGTCAACGATAAATAGAGCAGCATACAAAAATGTTATCAGCGAAACCACCAATCCAGGGACCAACTCTTCAATAACGATCCCACACAACAACACAGTCGGATATCTTGTCATACAATTAGACTACCTCCTCCGCGGCAACCAACATATTAAACTCCAGCTCAATAAAGCGAGAATCGCGTTCGTATATAATAATGAGACATTTTACAATAAACATGTATCTAATAGAACAAAAATCATAATGTACATGCTATTGGTAAGGCCCATACTCACATACGCAACACCAATCTGGTGGAATACCAACCGTACGGTTTTGGAGAAATTGCGTATGTTTGAAAGAAAATGTTTTCGCACTTGTCTCAAATAATCCCGCTCATCTACTATCGACTATCAACATTTCATCAGTAACAAAATCATATACTCATTAGCTAACACCACACGCATATACTCATTCATTATAAAACTAACTGGAGACTATTTTCACAAATTACCACATAGCGCAAACCGTATAATTCAATCACTTTCATGCATAGACCTACTAAAAATAACCAAAAAACTGATGTCTGGATACGTCACACACCAAGCATTTATATTATGCGACAAAAAAGAGTTCATCCAAGATGCAAATAATATCCCCCTCCTCTATCATTGGAGGCGCCACCGTGATAACAAGCGTATAGTTATAGATCTCAAACTACCAATTAATCAGAGCCCACAGTTTAAATTCGACACTAACATCCTTACCCAGGATTTCTATCATTTTAAACGACTGAACTGTAATAAATACCAGGTCTATAAATATGAAACCGGAATTTGCCCATAGATGGCCCTAGCTGTCAATGTAGTTACCGTCAAACCGCGTCATTGGCGCCATTTCCTTGTTGACATCTCTGACAAAGATTTTCAACTCACAACAATACAAGTTTCATACAACAGCATAGTTTGTAATAGCATTCAACATGTCGAATTTTGTGCCTGGAAACTACGATTTGCGGACAGCATTGATTTTCTATTACCAATTGAAGAAAACTGCTGCAGAATCGCATCGAATGCTTGTCGAAGCTTACGGTGAGCATGCTCTTGGTGAATCACAGTGCTTTGAGTGGTTTAAAAAATTCAAAAGTGGCGATTTTGACGTGAGAAACGAAGAACGTGGAAAACCACCAAAAAAGTTTAAAGACAGCGAATTGCAAGCATTGTTGGATGAGGATGACGCTCAAACGCAACAACAACTCGCGGATCAATTAAATGTGACACAAGAAGCCGTCTCCATACGTTTGAAAGCCATGGGAAAGATCCGGAAGATGGGAAAATAGGTTCCACATGAACTGAATGAAAGACAACAGGAAAACCGAAAAACCACTTGCGAAATGCTGCTCGCCAGGTACAAAAGAAAGTCATTTCTCCATCGAATTGTGACTGGCGATGAAAAGTGGATATATTTTAAGAATCCTAAACGTAAAATATCATGGGTAACTCCAGGCGAACTATCGACATCGACTGCAAGGCCAAATCGCTATGGACGGAAGACAATGCTCTGTGTTTGGTGGGATCAGAAGGGTGTGATCTATTATAAGCTGCTAAAACCTGGCGGAACCGTTAATACTGAACGCTACCGACAACAAATGATCGATTTGAATCAAGCTTTGCGTGAAAAACGACCAGAATATCAAAAAAGGCAACACAAAGTGATTTTGCTTCATGATAATGCACCATCACACACCGCAAAACTGGTCAAGGAAACGATTGAGGCGTTTAGTTGGGAAATACTTTCGCATGCGGCTTACTGAGAGACTTGGCTCCGTCCAATTACTACTTATTTGCATCGATGGGACACGCACTTGCTGAGCAGCGCTTTACTTCTTACGAAAATGTACGAAAATGGCTCGATGACTGGTTTGCCTCAAAAGAGCAACAGTTTTTTTGGCGTGGCATCCACAAATTGTCAGACAGGTGGGAAAAATGTATAGCTAGCGATGGGCAATACTTCAAATAAAATATATAATATAGACCTGGTATATTTGACGTATTTATACGTCTCGCTCGGTTAACAGGTTAATAAATTAATAAATTAATAAATTAATACATTAATAAAATTCGTTGGGGCCTGTTCTGACCTGTCGAGGACAGCTGCATGCGAACAAAAGATTTGGAATGGGGGAAACGGGGTCCCATGAGCCATGTAAGCCGCATTCGGTTGTTAGCTCTCGAGGTAGAAGCATCGTTATTTTCGTAAAATGTCCGACTCTACAGATAAAAGTGAAGTGCCCGGCCCTTCGACGGCCGAAGAAAGTGTAGCTGATGCAGAGGCCCAAGATATTGACGAATCGAAAGTGCAATTAAAAACTGCATTAGTATATTGCAAACAACTTCTTTTGGAGAATAATCACATCACGACGGAACCATCTACAGTAATTAAGGAGGCACACATGGAAATTGGCAAAAAAATGTATCGCAGTATAATGGAAACGCTAACGGTAAACAAACTTATGCTGGAAAATAAACTGATAATGTTCGGAGAAGTTGCGGAACAAGGCGTATGGGATGAGGTCGAAGCATCCGCATCGCAATCAGACAACGATGACGATCACGAGCCACAAGAAAAAAAGATGAAAGACGAAAAGGAGTTCATTCCCCTGGATTATAAAATAAAGGTGGTGAATTTGGCAAAAATGCATCCGAAGTGGAGTTTTAAAATTCTCCAAAAAAAGGAGGAAAACGCCTCAAGAGAATGGACCAGTTGAAAATATGGGATAAACATATCAGAAGTGGTGGAACCATTGTAGACAAATATAATACAATTGATTCGTGGACATACGATCGTTTCGCAGAAGCTCGACAATCCAACCAGCAGGTCACAACGAGGAACTTGCAGATATGGGCTCTAGCTGCTGCGAGCCAATTTCCTGATTTAGAATTCAAAGCTTCCAATGTCTGGGTACACCGCTTCAAAGTAAAACAGGATTCGACAAAGAAAAATCACGAAATTTGTATCCGAGCGAGAAACTATTACAATAGAAGAAACTCTCGCTGCGGCCGATTTATGACCAGTACCACCCTAGTTCTTGTAGTTGTGATAACCAATGAAAAGTTAATAAAAAGATTGGTTATTCTTTTAAACTTGTGTATTCATTTGTCACAATTATTTCCCTACCTTTCAACCAAAAAATAAATAAATAAAAAAAGCTGCTCGTTTTTCCTTATAACATCAAAATGATCCGCAACAAAAAATATTTATTCATTCCTTTACGAAAATATTAATATAATCGCATCGTAGTTGCCGTAGAAATGATTTAATAACAATAATAACAACAACAACAACAACAACAATAACAATAACTATAAGTCCGCGCCGGGATTCGATCCGGTGACCCAGCGCTTACGAAGCGGAGACGTTGCCGGCTGCGCTACGCGCTTTTGTTGAATATGATTTAACGCAGAGAGTATATGAACGCTCGGAAATTTTTTATATTTTATGTCTCGAAAACGGCTGAGAATTGCATCCTGTTACTTGCACCTATTGCACCCCTGGGTGCGACCTACCTGTAAAAAAAATTTGGCTCGAATCGGTGTTCCACGTACCTGGAGGTCCCCTTGTTAGTCAAACATTTTTCACATTTTTTGATCCCTTCCATATATTTCGTATCCTACTTCATAATAATTCGTATCCTAATTCATGGAATTTTTCCATGGCGACGACATACGTATGCACTGGTGCGTTGTCTTAATGTAAGAAAAAAATTTTCTCTGTCAAATGCAGACATTTTCTTCAAAACGTTGTTGAAACCGTCCAATAATTTGAAATAATGTTCGCCGGTAATCCTTTTTCCCTTTAAAAGGTAATTGATGTGTGGATTATGCCGCGTGCTTCCCCAAAAACTGTGGCCATTACCTTGTTGGCCGAGATACGGTAGCCTTAGCCTTCGTAGGTGCCGATTAACCACGAGAAGTCCACTGTTTAGACTGTTCCTTGGTCTCTGGTGTACTGTGATGGACCCTTGTTTCGTCCACAATTATGAATCGACTCCAAAAGTCCTTTTGATTGCAAATCAACTTCGCCAAATATTCCATTGAAGTTGTCACACGTGTGCGTTTATGGTCAATTGTTAGCAATCGCGGCACCCATTTTGCGGAAAGCTTTCTCACATCTAAATAATCTTTCAAAATTGTCTGTACCCGTTCGATTGAGATGCTTACAACCTCATCAATCTTACGCACTTTCAATCTCCGATTATTCATTATCATATTGTGGATTTTCTCAATAATTTCTGGTATGGTGACCTCATTTGGACGACCTGGAAGTTCGTTATCACAAATGCTTGTACGGCCGCGTTGAAATTCAGATGTCTAATATTTTATTGTTGTAAACGAAGGTGCAGAGTCCCATAAACTTCGTTTAATTCCATTTTCATTTCTTCGTTCGTATTTTCTTTGTCAAAAGCAAGAATTTTATCGCTGCTCGATACTGAATTTTTTCGATTTTTGTAAAAATACTAAAGTCGTTCTTTTTTTAATGACTGTCAAATACAAACTGAATGACGCAGCTGGCTGAAAATTGTACAGCAGACACTTGAAGGGTGACATTTCGGAACATAGTATTCATTAAATATTAGTGGCGCCATCTCTGGTTGAGGTCAGGTACTTATACAATCCTTGTGAAACATGCTCTCATGAATTTGTTTTAAATAAGAGTCTAGAGGCAAGTCGCGTTGCTTCTTATATACTTTTAAGTAGTCGCCCCAAAGAGGGAGAATGTAAGGAAGTCACGTGATATCTGTCTCTTTTGAGTTCCTGGGTAGGAGAATTGCTTGGTGGTGGTATATCGCGTGATTTCAAATTTTTTACATTCTTACAACCTACGTCACTAATACCTTGGTGAGGTGTAGGGGGTTGAACCGAGGTTGTTGCGAATTTTCAATTATCGTGTGTATGCTTTTTCCTTACTTGAGTTAGGTACTTTATTCCTTTTCCGTTTTTTAATGAACCTGCTCATTTGTCTTGGCATTTCGCGATGCCTTTGGTTACTAATTCACCTACTTTGGCTGGTTTTGACCTTTTTGTGTTTCCTTTTGTGGAAAACACAATAGTCTTACGCTTCGTTTGTTTATTGGTTTTTTCCCCTATTATTTAATTTTTTTTTGTATATTTTTAGTTGTTGGTGATCTTGAGGTGACCACACATCAGACGGCCATTTAGTTTATTGCTTTTGTGTAATGATTCTGATTTTCTGATTGATTTAAACATTGATATTCGGCGACTCCCTGGTGGTTGAATACCACTTGATGTGCTTTGTTACGATAAGACGTCGTTTTAATTTTTTGTTGGTTCGTAGCTTTTGTGGAACCGCAAGAGTGTGGCCTGTGCACTGCAGACTTACCCCTTATCTTACCTTTAGGTGGCCAGAGATAGCTGCCAGCCAGAGATGCTATAGAAATGGAATTCAGCTCTCTGCTGCAGTGCCAAGAAGAAGTCAACGAAGACCAGAAACTAACGGTCGAAGATATCAGCCGGAAGAGTATGAAGGCCAAGTTCGAGAATGGCCGACTCGGGAAGGTGTAGGTACCGATAATTACTGCCGATACAGCCTTTCCAGCTCGTTTCTGAGTGGTTATGGTTTCGTACTGTAGCTGCCTTGCTGCTGCACTATCCAACTTGCTAATGACCACTAATTTCAACGATGTTTCGTGGTACGTTTCTGCTAGCCTACGGAATATCGTCTCATACGGCCTCAAAAATATAAGCAATGTTTTTGCATCACTTCCATTGAATGTTTCGATCATTTCTATCCCTGAATTGATGCTTAGCATGTTCCACGCAGGAGGTGGTTATTCGTTTTAGGACCACCTCGCCGGTCAGAACTGCTCTGCTGATCGCAACTGCTGCATCTGGCGTGTGAGCTCTTTGACTCGGTCGTAAAAGGTGACGATGAGCTCATACTGACGTGTTGACGTGTGGCCTCTTCACGCTACTATCGATCTATTTCTTCTTATCTATTCAGTATATATTGTTCCATACCGAGAGGTTGCTGATTATGATCTTGTTGTGTCTCCCGGTGCATGGCACCCTGATTTTGTGGAAGTGGTCAGCGCGAGATAATCCCCAAATTTGTCGAATTCGCAAAGTGTGTTTGCGTCTGAAGATACGCTATCTTCTTATCGACTATGGACTCTGAGATCCTAGCGGGAGGGGTTTGTTCACCGATAGCCATATTGTATGCTGGATCTTCTACGGTTTCGTCGTAATTTTCAAACAATCTTCCTCTTAACGGATTTACTCCGAGCCGTGTGGTCTACCATCCGCTATTGCTGCCTGTCTATCGGCGGGAATCCATCCCACCGGAAAGTTGCTGGAATGCTCTTCGAGTTCTAAATGAAATATCGCCTAATGCTGCGTCTCACCGGGTCGCGGCATCTACACTGGTCGCTGGCAGAATGCGAATTCAGCAGTTTATACCTGCGCAACGGTCTCGAGTTGTAATCTGTGAGCATGTGTTGTTTCATGTTAGCAAGTATGCGACTTTTAACACGTATAACAGGTGACAACAAATATATATAACATAAATATATATATATAAATAAAAATAACAGACGAGACAAATTTATGTGTAAATTGATTTTCCCTATATAGCGGAACATAACTAACTTAGAAAATTTTGTAGGCTGTACCTATAAACATTGGAAACCGCCACTTACAGAATGATAAATCTATCCATGGCGTTGACCTTTGAGGTACAGCTGCTTCGTAGTCGTACTGGTTCGAGGTAGCGGCGATATTGTTATGCCGCTGTCAGTCGTAACACCCGTCCTGGCGTCGTTGACCCGCTGAATCGGTTGTTACTGGTTCTCACCCTTTGATTAGTACCGTATGTAGCCATGTTGTATGTTTATGCGCGACGGCTTCGTTGCAATGACACATTACTGTAGAGTGCTCTTGTTCGCGACTAGACATCTCTTATCGGAACTCTCGCCATTCGACCACTGCGTGTCAAATTACACCAGGTTGTTTGCCCTAACGAATGTTTTTACCAATATAGGTGGCTTCCGCGTGTGTTGACAGTATCACTCGCAACGGGATCACATGATTGTCGATGAAACTTCACGTTTTAGATTCACTTAGGCAGATCCAACCGTTGCCACCAAAATGTGACTCCGGTCGTCTCGTAAGCAGGGATCGCGGGTATAATATTATGAAATTATTTTTGGGATCGTTTGCAAATAGGAACTCGCATGAAAGCAGTGCATACGCGGAAGTTTAAAAAAAAAGGTATATTAAATGAGATTATTATAATTAATTGACGTAAATCCCATTATGTCCAGGATGCAACGCCTCAGTTGCCGTTTGCGAAAACCGTACGTCTAAAATTCTTTTTATATATACTTTCTTGTAAGACTTAGCTTCACTATGTTCCTTTTACACTCGTATTAATTTATTTATTCATGGGTTAGGAAAAAACTATACGCATGTGAGCATTTACGTTTTATGAAACATTAGAAGGCCCCTCGTGTAAACGGGCCTTCTTGCGCGGATTCTTCTCAAGTATCTCACCAGCCGCAACGTCACACGGCTATTCTTACACCCTAGTTGCTTATACGAGATTTTGTTACTCGAAGTGTTCTTGTGTTGTAGCAACATAGATTTCAGCAAACGTAAGCGGTTCCACGTACCAGTCTATAGAAGTGGAGCCCTCGTCGCTTGTCGAACAGTGGCGATAAACGTCACACTGCACAAAGATGCACTGGCAGATGAGCGAGGCTGCGAGACCCGTTGGTATATTACCGGGAATCCAGATAGGAACCCACGGGATTTAAAACTCTACACTTTTGACGAATAGAAACTAGAAGGGTGCTTCGACCATGGGTCATACCTTGGGTCTTACTCTGTTAACCCTTTCGCCTACAACCACGAGTGAGGCTCGTGGTCAGGTTTTTGAGCCAAAACTGATTATCACGAGCCTGGCTCGTGGTACACCGTTCGTGCCAAACACGACTACCACGGGCCTGGCTCGTGGTACGTCCTCCGGGCCAAATGTAAACACAACGTGTTGAGTAGTGCACTTAGTTGCATGTTATCCTTGACTACGTTCGCACATAAAAATATATTTGTGTTATTGATTTATTCTTTTCGCGAATTATGTATTTCTAATAGGTACGACACCCGACGTAAGTCGTGTGCGATTGGTACAAGATAGATTTGCCGAGGCGCGGAATGGCTCGAAGGCTCGGCAGTTCGGTTTGCGTTTTGGGACCACGCTGTTGAATCTTACGTGGTAGGGCAAGGGGTTAAAAGAGCAGTCTTCGTCGCGTCTTGAAATTACTCATTCCAAAATATCCAAGTACTTCCACGCAATTAATTATTATTCATGCCTTTAACAGCTAACATTTATTGTTCACGTGTTTTATTGTTGACGCGTTTAACAGCTAACATTTATTGTTCGCGCGTTTTATTTATTCACGCGTTTAACGTTTAACATTTAACAGTTATTGTTCGCGCGTTCAACCGCTAACATTTACTGCTGGCATGTTGTTGAGAAATCAGCTGACGCGCGGCCACTATGATCGCCGTGCGGTAGCGCGATACTGCTGGTGCTTCGCTGCGCTTGGCTGCCGTGCGTGCAGCCGGGGCAGCACCTCATGGACACTCAACTAACGCGAGACCCGATGATCTTTTTCTCGCTTGGCAGTAGCGTCGCTCAACGACGCTTTCGAATAACTCAGCCATCTTGCTAATTTTCTCTACTCTCGTGAAAACCGCCAAGTAAGCATTACCTGCCTCTACTCAACTGGACATATTCTCACTGCCTTTGTCGGATATTCTCAACCCAAAATGTGCTCAATTATACTCAAATTCAATCAAGATGAGATGAAACATTATCATTTTGTGCATCCTCAAATGTCTCATTCGCGGCGTGTGTTGCAGCACGGGCTGCTTCACATTCTCTTACCCTTTATTAAATACGGCACACAATTAATACAATTGTACGTGCAGCTCACCCGGTAAATTCAGTGCTCAGATTTTATTTGCATTATTTTTGTAATTTGTTATTTTGAGTGAATATAAACCATTTTCTCTTTCAACATCTTTCGTCTAGTTATTTTTCCCTGTCACGAGTGAGAACTCATTCTTTTCCAATATATTGCAGCTCATACACATCAGAACATCAGGATTCTCAAACACATGTTTTTTGTTGTTCACGCGATTAACAGCTAACATTTGATGTACGCTTGAATTAAGTGTTCACCACTTATTCACTCGTTCACGTTCAACCCTTGTTATTAAACGTTTGTCGAGATATCAGTGTTTAGAATTAATCATTGACGGTAAGAAAAATCCTAAGTGTGGTTTCTTTTACCCATATGGCAACCTCTCCGATCCTAGGGTTTACATCTCATTTACTGTTTTCTGTCGTAAGCTTGACGCGATTTTTCTTTGGTGGGTCAGTTATTCAGGCAACGCTAGACCGTATGACCATGACAAGACATTTAGTCACTTCCATTACTAATTGTGTAGTCTGAAGCGCGATCCTCGTTGCATTTCCAGAGCATGTGCCGTTGGGTCCCGCGACGGGCAACTGCAGCGAGTCAACGGTACTCTACACACCTATCTCAAAAGCGTTGTTTCACGAACCGTGAGGTGACCGAGGGCTCTACACGCTAGCCCCTGTCTTGTCTTAAGCAATCCGTTTGACATCGCTCGAGCTGCCCAACGAATCGATTAACGTTCATGCAAATTCTAATATAGATGGACAAGACTCGCACAAGATCCTCGCAGAAACATAAATTTCGAAATTTGTTAAGAACGATACAGAAGGTTCGCACGGACATGCCTGTTAACACAACGCCCAAGAAATTGAACCCTTAGGGGCTGTGCAACGTCATAGTAGAATTGTGAGATTGGTCTGACAAGAGTTCTACCCCCCAACTTTTTGTAGGATCGCGGTAGTCGCAATAAGACCTATGCCAGTGTAGACTTGCACCATTTGGCCTAATTCGGAACGCTCTTTCAATGATTCACGCTCATCAATGGCAAGCGTAGTTCGATCATCAGCAACATTCTTCGACTCAGCACGACTCCGATTCAATTGAACCCGGGTCTGCGAGCGAAAGGCTCCGAGGACGACGAGATCGACGTAATTAAGTAGGAGGGCCTCCTCTCTCGTTCCTTGAGGTAAGTCAAGGGATCTTCGATTTAAGACAAACTCTATGATCGATCGACCGTGCTCCGATCCCGTGCCAGCGCATTTTGACTCTAAACGGAGAAATGAAACGTTATTCTTCGTTGCGCCCCTTTTTGTGAATAATTAAAACTCAGGAGTTAATAGTCTAATTAATTATTGAAATAAAATAAATACGGATACGATATAAATAATACAAATACGACAACTCAATTCCGTTCTCGAATCCACAGGATAAGAGACCAACCGTCAAGTAAAAAGTGTTGAACTTTTTGCGCTTGCCGAAAATCGTTGAGTTTGCATTTAGCAATGTAACAGCTGTTAGGGTCATCGATCGCTAGACAGGACATCTTGTGCTGCTTCAGTGCATTCCGTGGATGGACGGGATAAAGTAGGGCCAGGCTGGCGAGGTTTGGGTTAGGGAACGAAATGAAAAAAGGTAGACATTGGGATAAGGGAGGACAAGTTTATGGGATAGTCGATGAGGCGAAGGAGATGTAGGAGGATGTGTTGATGCGCAGGTTCGCGAGGGAGGAGAGGGGAAAAGAAAGGTGCAGGGGAGAGGGTTAGAAATATTTAGTGAGGAAGGAGGAAGGAGAAATGGGGTGAGGGAAGGGAGGGACGGTATAGAATACAAAGAGAGAAAACGGAAGTCAACGCGGAAACGAAAAGCGAATAAAAGTAGAATAAGGAAGGGTTTGTAAACTTTATAAAATACGTAACGAGATAACAGGCAAGGGCGAGAAGAGTGTCAAACGGCGAGATGGCGAGCAAAGAGCGTGGAGACGAGGCGAGCGGCAAGCGTACGTGATGAAGAGAAATCTTAAGAAGAATTGTAAGAGAAGGAGATGAAAGACCTTGTTACCCTACAGCAGGGGTCTCCAAACTACGGCCCGAGGGCCACATTCGGCCCGCGGACAGATTTTGGACTATTTCACTTTTTACCACCGGCAACAATGATAATATGGTTTTGGCCCTCGGAACTTACTGGAGTAATCAGTATGGCCCTAAGGCTGGAAAGTTTGGAGACCCCTGCCCTACAGGAATGAATAAAGTATTACGTACATATAGATAGTAGGAGAAGCTTCTATGCATGAGCCGCGTAAATTACATTCAATATTCGACTATAAAGCAACATTAAAAGTACTTGTATATGCAACTGAACTTTTCCAACGTGTCATGTATACCGTTTAGCGTGGCAGTTTGCATACCACGCTGCAAATTCAATTCTTCCGCCTTAAACGTCACCCGCGTAGTCACCATGTCCAGCCAACAGATCTGGACATGACATCAAGGTCTATATAATATACGCAGGAAAAACTGAAGCGTCCTGCAGCGAAGCGATCGAACCAATCAACTTAATTATTCGGGATATTTGATTAATAATTTGACAAGCACCACAAAGAAGAGCGCGAGAAGCAGAAGACACCGAGCCTCTCACCCCATCAACACCATTATTCAAGTCTCCACGTACAACAGTACACAAGCGGATAGTTACCATCCCCCACACCCATGCTGTCTTTCAAGGAGACTGCTAAAGGAGGAGAATGACCACGGATCGCTTAAGATAGAGCCTCAACATCGAGCACCACTATAGCCACGCAAGGTACGCAGACCTCAGAGACCACATCATAATTAACAGGTGTGCGAGAAAGAAAACGGAGCAGCGACTTGCCATCTAACTCAGCGACACGCGTAATACTAGTCCAGGATATAGCATTGCAAATGACAAAATCATTATATTCTGACTGATTTTGATATTAATAGTTGATCTCGTACAATTAATCAGTGAATCGACCGTCAGCTGCTTAAACAGCGGTTGGTGCTGGTGTGGGTGACTGTAAAACTATCAGGGGTACAAATTGAAAATGCGGGTTTGATAACAGATGGCGTTACTAACGCTATACGCATCAGGCAGTACTGTGACTATGTTCATGTCAAAGCTACGTCTTATAGCTTTAATTTTCAGTATGTGTCAATTTGTCGCAGTGTCAAATTCATAGTTTTTTTGAGCTCTCAATATGTCGAGTTTCGTGCCAACAAAACAGCATTTGCGGGAAGTTTTAATTTACTTCTTTAATTTGAAGAAAAGTGCTGCTGAAGCACATCGATTGGTCTCCGAGGCTTATCCGAGTCATGTTCCATCGGTTTCAACGTGCGAGAGATGGTTTGTGCGGTTTAGAAGTGGTGATTTTGACGTTGAGGACAAAGAGCGGCCGGGCCAAGTGAAAAAGTTTGAGAATGCTGAATTGGAGGCAATACTCAATGAAGACTCGTGTCAAACTCAACAAGAGCTCGCAGATTCATTGGGAGTGACACAACAAGCCATTTCCCATCGTATAAAAGCCCTCGGAATGATCCAAAAGCAAGGACATTGGGTGCCGTATGAGCTGAAGCCGAGAGACGTCGAGCGCCGTTTTTTTGCATGCGAACTGCTGCTCGAACGGCAAAAACGGAAGGGTTTTTTGCATCGCATTGTCAATGGTGATGAAAAGTGGATCCATTACGATAACCCGAAGCGCAAAAAATCATATGGTTACCCCGGCCATGCATCATCATCGACGGCCAAACCAAATATTCACGGCGCCAAGCTCATGCTCTGTATTTGGTGGGACCAGCTGGGTGTGGTGTATTATGAGCTATTGAAATCGAACGAAACCATCACAGGAGCACTATACCGAACTCAATTGATGCGTTTGAGCCGCGCACTCAAAGAAAAACGGCCACAATACGAGCAAAGACACGACAAAGTAATTTTGCAACATGACAACGCTCGGCCACATGTTGCAGCGCCGGTCAAAACATACCTACAAACGCTGAAATGGGAAGTCTTACCCCACCCGCCGTATAGCCCAGATATTGCTCCTTCCGATTACCACCTTTTCCGATCGATGACACATGGCCTAGCTGACCAGCGCTTCCATTCTTACGAAGAAGCCCAAAAATGGGTCGATGACTGGATAGCAGCCAAGCCGGCCGAATTTTTTCGCGACGGTATCCGTAAATTGCCAGAAAGATGGGAAAAAGTTGTGGCTAGCGATGGACAATACTTTGAATAATTCATTTGTTACCATTTTTTCAGAATAAACGTTCAAAAATAGAAAAAAATCCCGCATTTTCAATTTGTACTCCTGATAGTAAAAAAAAAAATTATTTAAAAATAATTTGATGGTGGCTGACATTTTTTTCATAAACTATCGACATCATACTGAGTCGAAAAAAAGCCAGCTGCATCATGGGAAGGGGGTTGTGCGTCGGCTGCTTGTATAAACATGTGAAAAAAAACATGTAGAATAAAGTAATTTCAGGCAAGATGAAATTTAACTAGGGTTAACATGTGTAGCGGGAGAAAGGCCATCAGCTGACGCAGTAAAGGTAAAAATTGTTCGAGCACTACTACTACTACGCGTTTTCCTTTTAGCCACAGATTTTGAGCTAGAAACCTGGGCCTCTCCCTCGAGTTGACTTCCTGAGACCCTCCCTAAAATTTTGCAGGAGCAGCTGAGATTCACGTGGCGCCATAAGCGACTTGTTTCGATTGCATTCTGCGAACGAATCGATGCAACTTCTAACTTGTCGAAAATTAAACCGTTTTGTGTATTCTGCCTCGAAGAAAAAGAAATATTGGTATCTTTTATGGAAAAAGCTTTACAAAAGTGTACGCCTATACTGGAAATTCGACAAAAAATGATCTATCTATGAAATGTGCTAAAGTGCCGTTAGAATTGAACGATTATCAGAAATACTATTTAAAGTGTCATCGACAATTCACATCATTACCAGTAAAGTACAGAATTACATTCATTTATACTGTTTTAAATAAAATAATATAAGATTTTCTTTTAACTCAGAAAGAGACGCCCAAGCTTCAGAGAAATGCGCTGAAGATAAAAATATTAACATCGACGCCACAGAGAATCCTAGCAGACAATATGTTGAACACCAAGGCATTTTTTCACACGAGTTTCAGCGAGTACCGACGATCAATCTGATGATAAGCGACAGCACAGGATGTATCTAGCGCTCAGGTTGCTGAAGGTTCCACGGAATACGTGTGTATTTTTTGTAATAAGAGACATAAAAAATATCAAGGTCGCGAGCAACAGTTACAGGCATGTGCAACGGTTCATAGTACTGATAACCTGAAACGTAACGCAAGTAAACTAGGTGACGTAGAGGCGTTATTGGATAGAATTAATAAAGAATGTTCAAACAACTAAATCATTTTCAACCATAAAATCTGCCAATTGATTTATCGAAATGCACTACAGTTGCAGATTGCCGCACAGAGCGAGAAAAAGGAATGGCACACATCTCAGGGTGCCATTCTTTTTCGGAATTCATTTCTTATGCCATTCACACAGAAATTCACAAAAAAGCTTTTCGAGAAGTGTGTCGCTTTATTTTGGAAAACGTAAAAAAACAGCAATGTTTCTTTTTATCTTCTTTAAAATAATTTTCGTCGATTGTGCTAGAGTTCAAAATATTGACTCATCTGCAGACGTGGAACCACGTCATTTAGAAAAGAGATTGCTAGAAAATTTTCCAAAAGCAATTGCCGTAGTGACTACGAACACTAAAAAACGTGTTAAACCTTGCAGAGGATTTTTAGTTAAAAATGATTTGGACACTTTAGAAAAACAAGATATTTTGAATAAAGCTGCACTAATTTTGCGATCAGAAATCCGCAATATGAAATGTAATCCACTACTAGACAAATCAACAACTAAGGATTCACTACCAGGAGAATGCGCCAATCCAAAAATATAAGTGAATTTTTATTCCAAATTAATATGTTCCAGTTCTTAGCGCAAGCGTAATTTAAACATAGATCCAGTGGCTAAATTGTTCTCCGAAGATTTAATTTATGCTGTTCAACGGTCAAATTTAGAGTTCGAAACATATTCATCTTAACCTGGCATTAAAAAGTTTGACAAGCAGTCACAAAATTATCAAGATCATAAATAAGTACGGGCACTGTTGTGGATATACTGTTTTAGAAGAATTAGAAACTGAAGCGACATTTTTTTTCTCTTCATTCCAATATTTGTCCTGAAGACATCAATCGCTCAAACAATCAATGTCCAGGATTACGAGGGTGGATCAATAACTCAGTGGCATTTTGAATTTCCCGCGTTGTAACTTGAAAAAGAACACTTCTCCCGTCAACTGCCACCTGTCGATAGACTGCTGTGACATTTTGAGTTAGCTGCGTCATTTAGTTTATGTTTGACAGCTATTGAAAGTAGACAACGGCGTGAATTTTTGCAAAAATGGAAGTAAGTGAATTTCGTGTGCTCGTCAAGCATTATTTTTTGCGATCATTTGGATATGAGAAAGCTATCCGCAAGGTGGATGCCGCGTTTGCCCCCACATGATCACAAACGCAATCGTGCAACAACTTCGAAGGAGTGTTTGGCGTTATTCAAGCGTAATCCAGACAAATTTTTGCGCCGTTTCATAACCGTGGACGTAACATGGATCTACCACAACACACCAGAGACCAAGCAGCAGTCGAAACAGTCGGTTCCTCCGGGCGAAGAAAGCCAAGGTGGGTCTGTCGGCCAACAAAGTCATGGCGACAGTTTTTTAGGATGCACGCGGCATAATCCACACCGATTACCTTCAAAATGGTAAAACAATCAACGCCGAATATTATGACAACTTATTCGACTGGTTCAACGTCGATTTAAAGAAAACACGACCGCATTTGGCCAAAAAGAAAGTGCTCTTCCACCAAGACAATGCACGGGTACACACGTGCGTAGTCAACATGGCAAAATTCCATGAATTAGGACACGAATTGCTCTCTCGTCAACCATATTCTTCGGATTTAGCCCCCAGTGACTACTTCCTTTTTCCAAACCTGAAGAAATGACTCGGCGGAAAGAGATTCAACTCCAACGATGAAATCATCGCTCAAATAAAGGCCTATTTTGGGAGACAAATCTTATTATTTGGAATGGATAAAAAAATCGGAGACACGTTGGACGAAGTGTATTGAGCTCGAAGGAGAATATGTTGAGAAATAAAACGTTTTTTGCCGAAAAAACAATATTTCATTCAAAAAGTCACTACGTTACTCGTATTGATCCACCCTCGTAAGATGAAGCTAACATACATACACATGGCTAGAAGCGTATGTCTAAGTATGCAAAAAGGGGTGTACTGAATTTTTCCGCAAATGAAGGACGTCACACCGTCCTGTTGGTACCTGGACGAAGTGAAAGGCGCATGCGTACGTTCGGAGAAATCATTCCTTGAGGTGCCATGGTGGATGCAATACTTTGAACACATTATCTACCACGCCTTTAAGAATTGGAAGAGGGTCAGCGAAGGTAAAGCTCGTACGCAACAACTTAAATTTCTGCTAAGATGCAGACCTATACTACAGATCGTGATGTAAAATAAAATTTCATTTTTAAAACTCCCGATGCCAAAAAACTATAATAAACAGGATTTTATCTTTAAAAAGTTTTTATATGTACATAAATCTAAAAAGGATGAAATAACTTCCGATATAATTTTAGTTAACTTTATCTTTAAATGAAAATACCTCATTTACTGATGTCACTACAATCAGGAGACATTTCCTTCTGCATTAGAAAACGTTCACCATATATCGTACATAATTTTTCTTTTAAATAAGACTCCATACGCCAGCATGTTTTTTAATATGTAAAAGTCGGTTGCAAAGTACAGGAGACGTCTCCCGACTATAGCGATAGTAGTAAATGGATTACTGTAATTGAAATATGAAGTTAACCAAAATTACATCGGAAGTTATTTCATCCTCAGCAGATTTATTTTCCTACAAAAACTTTTAAAAATTACAGTCCTGTTTATTATAGTTTTTTGCTGTCAGAAATTTGTAAGTACATTTTTTTTTATTTCGTACTATTCAAAGCTAGTTCAATGTGACTTTCTACGGTATTTTTATAAGTGCTATATTTTTTGTAGTTACGACTATATATTTTTTTAAACTAAAAAAGCGAAATAATTTTTAATAACTCTATTTTATTTAATCGCTCAATTATTTTTGCACTCTTGTATTTAGAATGCAAGCAACAAAGGTAAATAGAAAAACATAAAGTGACGTCAGCATTTTTAATCATTTATTTTTCTTTTATCACTCAATTATTTTGCACTCGTGTATTGAGAATTAAATAGACAAACGCGACTAGAAAATTGAGTTGCATTTTTATTAATTTCTAGCTCTTAACATCTCTGATGTATAACAAACTTATTAAAATTCACATGCTGTTGAATAGAATATATATTATATAATTAATCTTTTTTTTTGTGATAACCGCACCCACATTTTATATTTAAGGATGCTTTACGTGTATATTCACAGCCGAAAATGAGATTCGATGAGAATTTGAAGTACTTCACGACACATATCTGTAAAAAATGATGATGTCGAAGACCGGACGAACATTGGTTTCGAATAACAACGATATAAAAAGTTATAAATATAAAAGTGTAAATAAAATTTGTTTAACATTTCGTAAAGAAAAATGATTTTTTATCGTACGTAATTAATTCAAAGTTTGGGTTGAAAAACGAACATTTTTTTTTGCATGAAATTTATTTTTTATCGTACAAAATGAATTTAAAGTTTTTTCTGAATACATATGAATTTTTTAAGAAGTTTCTTTTCGGAACTCCGTTTTCTAGAATTACTAAAATATCTGTTTCTACGAAACTGTTAGTTAAAGGCGTTGTATCTAGTTGTTTGGGTTGAAAAAATGGATTTTTTTTTTTGCATTTTCTCAGAATACATTATCTGAAGAACGTTTTCCCAAAATATTATAAAGATCTGAGCACTAGAACGAATATATTTACGCGCGCTACCTGAGAGTGCGAGTCTCCGAACGCAGTAATCGACGAGCGAAAACATTTCGTGGTTTCGAGAAAAACGCGTTTAAAGTTTTGACAACAGATTTTTTATAAAAAAATTAGACACATTATTCAGCTATGCCTAGTGCATAGGGCAATCCTTCCGTTTTCTTCACATGTAATACGCATTCTTGGTTCTCTACTTCTGGGTCGCCACCGTAAGGTTTATCATCGATAACATTTTTCACATATATTACATATACTACGAGGATCGATCAATAAATAGTCGGCTTGGTAAAGAAAATCGCGTTTTTTTGGACAAAAATCTTTTTATTTCTCAACATAATCTCCTTTTAGCTCGATACACGTATTCCAACGATTTTCCAATTTTTTTATGCCCTGCGAATAATACGATTTCGGGAGGTCCTCAAAATAGATTTCTGTTTCGGCGATGAGGTCATCTCTGGAACCAAATCAATTTCCGTCAAGCCATTTTTTCAGGTTTGGAAACAGAAAGTAGTCGGAGGGGGCCAAATCTGGAGAATACGGTGGATGCGAAAGCAATTCGTATTTAAATTCTTGAATTTTGGCCATCAGCTACACGTTCTCTTTTATGGTCGACAGTGAGCAAACGCGGCACCCATCTTGCGGATAACTTTTTCATACCCAACTGATCACTCAGGATTGAAATCACTGAGCCATACGATATGCCTGTGGCCTCAGCAATCTCACGCACTTTTAGTCTCCGATCATTTAACACCATATCGTGGACTTTTTCAAATGTCTCAAACAATCGAGACAATCAAAGATCTCAAACAATCGAATCTTTAATTTTTGTCAACTCTGATTGTCTCACTCACGACCGCGTTTAAATTCAGCTGTCCAATATTTAATGGTTGATAACGAAGGTGCAAGGTCCATATAAACTTTGTCTAGCTCCGCTTTGATTTCATTGTTCGTTTTCTTTTTCAAAAACAAAAATCGAATCACTGCACGATACTCAATATTTTCCGTTTTCGTAAAAACACAAAAGTTGTTTGTCTTTCGATGGCTGTCAAACGCAAACTAAACATCGCAGCGAGCTGAAACTTTGACAACAGTCATGTGAAGGATGGCACTACTAAACGTCGCTATTGATTTCTTTCCTCGACCAACAGATGACGCAAGGCCGACTATTTATTGATCGACCTTCGTACATATCTCACATTATATTACGACGGCGCGCTCTCTTCTTTTGGCTATAACTTCAGAAATATTCTAAATTTCGGTCTGAAACTTTTACAGTATATTTTTAAGATGTTATTCTTGCCAAAAATGTAATTTAAAAAAAATCGATTTTTTGAACACATCACACCGGATTACATCCTTAATACGAGGGCGGTTTGAAAAGTCCGTGCAAAAATGAAAACTACTTAATTTTTTAGGATAGATCATTTTTATTTTTCAACATAATCTCCTTTTAGACTAATACACTTCGTCCAGCGATGCTCTAGTTTGTTGATCCCTTCCGAATAATAGGATTTGTCCAAGTTTGTCAAATAGGCATTCGTTTCTGCAATCACCTCCTCGTTTGAGTAAAATATTTTTCCCGCCAGCCATTTCTTCATGTTGGGGAACAAGTAATAGTCCAAGGGAGCCAAATCTGGAGAATAGAGGGGATGTGGAATGAGTTGGAACCCTACTTCCATCAGTTTTGCGGCCACAACTGCTGAGGTGTGAGCTGGTGCGTTATCGTGATGGAAAAGGACATTTTGTGGGCCAATCGTGGACGTTTTTCTTGCAGCTCGATTTGCAAACGGTCCAACAACGATGAATAATATGCGCCTGTAATAGTTTTACCCTTTTCCAAATAATCAATGAAGATTATTCCTTGCGAATCCCAAAAGACAGTTGCCATAACCTTCCCGGCCGAAGGAACAGTCTTCGCCTTTTTTGGTGCAGATTCCCCCTTGCCAACCCACTGTTTGGACTGTTGTTTGGTCTCAGGAGTGTAGTGGTGTATCCATGTTTCATCCACAGTCACGAAACGACGCTTAAAGTCCGGCGGATTCCGATGCAACAGCTGCAAACCGTCCATGCAACACCTCACACGATTTCGTTTTTGATCAATCGTGAGCAATCGCGGCACCCATCTTGCGGATAACTTTTTCATGCCCAAATATTGGTGCAAAATATTATGTACCCGTTCATTCGAGATGCTCACAGCTCTAGCAATCTCACGCACCTTCACTCTTCTGTCATCCATCACCATATCATGGATTTTATCAATGATTTCTGGAGTAGTGGCCGAAACAGGGCGTCCAGAATGTTCAGCGTCACTTGTGTCCATATGGCCACTCCGAAAATTTTGAAACCACTTATAAACTGTTCTAATTGAAGGTGCAGAGTCACCATAATGTTTATCAAGTTTCTCTTTAGTCTCCTGAGGCGATTTGCCGTTCATAAAGTAATGTTTAATCAACACGCGAAATTCTTTTTCGTCCATGTTTTGAAAACCTTTCGACTTCTTCGATTCAAACGAACGTCAAACACAAAGAAATAAACCGATCAGGCTGAAACTTGGTGTGTGTTCTTTCAAGAGATGCTACTAACTGAAAATAACTTCGATAGGCAGCAGTAGTGCCCTCTCTCTCTGCCTTTGCACGGACATTTCAAACCACCCTCGTATATGAGCGTTTGAACGGACTTTTTTAAGTATCAATATGAACAAAGCACAACAAATCACCCGTGAAACTAGATCTAAAAAGAAAGTGCAAAAATCAGTGACGAAAAAAAGGAAGCAGTATTTTAATCCAAAGGCAGCCGAGATCGACGAAAGTAGTTATAGTGCATCTCGGAAAAAATGAAAGCTTACTGATGAGGTGAATGTGCCAGTTGATCATTCAATTGAATATCGAATTATTAATTTTATATTGGTATTCACAACTCTTTCGGAGTATGTAAAGTGCAAAAGTTGTGACGGTAATGTCAAATTTTCACCAATAGAAACATAAGGACTAGGCTTCAAATTTGCAGTAACTCATGACAAATGTGTGCAACCAAGAATTAGTTCGTGTGCTACTATCAATCATTCGTACGAGATAAACAAACAATTTATATTTGCAATGATATTACTTGGCTTAGGAGAAGCGAGCTGTGTATAATTTTGCGGAATTATGGACATGCCACCGTTTTTGTTTGAAAGTGCTTATGACATCATTGCGAAACACATATGTACTTCTGTGAAAGAAGTACTCAATCAATATATAAAATGTGCTGTGCATGAAGAAATTGAAAAGACTAATGGACCAAATAAAAACCATATAACGGTATCTGGCGATGGTACATGGAACAAACGCGGATTCATTTCATTGTACGGAGTTACTTCCTTGATTGGATATCATACAGGCAAGATTGTGGATCTTGTGGTGAAAAGTGCATACTGCAAATGTGTCAACAGTGGGAGAAAGAAAAGAGTACAGTTAAGTACAAAAGGTGCAAAGAAGCCCATTACCCTGTGTGCATAGCAAATCACTCATCTGGTAAAATGAAAGTCGATGCCATGACTGAAATGTTTCAACGCTCCAAAAATCTGCACGGAGTAAAGTACGCGAATTACGTTGGGCACGGCCATTCAAAACCGTACACTGCCATTAAATATTTAGCGCCGTATGAATGGCTGGCAGTAATAAAAAAGAGTGCATTGGTCACGCGCAAAAACGAATGGGCACCCGATTGCGTGACAAAAAAAAATAAAGGCCTCGGAGGACAAGGAAAATTGACTGGTAAAATGATTGACAAATTAACTGTGTACTAATACTTGACCATTCGTCGTAATCCTGAATGGGTTGAAGAAATGTCAAATCATATTTGGGCAACGTATTACTACTTCGGCTCCACCGATACACACCCACAACACGTTAAATGCCCCTCCGGCAGTGATTCATGGCGTAAGTGGCAGAGAGCGCTCGCAGCGTTGCCCGAGAATAAACGAAGAAAATCAAGTAAGATACCTGGATTCGTACAGAATTACCAGTCTCTACCTGAAGGTGTTTTGAAAGCTATCAAGCTCACTTACGAAGACCTTTCGAAGAGAGAATTACTTGAAAGATGCGTGGGCGAATTCACGCAGAATAACAATGAGAGTTATAATCAATTCATCTGGAAATACAGCCTGAAGAATCTACCTGGAGGTGTACTACCGGTCGAAATTGCAGCTTATAACAGGTGGGCTGAAAAGTTCGTCTAACATAAAAAAAATCTTTTTTTTGATAAAATTTGATTTTATTATTCAATATAGTTGTCTTCGAGGGCGATACAACGATTATAGCGGTCATACAACTTTTCGATACCATTTTTATAGTACGATTTGTCTTTAGCCTCAAAATAGGCTTCAGTTTCGGCGATTACCTCTTCATCGGCGCTAAATTTCTTTCCAGCGAGCATTCTCTTGAGGTCTGAGAACAGGAAAAAGTCGCTGGGGGCCAGATCTGGAGAATACGGTGGATGCGGAAGCAATTCGAAGCACAATTCATGCAATTTTGCCATCGTTTTCATTGATTTGTGACACGGTGCATTGTCTTGATGAAACAGCACTTTCTTCTTCTTGAAATGGGGCCGTTTTTCCGCGATTTCGTCCTTTAAACGCTCCAATAACATTACGTAATAGTCGCTGTTGGTGGTTTTTCCCTTTATAAGATAGTCGATGAATATTATACCATGCGCATCCCAAAATACTGATGCCATAACCTTGCCAGCCGACTGTTGTGTCTTTCCACGCTTTGGAGTCGGTTCATCACATGCAGTCCACTCGGCTGACTCTCGATTGGACTCCGGTGTGAAATGATGGAGCCATGTTTCATCCATAGTCACATATCGACGCAAAAATTCGGGTTTATTACGATAGAACAGCTCCAAACACTGCTCAGAATCTTCAATTCGTTGTTGTGTTTGGTTGATTGTGAGCTCGCGCGGCACCCACTTTGAACAAAGCTTTCGCACACCCAAATATTCTTTCACGATATGTCCAACACGTTCCTTTGATATCTTTAGGGTCTCAGCTATCTCGAATAACTTCACTTTACGGTTATCCAAAATTATTTTATGGACTTTTTTGATGTTTTCATCGGTAACAGCCTCTTTGGGGCGTCCACTGCGTGCATCGTCCTCGGTGCTTATTTCGCCCCGTTTAAATTTAGCAAACCACTTCTCAACGGTTGATTTTCCTGGTGCAGAGTCCAAATAATGTTTATCAAGCCAAGCCTTGGCTTCAACAGTATTTTTCTTCGCCAAAAAGCAATGCTTTATTAACACACGAAATTCCTTTTTATCCATTTTTTCAAACTAACAAAAGTTGCTTCACTCAAAATGCTATATCTCACAAACTAATAGCACGACAGCTGTTAAATTTATACACGTGTCTTTTGAAGGTTAGGGCTAACTAAAAATCATATGGATTTAATACTAGTAGCGCCATCTATGTGTCAGTCTACGAACTTTTTAGCCCACCTGATACATCTGCGTGTGTTTTTAATGAGAGCAATTTTATATTGCAGTTTTAAAGATTTTTGAAACACTAGGGACACTCTCTGGCCCTCATGCCGATGAGTTCGTCGCGAAGGAGGACAAGAAGCGCGTGTTGACTGCCGAACAGTGCGCGCAAGCAGCCACTAAAGAGGGCAGAATGGCTCGCAGGCAATATGAAGTCGATGTCCTGGAAGCTGCTGCACACGCAGAATGGATCCTTTATGACCCTAGAATAGATGACTCGATGTAAGTCGGAAAAAAATTTATTTTATCCGTGAAAAACCTAGACTCAAAATTTTAAACGCGATTATCTCGGAATCATGTTTTTTAAAAAGTGCTGTTGCTATGAGCACGATTTCTCGAAAGCATTTGAACCGATCGATTTGAATCTTTTACGATCTTGTTTGTAATTATAGTGGCTTGTTCGTGAACAAAGGAATTTTCTTTTGGACCGAAATTGATATCTTTTTAGGTAAAAAACCTAATTTTTGGAACCTTAAAAATCAAAATTTTCGAAAAAATCGACATTTAAAAAAAATCAAATATCACTAAACCCTTCGCTTACGAAACGCGTATAGTATTATACTAACGCAATCATTTTGGTTTTTTGATTTCAGATAAGCCGTTACAGAGATATCATGCTCACGGCGAGTGATTTTAAAAAAAAATGTTTTAGGACAATGACCATATTTCCCCCAGTAGTGACCATTTTTAAATAAAAATATGTACATGAGTACCTCAAAAGATTTAGTAATTGATACTGTACAGTGTATTTTAATAAAAAGATGTTAACATGGCTAAAAAAAAATCATGAAAATCCCTTAACTTTCCCGAGCACAACTACATATAACCTCTTAACCGGTTAACCGGGCGTGAAGTACTGACACGTCCTAGCTGCGTAATTAAAAAGGGGATTCCCCGGTTAACAGGTTAATGAGCCTGTAACTTATTAGGTGTGACATGGAATCGTTTTACGAAATCATATCCAAAACTTGCGCCCATTTATCAATTTCTAACAAATTTTGTTTCTATGAGTTTTCTACCCAATTATTGAACAATTTTTTCCCCAACTCATTCGATAATAATTGTTTGGCATTATTATTATTAAAAACCAATGTTTTTAGCATCCATAATATCGATGATTTTATATGAATTCACAATTTTTTCCACACATTTTTAGTATTTAATTTACATTTTTTTACTATATCGGGAAGTCTTCAAGTTCCGATCGAAAGCTTTTGATTAGGAATACATATGTGGATCATCTTAAAACCCTGTATATTCTTTATATTGGGTCTGTGAAAAAGTTCGTGGCGTTTTTTTAGTAAAATTCAACTGGTTTTCTTATAGTGTGAAAAGAAATTTATTTAAACCAAATATGCTCCATTATTATCGACAATGTTTCGCCATTTTCTGGGTAGAGACATGGTGCCATCGATGGAGAACTTCTGTGGTTTCTGGTTGAAAAACTGAATTAAGTAGTTTTCACAGGCTTCTTTTGAAAGCAGCTTAATTCCATTGAGAGAGTAGTGCAGAGATCGGAATAAGTGATAGTCAGAGAGTGCTATGTTTGGACTATACGGTGGATGCATCAAAACTTCCCAACAAAGCTCTCGCAATTTTTGGCGGGACATCAAAAAAGTGTGTGGTCGGGCGATGTCACGATGGAAGACAACACCATTCCTATTAATCAATTCGGGCCGTTTTCTTTCGATTGCTTGGCGTAATGTCTCTAGTTGTCCACAGTAGAGTTGAGAATCAATCGTCTGACTAGCTGGAAGTAGCTCACGGTGGACGATTCCCTTCCAGTCCCACCACACACACAGCAGCACCTTTTTCACCGTCAATCTTGGCTTCGCGAACGCTTATGATCGCTCACCATCCCCTGTCCACGATCTTTGACGCTTCCGATTGTCGTACATGATCCATTTTTCATCTCCGGTTATGGCACGTTTCAGAAATGGCACGAATTCATTGCGTTTCAGCAGCGCTTCGCAGATGTTAATTCGGTCTATCATGTTTTTCGCGCTTAACTCATGAGGAACCCATACATCGAGCTTTTTTTTGTAGCCAGCTTTGTGTAAATGGTTCAAAACAGTTTTGTGGTCAATGCCTAGCTCCATACCAATATCGACACTGCTGATATGCTTATCTTACTGACCTTTTTCAAGAATTTTATCAGTCTTTTCAGTGACTGGACGACCAGAACGTGACTCATGTTTCGCATCAAAATTACCAGAAGGAAAGCAAGCAAACTATTTCCGCGCAGCACATTTTGATAAAGTACCTTTACCGTACACAGCACAAGCCTGCGTAGCGTTCTTCTTTTTATCGTAATAATATTGGAAAATATAGCGCAATTTTTCATTACTTTTCTCCATATTTGAACGCAAACAACTGTCCAACCACTGCTACGGCGCACACAGATGGTGGACTGTGCCCACCCAGATCGCAACCATAATGATCTTGTGTACCAGGCCTTCAAAGGCAGCCGTACGGAGCCGGGAGTACGCTGTACCGGGCTCGGGAGTACGTGCTGCTGGAGGAGGTCTTCGGCTTGTGAAGGTGGCTGTACCAGTGTCAGGAGTACGTTGTACCGGACTCTGTACATGTCGCTGGAGAAGGTCGGGAGTACGTCAAGTGTTTTGTGGTTGCTTGCCCTGGGTGAACGTCTTTTCTGTACGGGTATTAGCAACCCCGCCATGGTGTAGGCTCGGGTGCTTACCAAGCGAGACGTTAAGTCTTCGGACTAATTGGGAGACAGGGAGGTTGTTGCAGCCCCACGGTTATGCCGTGGACAACCTTTCAATGGATTGGACTCTGTCGGGCAAAAGGTTTTTATGGCTTTGATGGTAGGTCAAGATTACATAATTGTCCGTCGACCACCGGACGTGAGTTAACAGTGCTGGTATGGGGTCTACCCGAGGTACAGCCTTCTCGCAAAAAAGTTGACATAAATCACAAACTTCTGTCCAACCACTGCACCAATTTCGATGTTTACCAGGTGTATGCATAAGTTTTTTCCGGTTTTTTGGTAAAAAAAAACACGTAATTTTCAAGGGAAATTAATTTTTGTTTTATTCAAAATATTGGCCATCGGCTTCTACACATTTCGCCCATCTTTCAGGTAACTTATGAATACCATGCCAGAAAAACTGCTTGTCTTTTGCGGCAAACCATCCGTCGAGCCATTTTCCAACTTCCTCGAAATTGCTGAAGTGCTGCTCTGGGAGCGCGTGCCCCATTGATGCGAAGAGGTGATAGTCAGATGGCGCCAGGTCTGGCGAATACGGCGGGTGCGGAAGGATGTCCCATCCAAGCGATTTCAAGGTGTCTTTCACTGCTTTTGCTGTGTGAGACGGCGCATTGTCGTGTAACAAAATCACTTTGCCATGTCTTCTGGCCCATTCCGGTCGTCTTTCGGTTAATGCGTGGTTTAAATTAATAATTTGTTGGCGATAGCGTTGTGTATTAACGGTTTCGCCGGGCTTCAAGAGTTCATAATACACAACACCGATCTGGTCCCACCAGACACAGAGCATGGCCTTCTTGCCGAAGCGATTTGGCCTTGGTGTTGAAGGACCGGCTTCGCCAGGTGAAAGCCACGATTTTTTCCGCTTCGGGTTTTCAAAATAAATCCATTTTTCGTCACCCGTCACAATTCGATGCAAAAATGATTTCCTTTCGTGGCGTTGAAGCAGCACTTCACAAGTGACTTTGCGATTTTCTATTTGACGTTCATTCAAATCGTGTGGGACCCATTTACCGAGTTTATTGATCTTCCCCATTACTCGTAAACGTCTGCTGATTGTTTCTTGTGACACATGTAATGCTTCTGCTAATTGCCGTTGAGTTTAAGTTGGGTCATCATCCAATAACTCCTGCAATTGCTCGCCTTCGCATTTTTGTGGTCTACCAGAGCGCTCACTGTCTTTCACATTGAAATCACCACTTTTAAATTGTGGAAACCATGTCTCACATGTTCTAATCGATGGAGCGTGTTCACCATATGTTTCTACCAGCAAACGTTGACTTTCAGCAGCCTTTTTCTTTTGATTAAATAAGAAAAGCAATGCGTGCCGCAAATGTTCTTTTTCAGGCACAAAACTCGACATGATCACTGAACGATAAAACAAAGACGCTAGTTTTTGGCGGACTCAACTTGTGTGTGTTTGTAGGTTAATGTCAGACGAACAAAATGACGTATGTGTCAAATTAATACGCTGCGTACTTTTCGCTGGCGCCATCTCTTAGTTAAACCGGAAAAAACTTATGCATACACCTGGTATACAGTCAAAGTAACGCTCGAAGTGTCACCTTTCCAAGGAGCGTTTAGTGGTATCGCTGCGATCTGCGTTTCCTGACTTATTTGCAATTGATGCCATCTATCGGGAAAAACGCTACAAACTTTTTCCCAGACCCAATATTATGAACTGAATATTCGTTGCGGTGAATCATGTATGTTGCAGTAATAACGATTAAAACATAGTGGATGGAAAATGTTTCGTTTTAAGTACTCAACAGGTTAAAGCGCAAGTTCTGAAAAGTGACGAAGAAGCTGTTGACTGTCCAGATATAGACAGCATCTTGCTTAAGAGTACTCATGCAACACCAGTTCAAGACAAATTGAAGAAGCATATCTCTTTACTCGAAATGGAACTTGATGGTTTCATCCGTCGTAGGGATTCGATAAGCGCAGATGGAAGCACAGAGAAACTCACAAGTCGAGACTTGCTGCTGTTTGCGTACAGAATCCTGATGTCGCTAATGTCTTGAAGCTGTATGGACAACCAGGTCGTTCACGGCTCGAAGAGTGCCAATCTGAATTATTAAGGACCATGGTGGATTCCGCTAAAGAACGTCTGTTCATTTTTCACGCTTACCAAGTACACACTCAACTCATGCACACGCTACAGTCACAATCATCTGACGCCTCGCGTCATATGGTATAGCTCGCAGGTATGCTATATCGATTTATCGACCGCGCACTCATGCATATTGTCCATCTGCTCACATCCTCGATCGAAGCTCACTCAAGCGGCCAACACTGTTAGCGTGGCCCCATCGGCAAGACCACTCACAAGTCTTGCCTTCCATCGCTGACAGCAAATCACCAGCAAGCTGTGACGCACGTCCGTCTTCTTGATACTCTGCCGCGTGGTCGACGGATGTGGCCATTGTTCTCACTCGAGTCGCTCGCAGTACACGTTCCCGCGTAAAACTCACAGAGATATTCACTCGTTCTAATCACTTTAGTGCGCATTCATTACTATAGTGTAGTACATTCTTGGTCAAATCACCCGTGTTTCAACTCAGTGTTAGTGAAAATCACAGCAGATCACCAGAACCATAGAACCATTTACATAAACGTCAACGGCGTGGTTCGCTCGTTGGCTGCATAGACGCCATTCTGCTTCGCACCGATCATCGGCGTCCGGACTCTCATCAGCCTGCCGTGTGGCATTACTCGAGCTCTACAATCAGACCTTATCACCAGGATCAACCACACGGAATCACCAAGGCAACTCAGAGGCCTGAGAACCCACTCACCAACAGTACATCAATACGCAGGCCAGACTAATCACAGTAATATATTTGTCATAATCAACAGGTATTTTTCATGCAACCAATGTTACATAATTTCAATAAACATTGAATTTATTATTGTTAATTACTGAGTGCATTTAATTATTTATACTTGTCACCAGGATCCTTCATCTTACTATTCGCATCTGTCACTCGACATGCTACGTGCGAATGTATCGACTTGCTACCTGTCGATAGATTAGATATAATTTACTCACAATCATTAACATACATTTTTTGGTCCTTCGAGCCGGATATAATGTACTCATACTCATTAACATACAACGTCGTTGTTGCGAAATTGTACATATTTTCCGAACACTGGGGAATCTTCATTCCCGATTAGTAGAGCTGGGTTTTAACATTTCCAAGAGTGACACCTATATTCGTCTTCTGCCCAGAAGGTTATACAATTATCTAGAGGGCAAACGCCATGTAGTGACAGTTTCCGTCAAACCGAGTCATCCTGAGGCAGATCATCATAAAGCCTATCCAGACCATCATTTCTGCAACTCCACTGTAAGATTTCTGGAAACCGTGACATCTCTTCTTTGGTCGAATCAAGTAGGCCTCGTATCTCAAGACGACAAAGTGAGAGTACCAATAGGCCTGACGGCTGCGAACAGGCAGGCCTCTTTCTTGATGCATGTTGAATATCGCGTGTCCTTGCCCGATGATGACTAGGTAATAGCTGCTAAACATAAGTTGATTCCCAGTGTATGTGGTATGCATTCATTATGAAGAGCGATGCGATGGGTCGGCCAGAAGAAGTAATATACTCAGGTCCAACTTATATTGCGATTCGAAGCGGTAAACACTCTTCTTCCACAGCGTCATCGCACGCGTTCGATTTCGAGAAACTCACTACATTAGATAGTTTTAAGGAAATTATTCGAGATGCAACGGCGAACGTCGAGCCCATTATTGTGATTTCCTCTGACGGTGAACCAGATGAGAATACTCGATATCCGAAGGTTTTGGCAAACGCAGTGCATTACTTCACCGAACATGATTTAGATGGTCTGTTCATGTTCACGAATGCGCCCGGTAGTACTGTTTTTAATCGAGTCGAAGGAAGGATGACTTCATTCAGCAGAGAATTGTGAGGAGTTATTTTAAAAACATGATTAATTTGGGACCTACCTTGATGATAAGGGACGAACCGTAAACACAAATCTAGAGAAAAAGAAGTTCCGAAAAGATGGAGAAGTACTAGCCGAAATATGAAGCAACGTTGTGATTGACATAAAGGATATATTGCTGAGTACGTAAAGCCGTCCTGTAACGAGCGTTTTGTACCAACGATGCCCTCGCAAGAATGGTATAATAAGCATCTCCGATAGAATCAATGTTACTTCAGGTTATTTATACTTAAAGATATTCACCCATTTTCGCTGAAACATTTATTCCTTTCGTGCAAAGTTGGTTTGTTCGTATTTAATTAGATCTTTGGCTTATATTATAAGTAAAAATGGTAATAACTACGATTCTTTTATTTCCCATGCCAGAAGAACACGACGGCAAGAGTTTCGCGTCGTACGATATGTATTATCCCAGTTTAAGATCAAAACGTGAATCACCTGCGGGCAGAACGTGCAAAGAATGTGGGTTGTACTTTTGATCCAAAAAAGCTGTCGCTGCTCACGAAGCTTTTCTGCGCATAAAAACAAAAAAAACAGCGATGACTGAGCTTGTAGTGAAGGAGAGAGTGAGGAAGCCGAGCCAAATAACATACAGGACAACGATATGGATCAGCTCGAAAGCAATCGACTTGAAGATAGAGACAGCACAGCTTTTGTCAGGGTAGAAAAAAGTAGCGAGAATCCCTGGATTAATGACGACTAGTGACGAACTAAAGGCGTTCTTTGAATGCTGACAATTTTTATTTTTAAGAGATTTATTCCCCAAGATGCTGAAACTAGTGTTAAAAACAACATTTATTGCCATACTCGTTTTATTACCATTACCATTCATTCATACTTATTCTATGACAAAATAGAATATATTATATAGATTCTATAAAAAGTTATTTTGTTCTTAAAATAAAATCTTTCATCCATCCGACCACGTTACTAATTACGACATCCATAACAATCCAATTTGCATATTCCGAATACTACCTTGATCGAAAAGTTTTAGGATCGGCCACCGAGTGACGCTGTCAGTCACACGATTGGAATTTATTTTTGTTAAGGTACCACATCTGTCATTGACACTTCCCTCCAAATTCATCATCTTAGCTTGACATTTGTAAACGTTACACTGTACTGAGTATATCTACCTTTGTGCGTGTTTTCGATT
The DNA here is from genome assembly GCA_963942595.1 of Cylloceria caligata. Taxonomy (NCBI): domain Eukaryota; kingdom Metazoa; phylum Arthropoda; class Insecta; order Hymenoptera; family Ichneumonidae; genus Cylloceria; species Cylloceria caligata. The sequence goes on along the minus strand of OZ012703.1, from coordinate 56,250,363 downwards.
TTTTACAAGTTTGAAAATGGCATCATGACGTTAACTGTGCATCAACGAGTTTGCATTATATTTTGTGTGAAAAACGGATTTAACGGTCCGCAGACCTTGGAAATGTTGGAGAAGTGTTTCGGCAACGATACTCTTTCGACATCAAACGTTCTTCGGTGGCACGAACGCTTCAGAAGTGGCCGTGAGTCGGTCGAGGATGACGAACGCAGTGGCAGGCCGTCGAGGTCGAAAACCGATGAAAACATCGATAAAATCAAATAAATGTTGGCCGAAAACTGCAAATTGACCATCAGAGAGGTGGCAGAGGACTTGAACATCCTACACAGAATCTACATACGAAGTTCTGTTAAGACATCTTGAGCCGATTCAGAGAACATTGGACACGAAAAATGGCATATTCGCGCCATATCAGTAAAACGCATGATACCTTCTTTTTGTCCTCCGGGCAATCAGGAGTTAAAACTGACGTATCAACCTCACCTGAAACATACAGGGTGCGCCATCCTTTATGTCGGTATGTAAACATTGAATAACTTTGACATTTATCAACGGATTGACTTGAGTTGACATGTTTTTGAAACGTAAATTCAGTACAATTTTAACCATAAATTGCTTCACACCGAAACAACCCGCGGAAATAGTGACGCTGTACATTGAAAATAGTCGTTCAGTTGTGTTAATTCAACGTGCATATCGTCGAAAATATCGTGGCCAACAAGCACCGTCTGACATCACGTCGTTTGGTGTCGAATTTTGTTGAGCATGGGACAGTGGGAGATCGTCCACGTGCCGTTCATCAACGCCCAAGACGTTCCAATGAACTGGTTGAAGCGGTAAGAGAGAGTGTTGCCGAGAACCCACATGTGTCGTAAGCTCACCGCGCTCAGCATTTTGGCGTTAGAGGAACCACTTTGTGTCGCATTTTAAAGGATGATTTGCATTTGTTTCCGTATAAAGTGCAATTGACTCAAAGAATATTGCCGACAGACTGTCCACGTCGCTTGGAATATGGCCAAACAGTCGCTCGAATAGTTGACACGGAACCTGATTTTGGGAAGCAAATTTTGATGACCGACGAGGCCCATTTCACACTCTCTGGCGCCGGTAACAAGCAATATTGCCGCATTTGGGGAACAGAGAATCCACACGAGATCCATGAAACACCATTGAATGACCAAAAAGTCACTGTTTAGGTCGGCGTATGCGCCAAAACCATCATTGGGCCATTTTTTTCAGAGAAGGCGAAATAGTCGATAGGAATTGATATCGGTGGATGTTGGCTCATTATGTCCGCCCACAAATGTGTGAAAAACGTCTGGACGGTTACTGGTTTCAACAAGACGGTGCGTCATGCCACACTGCAAATCAAACAATGCAGTTCCTGCAACGATAATTTTCTGAACGTGTGATGTCAAAAAATGACGACATTGACTGGCCACCCAGATCTCCAGATTTGACCCCTTCGGACTTCTTTTTGTGGGGTTATTTGAATAGCAAAGTGTACGCTAACTAGCCTCAGACCATTGACGAGCTCAAGGCTAACATTCGTGCCGAAATCATCGCTATACCGCCCGAGATGCTCGAAAAAGTGATGGAAAATGCAGCAAAAAGGGCACATTTTGCTTTGGCCAATAAAGGCGGCCACTTGATTGATGTTGTATGCAAAAACTAGTCCAAATAAATTGTAAAGGACTAAATTAAATAAAAATACCTCTTATATGGAAATCGGTTATTTTTTTTTCAGTAAGCTTACATACCGACATAAAAGATGTCGCACCCTGTATACTGCTTCGTAGCAGACAAAATGTAATAAACAGCGAGGCCGGACTCTTCGGACACACTGACTATGAAAATGTAATGTTTGCTTCCTCGTGGAGGAAGCTTAGTTTTCATGAAAACATTCTTTTCGAGATTTCAGTGTCAACGTGGTGTGTGTGTGTGTGTGTGATGTAGAGGCTAAAATTCGGACCTCTACAGCTTGTAAAGTACTGAACCGAATTAGCTCAAACTTCAGTGACGTATACAATACTGTCCAACTTTTATTTGGTAGATATTTTAGAAGATATAGCAGTTACAGCATTCAGATAAAGGACTTTAACGTTTTTTAAAAATGTCCGGTATTGCTCTAACTGGAACAAATTAACAGGTATAAGTGTTAAAAATGATGCAATATTTAGTATTTAATTTGATCAGAATGGACAAAGTAGTTAAAATTTCACAGAATTTCCTATTACCACCATTTTTTTTAAAAGGCTATAACTTTCGAACGGTTCATTTAAATGACCCAAAATTTGGCATAAAATATAATGTTTCGATGTCAAGTACTAAATTTAGTGAAAACGTACAAAAAAGTGCTTATTTTATAGAATGTTGCGTTCTGGCGATATGTTTGTAAATTGAACAAAATGTTGCATTTTGGAGATATGTTTGTAAATTGAACAATTTCCTACCGTGACAAGTAAATGCTCTTAATATGAGTTCAGTTGTGCAGCTTGAGCACCCTGTTTATCAAAATTGCCACGAGCGACTTTGGCGCGAACACTCTCTAATTTCTGCAAATTCTTGGCAATCGTGCTGAATCGGTCTTAATTAATAAAGTAACGTTCAAGGATGTTTGATATTGAATTCGACCGAAATTGAAAAAGACGTTTGGATTGGAATGTGTTTGAGAATACCTTCCTGGTGTAGATGGAACGACCCTGTAATATATTGAAAACCATGAGTTTTTACTCACGGCAGGGTGATAAATAACCAGACTGACAGATGTTGGTAGAGAAAGTGGTTTATTCTACCTTCGCATCATACAACATAGAAAAATATGTAGAAAAATAACACAAATAAATATAAACAATGAATTAAATTAATAATTTGGAGAAGCACACAAAATATTACAAAATAGAATAAAAGTGAATTTAATGTGAAAAACACACAATTGTATTAATTGTGTGCTGACAGGTGAAGAGGTTAGTGTGATGCAGTCAGCGCAGCAGAGCACGACACATAACGAGAGCTGAGAATGCACAAGCAGGTAGAATAAGTTCACAGCACTTTTCCAGAATACTTATTTGTGGAAATGTGCTGGGAATGAGAGCGTGCATGTAAGTTATACCAGTTGAGCAAAAGCAGTATGTAATATAATGAGAAATAACCTGATGCAGTCAGTGCTGCAGAGCACGGCAAGTGAGAGTATGAGGATGCACAAATGAGTGGAATGTACTCACTGTACTTTCCCAGCGAGCATAGTTGGGGGAAAGCACAGTGAATAGTAATCACACGCGCAATTATATTAATCGAGCAGGCAAATTGTATTGAGGAAGACGTGGTACAGCCCGCGCTGCAGAGCACGTCACAAAGTGAGACCTGTATGTTGATGTACCGCTGAGATTTACCCTCCTGACCGTCATTGAATTGCGATGAATTGTAACGGTGCACCTTACCTTGTGTTTGAGTCCTGGTGAGCATGAAAATGCTGAGATGATCCAGGCGGTTTTTCACGAAAGAGTCAGATTTTACAATATAGCTGTACTTTACGAAAGCGTCGTTGAGCGCTGAAGTCAAATGAGTGAGATAGCCGGTGAGCGAAGCCGAAGTCAAGCGAGAGAGATAACCTCTCGCTTAACACGGCATGCCGGGAGGCACAGCCTCGGCTCTGCGAGGCCCTGCCTCGGCTATCTCCGGCATAGCCGAGCACAGCGTGCTACACAGCAGCAACAGGTCGATGCACGGCGAATATCGATTGCCGTGCGCCAGCTGATTTTCCAACAGAATGAATTTTTCTAAAAATTGAGGTTATCCCTCTAGCTCGCATATAAATTTGACAAATGCAGCCAGCAGCTGCATTTCCGAAAATTAACTTGGTTTGGGACAGTTGATTTCTCGTCGGAAAGACGCGAGGATGCTTATAATCACGATTATACTCAAATTGTAATTCTTTCATTCGTTCAATAACTGATCGGTCTTTCTACCGATAATTATAATAAAAATCATTCAACTTATTTTTACGAATGCACTCAAATTGTCTACAGTAGCAAACTATTATTTAGGGCTATTAGAGATTTAATTAACTAAAGATCGGTAGAAGGGCTACAATTTTATAGCAATTCGAATTTATCAAGTTTTAACGGCTCCGACTTACATAATATTACATGAAACGAGCCAAAACTTCACACACTTACACAATAACAATATTTTGTTATTGTGTAAGACGGAATTATTGGCTAGTCACAACTCGGGTAAGTCCAGCGCCACAAGAATTCCTACGTTATCAATCTTACAGAAAGATCACGCTCAAATCATTAATTTGGGTTGACTATGATTGCTTCACTAATTCGTTAAGAATGAATGAGGCAACCAGACTCGACGAGATTTAATTCTAAACAAGTCGGGAAAATATTGGGTTGTTCGGAAAGTAATTTCGTTTTTTTTATAAAAATGAAAGACGATTTTCTTATAGTGAATTGATATTTTATTCAATCCAATATTGTCCATTCTAATCCAATACATTTTGCCATCTTTCTGGCAGTAGCATGATTCCACGATCATAAAATGTATGTTCTTTACTGGTAAAAAACTGATCCAAGTGACTTTTGACCTCCTCATTTGAATTAAACGTTTTACCGTCTAAAAATGTTGTGGAGACCGCAACAGATGACAATCTGAAGGTGCCAGGTCTGGAGAGTATGGTGGGTGTGGCAGTATATCCCATCCAAGCTCTAAAATTTTTTTCCGAGTGGTCAAACTTGTATGTGCTCTCGCATTATTTTGTTGGAACACTATACCTTTCCTATTGACCAATTCTGGCCTTTTTTTTTTAAGTGAATCATTCAATTTGTCCAACTGATGACAGTACACTTCAGAATTTATCGTTCTGTTCCTCGGTAGTAGTTCAAAATAAACGATTTCTTTGAAATCCCACCAAACAGATAGCATAACCTTTTTTGATGAATATTGGCTTTCGAAGTGCTTTGAGCCGGTTTATCTTTTCCACTCCAGGATCTTTTTGCGCTTAACATTGTTGTAGACAACCCATTTCTCGTCCCCAGTGATGATACGCTTCAAAAATGGATCATTTTCTTGGCGTTTGAGAAGCAAATCACAAACGTTAATGCGACGGCACAAATTTTTTTCCGTAAGAAGATGAGAAACTCATATGTCGAGATTTGAGGTTAAACCTAGCCGTTTCAAATGATCATGAACGGTCGAATTCGATAAAATTAATCTCTCAGCGATCTCATGAGTTGTTATTCGCCGGTTTGCATCAATTAATGCCTTTATTGTGTCTTCATCAGCTTCAACTGGCCTTCCAGAACGTGGTGCATTTTCGAGATCAAAATTGCCGGATCAAAATTTTGCAAACCAGTTTTGGCACTGGCGGTCACTTAACACATCTTCTCCATATACATCGGATAATTTTTTTCTTGCTTGAACAGAATTTTTACCTTTTCCATAGTAAAAAAGTAAAATATGCCGAAAATGCTGTTTTTCACTTTCCATATTTAAAAGGGTATCAACCAAAACTACTGTGCAGAATCAATTGAATTTTTTCACAAGCAAGCCTTGCTATATCAGCTGTCAAAATACATATGATTATGCGGCTTAAGTGTGAAGTTGGTTGTGAAAAAAATACAATTAAGTCCTCTGTTGGGAAAAAACGAAATTACTTTCCGAACGACTTAATATATCGCCCCAATCCGGGATCGATCCGGGAACCAAGCTAGAACTCTAAGATCCCTGCTTCTACTTCTCAAACCATTAACATAAAAGAAAAAAGGATGTGAAGTAGAGCCTTACACATTGCTTCCTCATTACCTATCACCTTTTAAGTAATGTCTGACCGACGAGTCCGACCAAGTTAAATTAGTTGAAGTCTAGACTACAATCATTTTCGAGTATCACGAAAGTCAAAATAAAAATGACCAAAATATAAGAAAGACGGATAGAATAGAAGGGAAAAGGGACGTTGATTTAGACAAATTAATAATTATTAAGGGGCAGTACTATGATATCCGAGGCACCTACGTTATTCATTTATTATATTTTATAACATTTTTTAAATAATGTCATACATGGGCGGGTGTCATCCTCCACCTCTTGATCGAGCCACCTGCTACACCCATCTATAAGGGCGGTTCTTCAATATTCGCATAAACAAATGTAAAACCATTAAAGTAGCATAAAGTAATGACTTATATCGACTTTTTGCACATTAGGTAATCATTTATACGTCTCAGACATGGGAAATACACCGTCAAACATAGGCGCCTTGGACACCGTAATATCTCCTATTAAAGGGAGATGAAACATCCACGAGTACGAGTAAGAGATAGAATTAGTATGGCATTCACAGCGGAGTGAGAGAGAAACATGCTGTGTAAGTATGAAAATTTCGCTTTTTCTTAAGAAAAGCTTATGTATTTATTGTAAAAACGAGCAACAAGGAGTATCATATGTACACAGAGCTTTAATATGGTATAAACGTTTTCAACAATTAAGACGATGTGCTACATATCGTCTGTCTCTCGCAGGTCGCTGTGGATACGAGAGCGACAACAGAATTTTTTTATTACGAAATTCTCTGTCATGATTGATCTTTCTATTAAAAGACGAGAACAGTGATCTGTTCAACTGTGAGACACAGTTTGCTGTCCTATTTTATCCGAAAGATCAAACATGCTGAAGAAGCTTGTTTTCACTGTTCTTGTTAGTGAGTAAGGTGTAAGTGTATTAATAGTAACTGAGGGTTATTAAGGGTATATAAGTTTGTTATTATTTTTATTACATTCAAATTTTAAGTTGAAATCTGAAAGAGCACACAAACAGTAAGGTAGTCTTTGAAGCAGATAAGTAAAGCGAAGCACTATTTTTCGATCAGAAATTAGATGGCCACTAAGGCGTATGGACGTGTGATTTGAACTTTGTGTTTGAGAAGTGTGAAAAGTGATTAATATGATATTTTTAGACGAATAGTACGAGAACGGTAAATAGAAAGGTCGAGTGCAGCAAAAATAAAAAATGTAGTCTCGGTGGAGTCGGAAACTTCGAAAACAGTCGAAGTCGACGGGAATCGGATGGCGAACTATTGTTAGAAGGGGATTTAGATCGGATAGTTAGGGATGCCGAAATGGAAACGGCAGCATCAGGTAGAACGCCCTTCGTGTTACAAAAAAAAGTAAGGAGGCAGACCGCCGAGATCGAAGAATCAATCCAAACGCGATAAGGCATCGGTAAGAACGAGAATGGAGGGTTTTATGGAGATGGGAGTATTTGGAAGTCGGGGTAAAGTGCTCAGATCGACAGTAACAAGAAGCGTTCATAGGACACTAATGCACAGCCAAGAGGGGAAAAAATCCGCTAATGATGCCCGAACGACGGTTAGTAATACGAGACGTAAGGTGAGCGAAGATGACATTAGTCGAGGGTTACAAGCGAGAAATCCAAATTTTTTACATCAGGTAGAACAACCGACCCAAAAAAAACAACGGTCGTTGAAACTGTCAAACTGGTAGAGGAGATGTTCCAAAATATGCAGATGAAGATGATGAAGACCTTACTATAAATAAAACAGAAAACGAAAAAAAAGTGTCGAAAGGGAATGCGACCTCAACTCAATGAGAGAAGAAATGCATAGAAAACAAATTTAATGGTTGATCAAAAAACAATTGCTGCGATAATAGAGAGATAATAGAGAGCTGGATAATAGAAAAGGTGGAAAAAATTGCTGCCAGTGGAGAAATTAGCATCCCAGAAACACAAGTGGTAGAATGTTGGTTTAAAAAAATCGAGACAAGGATAGTGGCGATTGCAAAGGAAGAAAAAAAGTAGAGAAGATACTGAAAGACTTTGAAATTATAAAAATAGGAAAGGAAGCGAGAAGATCGAATGTTATGATCAAGAACATGGATTCAAACGGAAGAAGTCTGAAAGAAGCGCTGGAAGAATTTTTTGGAACGATGCTGCAAACAAAAGTGAATGTGAAGAAAGCTGTGAAAATTGAAGGTATAAAAACGGGGATAATAATAATATTACCCGAAGCGTTCTGGTCCACCTAAACTCACTGGAGGGCAAGAAGAATCTCTGCGGGAATAGCGGATTATTCAAGGGCAGTAGAATCTACGTAGACGATGATTTGACGAGGAAAGAGCGGGAAATTCACAACATAATCTGGGATCGGGTCAAAGAAGAAGAGAATAAAAGCAGGTGAGTCAAACGAGGATATATGAAGTTAATAATAGATGGAATGCATAAGAACCTCCTAACCAAGCTCCCGGAGCTTCTGGTGAGCCACTATCGATGTATGTGGCCTGGCGTTGTCCTGATCGAACACAATTCCTCTCCTATTGGCCGAAGCTGGCCGCTTCGGGGCGATCACTTCCTTCAGACGGTCCAATTGTTGACAGTACAGTTCCGAGTTAAGAGTTTTGCCGTAAGGGAGCAGCTCATAGTAAATGATTCCCTGCCAATCCCACCAAACACACAGCGAAACCTTCCTGGCCGTCAATCCTAGCTTGGCCACCGTTTCCGCCGGCTTACCGCGATTCAACCACGACCGTTTTCACTTGACGTTGTCGTAAGTGATCCACTTTTCATCACCAATCACCAACTGCTTCAGAAATGGGTCAATTTCGTTGCGATTCAGCAGCGATTCGCAGATGGAAATTCGGTTCATGAGGTTTTTTTGCGTTAAATCATGTGGCACCCATACATCGAGCTTCTTTTTGTATCCAGCCTTATTTAAATGGTTCCAAACGGTTTTTTGTGCAATATTTAGCTTTTGGGCAATCGAAACCGTGCTTACATGACGGTCGGACTCGGCAATTTCCATGATTTTATCGACATTTTCGAAGTTTGGCCTTCCAGTGCGTTGTGCATCTTTGACATCGAAATTATCGGCGAGTTGAATGGTGATATCGAACTGGATGAAATGGTAAAAACTGTGACGAAAATGAAAAAAGAAAAAGCACCGGGGGCTGATGGTGTTTGCTTAGAATTTTTGCAAGAGTTACTATCTGGGCCTGTCGAAATTTAGCATGGGGTTATAAACGACATTTGGAAAGAGGGCAGGATTGTGTCAAACCGGTAAGTGGCAAGGATTTAACTAATCTTCAAATCGGGGGATATGAACTATGCAGCAAACTACCGCCAAGTATCGCTACTAAACGTGGGATACAAGATTCTGACGGCGATTATGGCTAAAAGGACGAGGAGTTAGCTGGAAAGGAATAAGAAATTGAAGTTAACTCATAACAGTTTCACATTGCAGAGGTCAACAAGAGATCACATTTTCGTTCTAAAATCACTGATAGGAAATAGGGTCAAACACAAAAGGGAGAATCTATACATGACAATCGCCAATTTTAAAGCTGCTTTCGACATGGTTGGTAGGGAATTATTAGTGGAAAAGCTCAGAAGAATAGGGATAATGGGTAGAATGGTGAATATAATAAGAAATGTCTACAAAAGAACACTGAATGAAGTCATTACCATGACAGCACAAAAAAATTTGAGACGAAACGAGAAATTCGACAAGGCTGTCCACTCAACCCCACTTTGTTTAACATTTTCCTGGACGATTTTAATATTGAGTGGCAACGGAGAAATCAAGGAGACAAATTTATTGAGCGAACCAAGATATTTGTGTTGAAATTCGTAGACGACGTGGCGTTGGTAGCCGAGGATGTAAGCGGTAACAAGGGGAAGCCGGCTGCGACTGTATACGGATTTTGTTTACATTTGGTTTACATTTAGTGGATGACTAGTACTGTAACAGGTGCAAGTAGTAAGGCACACTACTCAAGCACTATCGATAAAATCGACTTTGAAAAATGCATGCCTACGTTTATGTTTAGTGAGTAAGACACTAAACAAGAAGTCTGTGGCGCAGCGGGCAAGCGCTTGGTTTCATAACCGAAAAGTCGCAGGATTGATTCTCGTTACTGCCTTTTTTACCTTCTGTTGGATAATCAGCTGGCGCACGGCGATCGATATTCGCCGTGCGTCGACCTGTTGTTGTGCTCTAGCACGCTGTGTTCGGTTGGGCCGGAGATAGCCGAGTGAGCGCTTCGCGGAGCCGAGGCTGTGCCTCGTAGGCACGCCGCGTTGAGCGAGAGGATGTCTCTCTCGCTTGACTTCGGCTTCGCTCACCGGCTATTTCTCTCAATTGACTTCAGCGCCTAACGACGCATTCGTATCCCGCAGCCATATTGGAAATTTAGACACTTTTGCAACGCATCCTCTGAACAGCACACGCATCAAAGAACTCTCGGACCTTTTCTTTGTCGCAATTTACCGGACTCGCTCAACTTCTCGCTCACCACGACTCAGAACTCAAGGTAAGCGTACACTGATATAATGCAGAGTAATTTACTGTCAGTGAGGAGGAAAATAGCGGTACATCAACATTTTTGTCTCACTTTGTGGCATGCGCTGCAGCATGTGCTGCACCACGTTCTCCTCACTCTATTTTTCCGGCTTAATTAATATAATTACGCATGTGCTTTATATTCACTGTAGTTTCTCCCAGAAAATCTGCTGGGAAATACAGTGACTATACTCTGCTCATTTGTGCATCCTCAGTCTATGTTGTTTTGTGCATCCTCAGTCTATGTTGTATTGTGCTACGCAGTGCTGACTGCGTAGCTGTTCTCACATTCAATCACAGCACTCAAGCAATTCAATTGCAAGTGCTCTCATCTATTCACTGCAACTTCTCTCCGATAAATCTGCCGAGAGCTTGCAGTGAATAATTTACACATCTCACGCACTCATCTCCGCAGCACTGGCTGCAGCACGTGCACCGCTCTCAGTACCTACAGCACACAATTAATATAATTGTGTTTATTTATTAATTAATAATAATTATAATATATTATACAATTATTAACAATTATAATACAATTATTAAGCAAGGAATAATTGTACTTATAGTTAACTTTGGATACTTTAACGTTGCACGTTATTATACAAATTGCCGGTATACGTTTGGCCGTTCGTCGCGTTCCGTTGTACTAACAATGGCCGTTGTGCCATTGCGTCGCTTTCTCTTTGGTTCGTATTTCGTTTCTCGTCAGCTACGTCTCAACGTCACGTAGGTTTGTTCTTCACTGGAGTAGTCTCGAGCCTCAGGCAGTGATGCCAGATGAGGGAATTTTGTTCCCTTTTGGGTACCCTCTCCACTGGGTCGGTTTTAGCGCCCACTGCGCGCGCACCCGGCGCACCGACCAATCAGCAGGCAGGCAGTGTGTGACGTCACACACTACGCAGACCTGGGACGTGAGTAGAGCATTACAATTCCTTTTTATTCAATAAATTGTAATGAACCTTTCGTGTAAAGGACTACAATTTGGTGTTGGATATTGTAATGCACTATTCATTTGCTTAAGGCTGCAAAATTAGTAAGCGTTTTATATATTTCTTTACTTTCATCATTTATTTATTTATGTATATAATATTTATATATATTCTTTAAAATTCTTCTATAACTCATTTCACGAAAGCCCGCGCAGTGGCTGTTGTGAAGTGGGTGGGGCGAGACAACGTAAAGCGCAATCGAGACGAGATTTGTTACGAGCGGCGCAAGCCTTCCCCTGACGCGCCTAGCACGGGCAGCGTGGTGAGGGCAGCGAGATAGGAGCAAAATGCCCTCATCTGGCATCACTGGCCTCAGGTTAACATTTTAAGCTCTCGTTCCTCACTGCGTCTTCGGATGCCGTGCTGGTCGTGCTTGCTTCGCGTCGCGCGGGCTCGCGCAAGCGCCCTGCGCTCGAGCCTTCTCGGGACTTGTCGTGACAATTTGGAGACTAGTATTTCGTGCCCGAATTGTTGTGGTTCACGACAATGTGTATTGGGTCTCATGAATTATAACCCTAATCAAAAAATTCTATGCTTCAAATCCAGATTATCGATGAAAGCAGTATTAATAAAAAGCAACGAACCTGTGTATCTTATTCAGTTAATATATATCGGTCACCAGAGTCATTCCAATGATGTCCAAAATGATTATATTCCATTACAACACTGCGACAATCGTAACCAATAGTAATTAGTCATGCATGTCGACATTCAGTGTGAAAATTGCGATTCGGTATACATTGGGCAAGCAAAAAGATATTTGAAAACTAGAATCTACGAACACAAGAATAGCCTGAGGCATCTTGACACACAGCACACTGCTTCGGCTACTCATGTGATGGCTTTTAATCACAATTTTGAATTTAATAATGTGAAAATTTTAAATAACGACCAACATTTATTTCACAGATTCTTTTTAGAGACTATACAGATAAAAAAACATGAAAATGTTATAAATTACAGAACTGATATTGATAACTTAAGTGTTATTTACAATTCGGTAAACTAGACAGCTATTTTCAGCAGATCACCCACAATAGAGCAGTTGTATTCATTATTTTAGACAGTACTGATTATCTTCTTTATTGAAGCAGCATCAAGGTGTCCTTACAAACGGTTCATACTGTTAGCTGTAAACATGTAGCTACGTACTCTTCTAAGTCCATTGGCTTCTGCCAAAGTAATGTTCGCAAGAATACGAGGGATGAATATTTTTTTGCGATTGAAATTTCTTATTTTTACAATTGAAATCAGTGGTATTTATTATCTACAACAATGGAATTCTTGTTATTAACTGATTTTTTTTATCACTGATGACAATACCACTAATTTCCACATACATGACTAATTATTATTGGTTATAATTGCCGCAGTGTTGTAATGGAATTCAAATCATCTTGGACATCATTGGAATGGCTCTGGTGACTGATATTTATTAACTGAATAAGATACACAAGTTTGTTGCTTTTTACTAATACTACTTTCATTAATAATCTGGATTTGAAGGATAGAATTTTTAGATTAGGGTTTTAATTTATAAGACCCGATACACATGGTTTTTGTTAAATTTTATTGTTGCCGTATTGTATTATGCTTTTACAGCTTGAATAAAAAAAATTCTGAAGATGGTCTGCATATTAGACCGAAACGTTTAACATGAATTACATTTCTCCTAATTTCCTGGAAGGTGGCCTATGCGTGGCTGCATATTTCAAACTGCTGATCATTACTAACAGCCGCCTACACGACACATGTTTGTTTAACAATATTAATTACACAATGGGCCAGTACATGATTCTGGACTATACTTTTCATAAAAACAGACGAAACAATAATTATTCTAAGAACTAGGACATCTAAGAAATGAGGATTTTTTACAATCGCAAGGTTTTCTGAAAATATCTATTGGGAAACAGACTTGGTTGACATTGCTAAACGTATCACTGTCATTGGACAGTTTGACCGTAAACCAAGCGTATCGGAGCATATCCCCGAATATTGGTGAAGATAATCGATGATGTACGATTGAATGAATCTTTATACAGTCTTCCCTGGATGCTATTTAGTTTTCAATGAGATAAGCACAATTTTGCAACGTTTTGATAAAGTTGTTCACCTGCCGATAGAAGTATACATCACACGGCTATACTAAAGGAGTACATTTTGGCCCAATTACTTTTATGCTGCATGTTGGCAGACCCTCTTCGCCTTGAAAACGTCGTACATGCCCGGATTTGTTTGCCCTCTTCAAGAATCAATGAGCAACAGCAATTTGTTATGCACATATAGCTGTAGGATGCCATATGGCTGTAGGATATTGTTAAATTTTTTTTTGTATATAGCTGTTGTAAGCTCAGCACCAGACTTTGAAGATGTAATAACTACGCTCTTAACTTGTTCATATCCTTTCGCTTCATGAAAACCATTTTCGATCCCTTAACAGCCAGGCTTTAGTTAAAGGTCGATTGATATTCGCATCCTAAAAAAAAAAAATTTTAATATGAGTATCATTATATATATGCGATATTTTTATTCCAGTAACATCAGAAAAGAATTTGTTTTAAACCTACCTGTTTTGTCAGTATTATTGACCAAATTCTTGTTATAATTTGGCATGAAGACCTAGGATTGAATTTGAAAGTTTTCCGCTGCAGCAAGCGTTTCCTCCAATGTAGCACTTTCTCCCTCCGATAAAAATTTCATTATTTTCCTGTACCGAATATTATGTCTGCTTTTAATGTCATCGACCTACGTATCGCCAACTTTGAACTCAATTTGGGAACTGACTAGCTGCAGTTAGAGCCATTGTTACAAATTCCTCGTCGTTATTTCGAGCTTCCAGAAAACTACCAAAAGTCCACAAATCAATGATATTAAATTGTTCTGTGCGGGTTCCACCATTTTTTATGTGTGCTTCCCACGATTTTAACTGAGCTTTCGACTTGAGGCAGGACCATCCTTTTTTTAATGGTTGCCACACTCCAAGTTGGCTGTTCTTTCACCAGATTGCACAATCATGATTTTGTAATCCAAGGTAACGAAATCAGCATTCTTCGTCACCAATTTCTTGAAACGCAATGAGTTCGGTATCCGTCCCGAATTTTTTTTCAGTCAATATTTGTAGTATACATCTTTTCTCGGATTTGTATGTGTTCTTCAGTAATTACGGTGAAAGGTCCGACGTAATCATATCATTTTCGAGTTGACGCTGCTCACAATATACAAGCGCACCTCTCAATCGCATTTTTGATTTTTTACCGTAAATCGAATGTGCATCAAACTCACTGTCTTTGGTCGTTAAGGGCCAGGAACATCCGTAGATTTATTTTCGATATCCGACATTTTGAAAATATTTCTCCTTTAATTTATCACAGAGCGTGCACGTTACTACCCCAAGAAACGAACAGTGACTGCAGTTTTTAATAACTGCCCCACTAGTATTCATAGATTATTTTTTCTATATCCCAAAACCCTATCTTTTGTATCCAGGTATTCCCTACAGTCTGAAGGTAAAGCGTACCCAGCCGAATACCAAGAACCATTCGCTAATCCCTTCTACCTGGGTCGAATGTTAATCCCTCTATCCTTCGTGGTAATTTTTGCAAAATATTCATTGAATACTATTTTATTTTCTTTAAAAGTCTTGAAGGATTAAAAGGTTCTTTATTTGCCATCTTTATAAGAATTTATGAAATCGAAATGGTTGACTGCAGGTGAGGTTTATTATTAATCCTTGGGAGACGAATGCATAGGAAGTACATATTTCGAAAGGTTCAGTTGATGTAAATAACAAGAACTATAACTATCTTCCCAATAATAATAACTAAACATACATCAATCTCATAATTAAAAGTAATTAGAATCGAAAATAATGAACATTTTCTATTAAAGATACAAAAAAAGGCAGCAACAGGAACAGATCCTGTGACTCCTCAATTACGAAACCAAGCGCTTACCTGCTGCGCCACGGACTCCTTATTTAGTCTCTTACTCACTAAATGTAAAAAAGGCATGAATTTTTAAAAGTTGATTTTCTCAATAACGCGTGAGTAGTGTGCCTTACTACTGTGCCTTAAAGTACTTGTCATCCAATATATGTACACTGAATTTGAACAAAATCTATGCCCAGTTGCGGCAGGTTTCTCCTTGTAAGTGCAATGATGCAAATGTTAGTCAGTTTTTTGGGAAAGGTGGGATAAGGAAAAAGAGTCAAAAGAAGTAAGTACACTGGACCCTCGTTATAACGCTGTTTCTCGGATCCATGGTAGGATCCGCGCTAATCCCGCGTTATATCGAGGGTCCAGTGTACCTACAAGTACCTAGGTTTCTGGTTTACAATGAAGAATTCATACACAAAGCACCTGAAGACATTGGCAGTAAAAGCTCAGCTAGCATTGAACATGGCATAGGGAACACAAAAGTGGGCTCAATAAGAGAACATACCTCTTCATACCTTTGTATGCATAAAAAATGTGGTGATGGAGTGAAAAACAGGAGATTTAAAGATCTGTTTAAGGGAGAAGCTGGACAGCTGGAAAAATAAAAACCCATTGAGATGTGTTCATGAAATCGATGCAGCATTTAGAAGATTTGGTAATGGTGGAGCAATGGTAATGATAAAGATGGGAACCTAGAGAGCAAGATTGGAAGCGACAATGGAAGACTGCAAGACAAGAGGGGATCGAATAATACAAGAGGACTGGTGCTGAATAGAAAAATCAAAATATTGTCCGGAATATAACTGGCAAAAGCATACTCTGGCACTATTAGATTACAGAATACAAAAAGAAATAAAAACCATAGATAAAGAGCAATGGGCCAGGATGAAATGCAGGAATGTGGATAGAGCAAGAATGAAGAACTCCAAGAGGACACATGCAGACTGTCTGGGGAAAGAAGGGAACATTTGGACCATATGACGGTTTGTCGAAAACTTAAGAAGGATGAAAATAGATGCAGAGAAATTTTCGAAACTGAAGATTGACACAAAAATTGTAATTGACTGTTAAAAGAAAGAGTGAAACCGATACTGTGCAACTACTGTCAAATGTATAAAAGAGTGTTTAATGAAGGGAAGGGCGCATAAAAATAATTGGAATGAAATGTGTATAAAAGAATGAAATGAATGATAAAGTATTAAAAAATCAGTGTCTAACCAAATAGATCGAGTTGTACAGAGCTATGTAATACATATGTTTTATTCAAAAGCCTTAAAAGGCAAGAATGGTTAAATAAAAATACAAAAATATATTATTGTTGTAATGTTAGAAAGAAACTGCATAAAAATATTATAATATCCGAAATATTTATATATGTTCCTATTAGGAATTTAGTCTTATTACAGCAGTTATATTATTTTTTGTAAAGAATTTGGACTTTTTGTCTCAAATTTGAGTTATTTTGACGACTTATAAGGTTATACCTGATAAGGAACCCACCCATCATAGTAATGTTACTTTTCTTTGTACTTGCATTTATTCATTTTTTAATTCTCTGTCTATTTCCAAACAGACTATTTTGTCTTGTTTTACATATGCATTGATGTTACAGCTTTTCATAACCACTGTAAAATCTTGGGCATAGGAGCCATGTATACAGAAAACTTCAATTGCACACTATTTGGCCCATTACTAAGAGAATCTCATTCTGAAATTGGTTTACCCCATTCTTTTTAGTGATCGCCAGATGAAAATCCAACGAATGCCATTGTGTATTTTAAATTAGTCCAATATTTCCATATATGAATTGTTGGGTTATCTCCAAGTTATATCCAGGCGGAGTATTCCCTATACATGCATCGCGAAAATTGCAATTTTTCGCTTAAGGTAATGTGACCCAGTTTTCCGCACTCATTGGAAATTCAGTCAGCATCAAAAACTGTTTACCTATTTTTTCATGGGTGCTGAATATTTCTGGATTTAAGCAAACATCGGTCAAGTGTGTAATTGATGTCCAGAAACGTACCTAATTCACTTTTATTCAGAAACCTCTTGCACACTGGAAATAAAAGGTAAATCATTTTAGACACACGCCATGGTGTCACAAAACCTTAAGATTTCTTGCTGAAAGGGTCATTAAGGTGCATACAAACTTTGCATATGCAATGGTAATCAAGAATCTATGTATATAAAATCCATGACTCTAATATGTGTGTACATCCAAGGACAACCTTAAAAGCCTGTTAAAAAATAATGAACGAAAAATGTGCTTTTTGCCTGTTTTTTTTGGTAAGAAATAATGAGCTTCTTTAATTGCCTATGAGGAAAGTTATTGTAGTTACATGTGCAACAATGCATACATTGTAGATATAACATTTTTTCAATGAAAATAAAATACCGGATAATTTACATACGTGTCCAAGGTTCGTGATTCCGAGTACAAAGCATATTGCATCCAAAACGTTGGACTTGCCACTGCCGTTGAAACCGGTTATCGCGTTGAATTCCTTGTCAAAGTCATTTATCTCGATTCTCTTACCGTAGGATTTAAATCCCTCGAGTACCATTGACTTGACATACATGGCGCATTACTTGCAATCTTTTCACCGTATAATAAATAAACGTCAAACTGTTCTCTCGTAGTCAATAATTAAATAGTAAAACCAACGAAGATCGAAATCCAGTCCTATACAACTTCAAAGAGTTCAAAGCCTCCTATGGCAATCAGTGATGCCAGACAGTGATGCCAGATGAGGGAAATTTGTTCCCTTTTGGGTACCCTCTCCACTGGGTCTGGTTTAGCGCCTACTGCGCGCGCACCCGGCGCCCCGACTAATCAGCAGTCAGGCAGCGTGTGACGTCACACACTACGCAGTGTGCAGACTCGGCTCACCGACCAATCAACAGTCAGGCAGGGTGTGACGTCACACACTACACCGTTTTTATCTCAACGTAATATGGGATAAATAAGTGAATATAATAAAAAGATTGATTGCTTAAACCAAATTACCATCATTTCTGCGCGAAATAACTTGTGATATAACGACTAAATAGTTCCTTAAAACTTTGTGATATTATAATTAAATAGTTCTTCGGGAATAAATCGGTCATGAAATAAATAAACAATATAAAAATATAAACACGAATAAATAAAAATAAAAATAAATAAATATCGTAATGGGTACGTTAAAAAACTGGAAATAAAGTAAATCGAACGCGTTACATAAAAATGAATATAACACTGTATATAATGCATTGCATAGACTTAAGAAAAAAAAGAAATATATTTATTTATTATTTATTAATTTAGAAAGATATAATATAATACCGTTGATTATATATAGCAATTAATTTTTTCCCAAATTTATACCTTGGCTATTATTAACTTTTCATGACGCATTCCATTAACCTAAGACAAAAACAGAAATTTATTAATTTTTTTATTTGAAAACATTATTTATTTTTTATTTGAACAGAAAGTACTGTTCTTGCGAAATCATATTTTATTTGTTGCTCTTCGTTTTACTGAAGAAATAAGACGTTTAATTGTTGGAGGGATGGAGAAGGGTCTTTTCTATGTCCGTATTTGCTTGGCTATACAAACACAGCAACGGCCCCACGGGTGGGTCCTTATGCAGCGACCTCCACGTGGTAGGACCTGGGACGTGAGTAGAACATTACAATTTCTTTTTATTCAATAAATTGTAATGAACCTTTCGTGTAAAGAACTACAATTTGGTGTTGGATATTGTAATGCACTATTCATTTGCTGACGGCTGCAAAATTAGTGAGCGTTTTATATATTTCTTTACTTTCATCATTAATTTATTTATTTATATATATAATATTTATATATATTCATTAAAAAATCTTCTATAACTCATTTCATAAAAGCCCGCGCAGTGGCCGTTGTGAACTGGGTGGGGCGAGACAACGTAAAGCGCAATCGAGACGAGATTTGTTACGAGCGGCGCAAGCCTTCCTCGGACGCGCCTAGCACGGGCAGCGTGGTGAGGGCAGCGAGATAAGGGCAAAATTCCCTCATCTGGCATCACTGCATGTAATCTGACTTACATTTGTCAAGCTTGCTTCGTCGATCTCGAATTAATACAACTTAGGGATGTTCGATTCCGATTCGATTCTTAAAAAGATCGATTCTTTGGTTTGAAAAATCGATATTTTAAATCGATTTTCTGTTACTCGATTTTTTTTTGTATATCGATTCTCCACTCCAAGAATCGACAACTGATTTTTCCGGTTTTTTTATTTCTCTGTTTTATTCTGTGTTCTGTTCTGTTACCGTACTTTCTACAGATCGAGAAACTATAGTGGTGGGGGTGGTCTCCTTATTGGTTCACCGGTTATATCACCACGAGAGCCGTGACGATAGGGTGATTCAGGCTATGGGAGTGAGAATGCGATTTGCGATGGAAACTTTCTACGTTTCCTGTTTCTTGTTTCCACTTACCAGAACTTTCCAGTTTCCCTTTTCCATTGTACTTGCGAACTTGTGCTTTGTGTCAACTGCAACCACTTGAAAAAGTTACAAGGGAATTATGTGGAGAACAATTTGTCACGGCCAGCAAATTAATTCCACTAATCAATTGCTTGAAAAGTAAAAATAAAAAACTTCGCGAGAAACTGAAAACGCAAACTGCGCTTTCTTTAATTGATCGTCTTCAATAATCGATTTCGGCGAAATTTGGGAAAATAGAGAGCAATTCTATCATGGCAATCTCAACAATCCTAGATCCTAAGATCCAAAAATTACATTTTAATCACCCTTTACCATATTCAATGCAATCGGCCGTATTTCTAAATTCATAAGAGAAATTGATCATACGAATACGAATGCATCTACTGTTGTAGTTACCGAAAGTGACATGGACATTTCTGAAACAGCTAATGACCTATGGTCCTATCACGATGACCTTAAAGTCAGAACAGTAAATGCTACGCAACAGCATCAAGATGAAATTCTAACTGGTCTCAAACACTACTTGGATCAACCATTGGTTGATCGCAAAGATAACCCAATGTTCTATTGGCTAAAACAATACGGATCAATATATCCCACTCTGAGTAAGATCGCCAAAAAACACTTGGTAATCGTTGCTACATCCGTAAGGTCTGAACGACTGTTTTCAAGGGCTGGAAATATTTTAACGGATCACAGAAGCCGCTTTTCGCCTGACCATCTACAAGAGCTACTGTTCCTCAATTCGTTGTCAATAAAAAACTGGCAATTGAAATAAGTTAATTATTTTGCAAACTTTTTAAATTAATATATTCGAAAATAAAAAATACTACAAAATTTTACGGCTTAATATTTCATTACGGATATTTTTATTATGTATAAATAATTTTTAACGATTTTTGAATCGATTCTTGCAAGATCGATTTTTTCATCACGATTTTTAAGGAGATTCGATTCTCGTCATTCAATTCAGAATCGATTCGGGAATCGATTTTTTTTAGAGAATCGAACATTCCTAATACAACTCAGGGATCATCGAGCTAGAACTACATACATCTAAGCATGTACGATGTTACAAGATCTATTAAGAGTCATCGAGCACACGTGACCAACTCAGAATCGAGGGTAGCGCCTCTCGTAAAAAAAATACACATTGTAGCTAGCACCGCCTGTGGAAAGTATGCCAACCAAGGCATCCAGCGAAAAGTAACAGTTGTCGGTATTGCAGGATGTAAGGATTACAGTGGCGGGCCATGGTACATGTGGGCCCTGGTCGCCCTGATTGATCCTCCAACTCCCAAGTATCGTTGGTTCTGCGCCGAGTCTAATTCCACCGATCCATGTGGCCGGATACAGTAAATATATCAAATTCGTTGCACATAACTGTGTTGAAAAACAATGCGAACTAAAATTCATCATTCATAGTAAGGAGCGTAGATTATTTATCATGACTAGGGAACTTGCATGCATTTGAAATTTCCATATTTCTTTACCGGGCTCGATAGTCGGATGAAAAAGAATGAATTTCCCGAGACAGTTTTTTTTCAAGCAATAGTATCGCTGTAAAATGTTCTTCTGTTACATTTATTTTTCTCTGTACATTTTAATGGGCAGCCATACTGCTGGGTCCGTCTATCAACGCCGTCAGTGCCACGTTCAAGAACACAGGAACTATGCTCCGCCGTACTCAGTTTCTGCTCCGAGCAAGCAGAGGTATATGTAAATTTAAGCTTCAACAATGTCACCAATGATTCACAGCTTCAAATATTACTAGTGCAGGTTAAGGGGAAGCAAACCCGCCGTACTTCACCTATGAGTGCGAAAGAGATAGGCTAGTATGACGATCACGGCGGAGTAAAAGATGTGCTGCTTCTCTTTCACTCCGCCGTGTCCGCCATACTAGTTATACCTCTTTCGCACTCTTGGATGTTTCACCTCCCCATAAGACTTTTGCTTGCTTCGAGCAGAAAGTGTTTATAGTGGAGCATAGCTTCCGGACGTACACGGGTGGCGCTGATAGACGAGCCTAACAACATGGCTGCCCGATTCAAATCTACAGAGAAAATTGTGGCCAAAAAGTGGCTTGGGAATTTCATTATTTCTCACCCTACTTTTGAGTGAAATAAAAATTGAAAAACACGCAAGTTCCCTATTCCTCATTTTTGAGAATAATGGTTTATATGATATTGAGTTATATATGAGGAACTTCACGCGAAGTGGAAAGGTTTTTGGCCGAGGTCAGTAATTTTGTTGCTTCACTAGAATTCACTTTCTTTCTACCATGTGTGGTCTCTTATAGTTACAGGTCGCAATTCGAAGTGGTATAAAAGATACTGTCACTATGGATTTACCAGAATTTATCATTCACATTTTGACGCCATATATCTTGGCCAAGAACGAACGAAATGAACATTTTCACCACCGAATTCCGACCATACAATTTCTTTTTTTTCGTAAATAAAAAATAGCTTAAGGCCGTACATACGTCCAGCAGTGCCTAAAACGCGCTAAAAGAAAAACTGTTTTTAGAAGAGATAGCAATAGTAATTAATCAAAATAATTTTTACACATTGTTTATTAGTATTGAAACTTTGTATAAAAAATTATTCCATTTTTTTCAAAAATTACAACATAAAAAATCACGTTTCCCGAAGCACTATGAAAAAAAGTTGCTCCACGGTCTACATCATTTCTTCTTGAAATATTGATAGATCTGCGAAACGTAAAAAAATTCTTGTAAAATAAAGTTGTAGTTATAGTCTGTCGAGCCGGATTTTTGAAATTCGAAAAATTTAGCAATTCACGGCAGTTTAAAAAGAAGTGTGCATTTTGTGTCATAAATGTCACACTTTAATTATGTTTATAACATTTTTTAATCACAATATCAAAAATCCGACTCGACAGACTATAGAGAAAACAATTTCGAATATTAAAAAAAAAAAGCATCAAAAAATATTAAAAACTGTATGAGTTATCATGCAGACCGTGCCAAAAAAAGTAGTTTTGAGAAAAATGCATTTATAGTTTCAAGTGCGTTTCGCTCGAGGTCGCGCGCAGCTAAAGCACGAACTTTATGAATTTTCAAATTATTTTGTTAACTTACGTCTAATCTCCCATTCCAGCTTCATATTGTATGCCTTCCTTGTCAGTAAACAATTGTTGCTGTTTATTTTTTTCTAATCGACGAGTTGTTCTGGCCGCTTTTGTTGCTTTGGTAGCGTTGATTCGTGCGTGTTTTAGCCGGTTTGAGGATGATTAATTTTGTAAATAAAGTCGGAAGTCTCATAAATTTTGAACTTTAATTGTTGAAAAAAAGTATCATCTCAGAAACAATTCAAGTTTTAATGCTGGAACTTTACGAAATTACTTCCAACAATAACATAATTATTCCATGGTAACTAAAACTAAAATCCGGAAAATTGCGTTAGTATGAAATTAAAGTTTTTTAATTTCATATGGCCCGCCTTCAAGGTGCGGCAGTGCACAGCCGCATACGTGTGCATCAGTGCCTCATTTCTATAGATTCCAATTGTATGGAGCCCAATCCTTATACAGAGTATATAGCGACTCGTATTGGGATTGGCCCGTGTACGGTTGGAATCCGTCGATACGAGGCACTGCCGCGTGTGCTGCGAGAACAGAATGCCTCGCTGCCTCGCATGGCTGTAACCACGCTGTTGCCGCGCTGTCACCGCTCTGTTGCCGCACCGTCGTCGTGGTGTTCCATGAGTTTTCTCTGCACTTTTGGAGGCGATGCGCGAGGTGCTGAGCGGTACCACATAATACTCCAGTCGTAAAGCGGAGAATCTGTGCTATTTTTCGTTTAAATCAAATTGCCAGCAATAATACTGCGGTGGATGTTTTTCTTTTTACTTCCTCGTCGAGGAAGATTTGTTGTCGTGAAATATTTTTTTTCGACATTTAAATGCCAGAGTGGCTTAAAAGTTCCAAAACGTCGATAAATCATATTTAGAAAAAATGTCCGTGTGTATGTGTTTGTGATGAGATAAAACATGGAAATGGCTTTATTCCGAGAACGGGTTGATCAATCTTTCCGAAACTTTGCACACGAGTTAGATCATAACTCCCGTCAGTTTGCTACAATTTTTACCAAAATCGCTAACGGATGACTCATTGTATGGTTGTTCAAATTTTTCGAACAAAGCGTGTGATTTCTCAAACTGTCGTAAATTCTGAGCTATCGAGATAGAACTTTCTTCAAGAATAGGCTAGGGGACAAGGTTATTCGGTATTGAGTTTGGCAAGAGTCGATCAACGAGTTAAGATTGTATGGAATTGTGAGTTTTATAAATTTTTGGAAAAAATCTTTTTCCTCTCAAACTCTCGTAAATTTCCACCTATCAAACCGAAATTTAGCGTACAAATTGGCTAGGGGACAAGGGGACTTAATTTTGAATTTGGTGAAAATCGATCGCGGGGTTCAAATTTTATTAAATGTTCAATGTCAGTACATTTGTTACTTTATTCTTAAACATATTTCCCACCTTTTGAATCGATTTTCCAAAGCTTTTCCAAAAACGATCAACATACTGCCTCATAGAGGTGACTTTGTCAAAGGTGGAAAAAAATGGAAAGCAACGTTCAAGGTTTTACTTTGCATCCTCGTTTTATATATTATAATGTATATTTTGTATAGGCTCATTCTAGGAATTCATGTAACCAGGCGATAATATGGAAATACAATTACTTTTATTTTCGATTGACTTTAAATGGCCGATCAATTTTATATTGGAATAAAAAAAAACTCAGCAGCGGCTGGAAATTGCACGAAGAAATCCAAAGCTAGATTCAAAGTAGATAAGCTGCTTTTGCCATGAATTATGGACCGCCTCTTGTGATGCCTCATTATCCCGGTGTAACGCTATCATTGAACCGGAAATAGCTGTACGTTCGTCATCCCGCACAAAATAGATGGACACTGCTTCATAGAAGTTATCTCCAAACGTACAGTAAAAAGTAAAACAAATTTTAGTAAGATTCATTATCTGTGACATAGATCCAGCATTGAATATATTATAACGCAAAGTATACTCACCGTTAATAAGAAATTGATGTGGCATCGCGTAATTTTGCCAATTTGGCTTGTCAGGTAGAAGTTTCTAAAATATGAATTTATATTATTTATATTGAGAGGCCCTCCACCACCCCCGCTAAGTCTATGACTTCTAGCGGCCCTCTTTCATACTATATATTTATATGTATAGATATAGCATGCTTGTAGCTCGCGCGATAATTCAACGCGTGTTAAATAAGTTCAGAGATCGATCAAGTCTGAATTTCAAAATACCACTCGGGACTCGCTCAAGATCTCGATCATATTTTATGCCACGTGGCTCGCGCGATAATTCAACGCGCTACATGTTTTCAGCCAGAGATCGATCCAGTTCGGAACTCAAAATGGAACTTGCTGAAGACCTCATATTGTCCTGCAAAATGTTAGCGTCGATATACTGCCGCTGTTTTCGATGATATAAGGTTAAACTAAGCTATATGGTGGAAGAAAAACATGGTTCCATTTGTTTTTAAAGGTAGTACAAGTAGTTCAACTCTGACCGACTTCAATTTCATCACAATCGTAAGTAGTATGTGTACACCTTTGCTCCATCCCACTCCTATCCCCACTCCTTCCCCCACCACGCGGCTACCTCCACCACCTCGCTTTTCCACCACCGCGCTACCCACTCTGCTTGACCAGTGTCGGTAACGTGGGGGTGGTAAAGTGAGGTGGTGTGGGTACCTTGGTGAACAAGGAAGAGTAGAGATAAGAGCAGGATGGAGCAAAGGTGTACACATACTTGGAAAAATGAATGAAATTATGTACTCACCACCGCAGCTGTTGTAGGCATCTACCCTCCTGCCAAAGCGATTTTAAACTCCTGTCTCTCGAATGTACTCTCTTTCTCACACACACACACACACGTACACACGCACAGCGTCGTGTCTTTAATACATTACTATGTCCTCGTCAAAGCCCTCGTCCACGGCATCGATATTGTAGCCCATATCTAGCTCATCACCGAGGGCTTCTATAATAACCGCCGCCACGTCCGCGCGTTCACCGTTCGATAATCGAACCCGCGGAACGCTATCGCCGGCAAGAGGTCGCATCATGACAGCGATCAAGTCAATTCTACCGCACGCTTCTTCGACGAGCTGCTCAATACCTGCAACATCCACGCGTTCGAGTCCGTATATGGAAAACTCCATGACA
Organism: Cylloceria caligata; assembly: GCA_963942595.1. NCBI lineage: Eukaryota > Metazoa > Arthropoda > Insecta > Hymenoptera > Ichneumonidae > Cylloceria > Cylloceria caligata. The sequence continues at coordinate 56,224,370 of OZ012703.1, read as the reverse complement.
AGAACCGGCAGCATACTTGCTAGAGGCTCCGGATGAAATAGGAGAGACCAGTCGATGTAAATAGTTTCGCCGAAATCGATTAACAACACCTCGCAGTACCCATCAAAGTCCGGGTAAATCACTTCGCCGCGGACAACGCTATTGAAACGAGGCACAATACAGGACATTCCGATATACAGCTCCCCAAGTTCAATGGGTCTTCCACGACGTTCCACTAAATACACGCTACGTAGGAGCTCTTCCAGATCGTCTTATGCATCGCACATTTCCTGTGCACGCAGGAACACGCTCATCACACTCTCGACAAACATTACTCGGCACCAAAACGCGTCGCTTAATATCTCCTTGCCGTATCGCGGATACATATTCCTTTTTATTGTTTGCAAGTAGGATGCCAAAGACAGACTAAATGCTCGAGATGCTGCTAGAGAGTATCACGGGCATAAAGATAACAGCCTCCTATGAATCATAACTAGGTATCCATCACTTTGAATGCAACGAAAGCGGTTTTCGAGCATGCATAGCCCTGCACTGTGCTCCTCGGAAAGCTCTTGCTCTGCAGTAAAAGATATAGAATGTGATCCCTCACAGAGAAAGAGAGAGAGAGAGAGAGAGAGAAAGACTTCAATTATAATTCTCTAATTATTATGCTACAAAAATAAGAGACACAGTAAGATCAGGTATTTTTTAAATTAGTCAATATTTTATGGAAAGCACTTTATACATTAACCGTCGTATGCAACAGCCCTGCAAACACGGTAATCCACGCTCGGAGATTCCTTCACCGTTAATTTTATTTTTATCGTTATACGGAATTAATTTGTATTATCACTCGTAATATCGCTTTTAAATTATTTTTCGATGTGGGTGTTGTCATCATAGTGTACTTCTGAAAAAAGAATAGGTATTTACTTGAACGCACTGGTTAATAAAAACTCATTATACAAAGTTGGCAGCGTTGGTGATCTTCTGCCACCGACGACAACTGTGGATGAGGATGTCGGGTGACACTTTTCTTTCCCCAAGTTAGTTCTATCTGTATAGTATATGTATCCTCCTCTCGCTCTCCATAACACGAATAACGAACCCTCGGTGTCGGCTCATATGCAGGGGCTGCTCGCTCCGCAAGACATTATTTTTTATAATTAAAAATAAATATTACATGATTTAAAATTACGATTTAAAAATTATTTTATATTTTTTACTTACCAAGCTCTGCTGCTTTGCTGCTAATCGACATTGGCACGTATTCCATGATCTGCTGTGTTAATGAAACAGAGACGAGCGCTCCGTCTTCTTTCTATCGCAGACCTTTGCTGATGCTTCGGTTTTAGGACTCTCTCTCTCTCGGTCTCTCTCTCTCTCTCTCTCTCTCTCTCTCTCTCTCTCTCTCTCTCTCTCTCTCGCTCACCGTGACTGACCTCGGTGTATACTTTATAATATTTCGACCGAAATGTACACTAGATACAATTATTTACAACAGTGTCTTTATCACAAATAGCTGCATATACGGAGAATTATTGCGTTCGCAACGCAACACCCGATGCATGATCAGCGATATGACCACGAAACAGCACAATTATTTCGGACAAAATAATTTTCATAAACTCCGTATCCTCCGTCGTTAGCAAGATCGTGATGTGCTCGAGTGCTTCTTCAAAGAATTCCTTGGAACCGATGATCTCATACGCTGCTGCACGAGGCATTTCACTGACAACTATCTTTTCACGGACATATGATACCACCTCGTTCATACACCGTGGAATCGTTTCACTTTTGCTCTCTAGAGCCTGCATATGAATATCAATTCTTCTACTTATTTCGACGAGCATATCAAATGTAGGCCGCGGAAGAAAAATGTTTGGAGAGTATTTCCGGAAGCGTTTCCGTTTCGATCCTCCAGATTCCTCTTGATTCTCGTATTCCTCATTAGCGCTACCACTTATTTTACTAAATGACACAGCTCGGTGCTCGTAACACGAGGTTAAAAGTGTGTAATGCGTTGTGTGCTTTATGCGGGTATTACACATTTTCTCGGCATCAGTCCCATGAGCTTCGAAATATTGTTGTACGCGAGAAAAATCACTTTTAATACTCGCCACTCGTCCGCACTCTGCTTTCGTGTAGACTGTAACTTTTCGAATGAATCGTCGGTGGTGTTCATACTCCGTTTTATACAGATTTCCCCACCATCTAGTTGCATCGCCTCTTCTTTTGATACTGCGAATCATACGACTGAAAATTGCTATCGAATATCCTTTGATATATGTCGCATTCTCCTCAACAGCCTAGTAACAGCAGCAGCAGCAAATATATCCCAAAACTCTTGCATACTCTCGCACACCTATGTGCACATGCACACCTCGACATACAGATAAGATGTGTCATGAAAACTAAATAATATTCGTCGACGAAATTTGATGATTTTCCTCACGGCCGGGTGCCTTGAAAATAGATGAAAACAATATGACTTTCATCAGCGAAACTCAATAACTAAGTACATCACCATCGCTAAATATTTCCCTAGGTCTTGCTTTTGTAAAGTGATCGCGTGCGGCCATCTTCTTGGTTAGTCGTATTCATTACATCGCTGCAGTATATGCAGAGAGAAACAGAGAGAGAGAGAAAGAGAGAAAGAGCTTGTTAAAGGAATATATATAAAAGTGAGCCGCTTTGAAAGTTCTCTAGTTAATTGGCTGATTTACTGTGGTTACTACTACTACTACTACTCCTAACAGCACAATCATGGTCAGAGTGGTAAAGCGCTCATTGATAAGAAAATTGATAGAGTTTATATTGAAGCGTAGACCGTCGTTGCGTTCGCGCTGGGGTAGAAGAAATTTACAGATCACCCTGTGGGAACTTCCGACACAGGCGGTTGTTCGTAAAATTCGCGGCATGCTGTGTGAGTGTGATCAGCGTGATTTAGTTGACGCGTATAATATTGGATTGTTTCATAATCAAATAATTATTGATTCGGTGGTGCGGGTTATTCGTCGACGCGGTTGGCTGAATGAGCCTGCTCTGCAATCCATACACAATGAAAGACGTAAGTAATATACAGCGCTAATTACTTTTATTTTATTTCCTTTATTTCATAACATTTTTTTATAGTTCGACGGTATGAAGACGAAGAAATGGGATCTGACACCTATGATTTCGATGAGGAGGGTAGAACCGATTCAGATGATCATAGCAGGGACAACGATGGTGACAGCTCCGCAGGGAATCGTGGGATAAATTTTACCCAGCCATTCTGCGGTTATAAACAAACAAACGGTCTTTTCATGGCAGGCCCTGCGAGAGAACCAGATGGAGCTGTCGCAGGTCCATCGCGACAATACAGTTCAAACGATGATACCAACAGTAATACAGACAACGAGAACGAAGAAGAAGAAGAAGAAGAAGAAGAGGTGGAGCAGGACGAGGACGAGGAGGAAGAGAAGGAGGAAGAGGAGGAAGAGAAGGAGGAAGAGGAGGAAGAGGAGGAGGAAGAGGAGGAAGAGGAGGAGGACCCGGTAGATGCAGGTAAGCTTTTAATAATACAATTACGCTGACAAAAATAAAAAAATTACGGGGATAATAATAGTAAAATGAAAAAACAGGGTATGAGTCGGACCCAAACGTTTTTCGCTTTGCACGATTCACTGTGCCGAGACCGCCGACAATCGAGTTGGTTTACGAAATGCGTCGGCGGTTCCCGGGTGCAGTCGATGGATTCGAGGACTAAAAACAAATATAAGTTTGTAATTCTTACGTTACACGATTTATATACATAGTATATAACTAGCGACAAACAAAAATTTAGATTAACACGTTGACTGCTACGCGTGTTTACAACAAAATCCCTGTCAGGCCACCCATGCCCTTGTAAGATGCGTGCTCTTCTACCGCATGTCTGTTTACATTTCTTTCGGTACTCTCACCCTGATATCTGCTACGATCCACACTTATCACGTTATTACTCTGCACGAGCAGTTGTAATCTTTGCTATGTACTGAGTAGTACAATTTAAAATCTCTGTCCATAATTTTTGATGGGTAAGGGAAAGAAGAAAAAGTCAGTGTGCAGTGATTCACATCGCAGTGAAAGGAAGACTAGTCACGCTAGTTGCTCAAATTCGGATAGCAGCGATGAGGAAGTGATCAGATTGCCCAAAAGAGGAAAAGTAAATCGAATCATATCGTCAGATTCTGATACGGGTAAATGCAATCTTAGTGATAATGAATGTTATGAAGATACTATTGACGAGATATTACGAGATGTGGTCTTGGAAGAAGAAAGCAACGTTGATGAAACTGAGGAAGTTCCAATTCAACAGAGTGAATGGAGTGAATTTAGTGGTCGGCAAAAATCATTTTCTTTTCAAGAAACAGGCGGTCTGAATAAGCAACTACCTGACGATATAAATCCGTATGATGTGTTTACGTTGTTCGTTGATGACGAAATCATAAACTTGCTGGTATTAGAAACTAATAGATATGCACAACAAAAACTAAATGAATCGAGGCTGACTCCAGGTTCACGAATGCATAAATGGAAACCAACAAATCCTGAAGAAATAAGACAATTCTTGGGATTATTGTTGTGGATGGGACTTGTAAATGTGAGCCCTATAGCCAATTATTGGGCCAAAAACGAATTGTACAATTTCCGGCTACCGCGTCGAATTATGTCACGAAACAGATTTGAACTAGTATTGTGCAACGTTCATTTTGTCGATAATATGTCCATTGCCCGTGATGACCGGCTTGGTAAAATACTTCCATTTTTCAACAAATTGCAAGGAAAGTATCAGGAAGCTTACACGCCTGGAGAAGACATTGTTATTGATGAAACGTTAATTCCATTGCGTGGAAGACTCATCTTCAAACAATACATTCCAAATAAGGCGCACAAGTACGGAATCAAATTATTCAAATTATGTTCAAGCGAAGGATACACATGGGCAATGAAAATTTACTCTGGTAAATCAGCAGAAGGTATTAGAGAAACCGGATTGGCACACAATGTGTGTCTACAACTGGCAGAGAATCTTTTCGATGAAGGAAGAACATTGTACATTGACAATTTTTATACAAGTTATGAGTTAGCTATATTATGCCTAAGACGCAAGACTCATGTAGTTGGAACACTTAGACATAACAAGAAATCTATCCCAAAAGATGTTCTTAATTGCAAACTAAGAAGGGGAGAAATGGTAGCTACAGAGGATGATAACGGGATTGTGATACTCAAATGGAGAGATACACGTGATGTGAGAATATTATCTACGAAACACGCTCCTATCATGACACAAAGCACAAAAAACATTCGTGCTGCTTCTTCAAGCCAGCAGCCATCCGCAAGACTCAAACCCCTGGCTGTCCTCGAATATAATGAGGGTAAATGTGGTATAGATTATTCAGACCAAATGGTTTCCTATGCCACGACGATGAGGAAAGGAATCAAGTGGTATAGAAAGCTTGGTGTTGAACTTCTGCTGGGGACGTCAATTGTAAACGCTTTGGTCGTTTACAAAATTGCGACAAAAAAACCTTAAATACAAGACGATTTAGAGAACTGATTGCTGCAAATTTACTAGGACTGAGTGAAGATTTAACCATCCCTTCTGTTCGACGAAATACGCATTGCATCGCCGTTCGCAGAAATAATTTGGGGAAAGGCCTTAGACGCGCATGCAAACGGTGTTACGCAAATAAAAGAGAAGAACTGGAACGATCAAAGGCACGAGCAAATCTCAGAAAACCTACTACTTTTTGTCCAAGCTGCCCTGGTCAACCGCAACTTTGCAGTGAATGCTTCAATATTTTGCACTGTAAATAATTTTGTTAATAAACGATTTTTAAAAAAATTCAACAGTATTATTATCTCTTGTCAAATATTTATCTAAATATGTTCGGAAATCCTTTGGAAGCAGTCACGGAAGTAAGGGGGAAATGGCCCGATAAGAACTCTTGCTGTCACCCGAATACGGGTGACGTGGCCTGATGAAAACTTTTGCTGTCACCCGAATACGGGTGACACGGCAGTCAACGTGTTAAATGAAATAAAAATTCTAATAAATGGTTTAATTTTGCTTGCAGGTAGACAAACTGGCGATGGAAGAACTGCTGCACGGGGTGGTGATAATTTGCCTCCTGGTGAACGTTTCGGTATCGACAATGAGCAGAGACGATATTTTCCACGCTTTAGGATACAGGGTCGAGAGATTTATTTTCGTCAGCCACCGGACGGTATCGATCATCTGACATGGTTCGAGGGAGGTGTACGAGATGTTCTCACACGCCTTACAGAATCGTGCGAAGGACATGATTATGTGGGTATGACTCTGAGCGTACCGTCTTTCGCGCAGGGACCTGTATGGTTATCATTTCGACCGGCTCGTGACATCGTTCCTGACGATATATGGCGACTAATTAATAGTGTAGCTCAGAGCGCGCGAAAATTTCGAATAGACGCTGGTACATGTAGAATGACGATATGTATAGTACGAGGTATCGAAGGAGCCGGTGTGGGCACTAGACTTACACACGAGTCTATAGCAAAAAAGTCAATTTAACGCATAAGTAATCGTGATAATTTGTGTCTACAGCGATCCCTTGTCACAGCCCAAGCGCATGCCGAACGCGGTCAAATACGTACGGGCGAGCTACACATACGATGGTGTCAAATTCGGAACGGGCTTCGAGGTGCGCAATATACAGCAGCGATAGAGCTCACGCGTAATGCAGGGGTAACGACACCGTCTAGAAGGTGCGGTGCGCGCGAAATTCAGCTCTTTCAGAAGTACTTGGTTCACGAGGGTACATCGATTGTTGTTTATGAATTTCTCACCTTCGTAAAACGCGTTCCGGGTCTGTATGATGGGCGAAAATGCGTACTCACCGCAACAGGTAAAATTTATCATACACTCTTTATTCTCTATTACGAGCGTTCTCATCACTATCAGCCAATATTAAATCTCGCCGGTGCGCTAGGTAGTCGAGGGTTCTGCGCACAATGTAATTCCAAGTATATTCGAGTACTCGAGCATCGATGTAGCTATCAATGTGCTCGATGTAAATCCACTTATTGCAACGGCAATAGAGACTCTCACCGTGAGTATTTCGCAGACTGTAATCGTTCGTTCTTCGGTGCTTTTTGCCTCGCTCATCACAAGGGTGAGGGCTCCGCGGGTATCACGTCTCGTAAATATAGACAGTACAGCGTCTGTAACGCATTGAAAATCTGTAGAGGCTGCTCGCGTATGATTAAAACCACAGATAAAAAGATGCATGTATGTGGTATATCGTTTTGTATTACATGCAAGCAAACGCGACCGACTACGCATGCGTGTTTTATAGCACCTCTTGAAAAACCAGAGTCGCAAAAGGAGAAGAAAAAAGACAAGTTTTCCACGAGATTTTTATTTTATGATTTTGAGACGCAACAACACGAGCAATTGCATGATGATAAATCGACACCAATTCACGAGCCGAATTTATGTGTTGCACAATGCGTATGTATGCCACGTCTGGATATCACCTTTGGTTTTAGGTAGGGCCTTTGGTTTCGCTGATGAGGTGGCAAAAGGTGTATTTCCTCATTTATTTAACACACCGGAATATCAAAATTACTCAGGTCCTCTGCCGGCTTTGCATTTCTACTCACCCGATACCATGTTCTCAGCGGATCGCGAGCGCTTTTCAAAATGGTATGAGGAAGAATCGAGTCGCGTAGATTATAAATTTGATTTTGCGACGCAATTTGTGCAATATTGTCGTATAGATGTTACGGTTTTGAGACGAGCGTGTTTAGCTTTTCGAGAGTTACTTATACGTTGCGGGAGCGTGTGCCCCTTTACAGAAGCATTCACCATAGCATCAGCATGTATGAGAGTATTTCGAAAGAATTTTCTACAGAAAGATTGCATTGCGGTGTTACCACCAGGGGGGTATCGCTGGGGCGATAAGTAATCGCGCAAGGCCGTCGTATGGCTCGTATGGCTCGAGCGTGAACGCTCATGCTGGACGCACGAGAGAGTATCCCCCTCCGACCGGCCTACCGGCTGTCGACGGATACTACGTGGATGCAGGGGTCCATCGCGATCTTCAATTTCGCGGCTGCTTTTGGCATGATTGTCCGCGATGTTATCGCGTGAATAGAGATACTCGAATTAAATTCGGCGATACAATGGATGAGCGATACGAGCGTACCGTTCTTATTTCCGGGCGAATCAGATCGAAAGGGTACACTCTAACCGAAATATGGGAATGCGATTTTGACAGATTACTCGAGAATAACGAGGAAATGTCATTATACGTGGAAAATCACGACATGGTCAAGCAGGCGCCTCTCGAACCACGCGATGCATTCTTTGGCGGTCGAACGGAAAATTTTGTAAGCTTGTACGACGTCGCGAATGGGGAGCAGATACGCTATGTGGATGTTTGCTCTCTGTATCCATGGGTGTGTAAGAATAGAAAATACCCCGTTGGATACCCGAAATTGTACGTAGGCGACGAGTGTCGAGAATTCGTAGGACTTGAAAACGATATAAGTGTCGTCGAGTGTCTCGTGAGGTGTACCGGGGTGGCACCGCGTGATTTGTATATCCCCGTACTGCCTGTTCGCATGCATGGGAAACTACTGTTCCCCCTGTGTAGAACGTGCTGTACAGATATGGACACATCCGAGGTTTGTATACACGATGACATGACTGAGCGAGCGTTTGACGGCCCGTGGATCGTGGACGAACTAAGAAAAGCTGTGTCGCTCGGATATAAGGTGACGTGTATCTATGAAATTTGGCAATACGTTGTTACGCAGTATGACTCAACAACGCGACGAGGCGGTTATTTTGCCGAGTACATCGATACATTCCTAAAAATCAAACAGGAGGCGAGTGGGCCGCCAACAGAGTGTAACGATGACGAGGAAGCAATAGAGCGTTTTATAGCATTGTACATGGAGTCTGAGGGTGTATATCTCGAGCGAAGTGCTTTGCAGCCAAATCTGGGTTTACGTTCACTCGTAAAATTAGCTCTCAATTCATTCTGGGGAAAGTTTGGTAAACGAGAGAATCTCACGAAAACCGTTATCGTTTTGACGCGCGCGGAGCTAATGAATTTACTAACGAGTCCGGAGATTGAGGTGACGGGGATGCTACCGGTTAATCACAAGATTATGTATGTAAACTATGTGAGCAACCGCGATGCTATCCAACCATCCCCGACATCAAATGCCGTGATTGCAGCATACACGACGGCACAGGCACGCCTAAAATTATACAGTTATCTTGAGGGGCTCGGGCGACGAATATTATACTGCGATACGGACTCCTGTATTTACGTAAGTCGCCCCATTGGTAACGAGTATGAGCCACCAATCGGTCAATTTCTAGGAGATCTTACGGATGAATTAAGCGAATAAGGGCCTGGTAGTTATATAACTTCGTTCGTTTCGGGAGGACCAAAATTTTACGCATACCTTGTTGGTAAACCCGACGGTACGATTATTGAAAAATGAAAAGTAAAGGGTATCACGCTAAACTTTGCGAATCGCCGTCACGTAAATTATAACGCATTACGATCTTTCGTGACAGGAGCAAGGAGCGTACCTATTATTTTAAAATTCGACGCTATTCGACGTACGGAATTTCATCATGTAGTAACGCGTAAAGAAACGAAATCATGCGAACCTGTTAACACGAAGCGAAAACAGCACGGGATGTACTCTACTGTACCGTACGGCTATTGTGAAATACGCTAATTAGTATAACGCAAAATAGTATATAGTTTTACGGTTGAATTCGCGATATTTAAAAATAATTTTTTTGTCTAATTTCATGTATCACATGTAATGTGTACAATACATTTAAAAGAAAAATTGATTTATCATGTATAAAACCGTTGTCGGCTTGTTTTTTTTGCTGCTATTCGTAGCAGTAGCTGCTATCTCTCTACCGTTCCCTTTTGTTCTGACTTTCTCATCGCTGATTCCTTTTGTCCCGGCTTTCTTATCGAGTGTTTCCTTTTGTTCTGACTCTCTCGTGCTACATCCGTGGATATAATATTGCTGTTTAGAATTTGATGATTCGCAAAACTTGCACATAGAGATGTATGCATAGTGAAACAAAAATATTGCTTTATTTGTGAGAAATAAAAAAACTATCGTTATTTAATTTACATACGACGTAAACACCAGCTTATACCGCCGCCGCCGCCGCCATCGCGGTAAAAGCTTATTTAAGAGTCAGCTGATTGATTTTGATAGACACTCATCGATATGGATACACGTTGGAAACATCCATGGGCAGCTGTGATAAGCGGTCCTACGGGTTGTGGTAAAACAGATTTCGTAAAAAAATTCTTTAAATACATGCGCGAAATGACGGATGTCCCGTTCGAGCGTATACTTTTTTATTACTCAGAGTGGCAGTCCAGGTATTCAGAGTACGGTGATAAAATCGAATTTCGCGAGGGTTTACCGCAAGCAGTAGACTACTCGAATTATACAAGACCTAAACTTGTGGTCATTGACGATCTAATGCGCGAGGCATCCAACAATACTGTCCTCGATCTTTTCATCAAGGGTAGCCATCATAAAAGTCTTAGTGTCATTTTCATCACGCAAAATCTCTTCCATCAAGGTCACGGGCAGCGCGATATCTCCTTAAACGCTAATTATATCGTTGTCTTCAAAAATCCGCGAGATCGCGCGCCAATTCAGCACCTAAACCGTCAGGTATGTCCCGCGAATCCGCGATTTTTCCAGGAGGTATATTTCGATGCAATAGCCGCACCGCACGGCTATCTATTATTCGACTTGAAACAATCGACGCCAGTAGAAAGGGCCCGTTATAGAAAGACAGGGCGTGGCCGTCTGGCGCCAGGGGCGTGTCTAGACAAGCCCCGCCCCTCCCCACTACTACCCCTCCCCTGCTGCTTCCTCATTGGTTGTTCCAGGGGGCGTGTCTACCCCCCCCCCTCCCCCACCTCCGTTCCTGATTGGTCCCCACAGCCCCACCACCCCCCACCACCCCTGCCCCTATCCCTGATTAGTCCCCACCAGTCCCCACCTCCAGTCCACCTATCCTGGTGTTTTGATTGGTGCAGCGTCGCAGCGCTATCTGCCGGATTTTGACTCGTACTTAATTGCCGATGCGCCATCTAATGTCGGTAAATGTGTTACCGACTGATGGTGAAGAAGAAAGAATGTTGGCAGCCGGTCTAGCAGAAAAATTACCGATACGCCATCTACTATCGGTGATCGTGTTACCGATCGTCGGCAAAGAAAATTGAATGTTGACAGTCGGTCCAGCAGAAAATTAATTACTGATACGTTATCTGCTGTCGGTGATCGTGTTACTGACTGGCGGTAAAGAAGATTGAATGTTGACAGTCAGTCTAGCAGAAAATGTATCGGTGATCGGTAAAGCGGATCAATTGTCAACCGTCGGTATGTAGCCGGATATCGCTACAGCTAATTTGGGACTTACGGAAGATAAGAAGATTGGGTCTCGCGGTAAATGATATTCTGCACCCCACCATCATTTGGTTCCCCCCCCCCCCCCCCCAGTCGTCGATAACCGAGACCCCCTTCACGTAGCTTTTTTTTTTAATTTTTGTTAATTAAGAAATGTAATAATTTAAACGACTATTTACAACAACGGTAAATGAAAATACTCGTTATTTTTAGTTTTATAAAACACTGTTTTATTTTACCATTCTCGTCCAACAAACATGTATTGTTCATCCGTAATTTTCAATGGCATCCGTGGCAATCACGGCGCACAGTAGACGCAGAGCCCGAAATCGTGGCAGAAAAGTCAGAAAAAAATTTTTACAATCGGGATATTTGAGCAGGCAGTCAGGTAGAGGACTAATGGCTGCGTTAAATTGTAAAAGGGGAACCTTTTTCACCGTATACCTTCGTCGCTGTGTCAGTTGGAAGTTAGCCTTCGAGACGAGTGTTCGCATCGCGCGCTGAACGAGCGAAAACTACCGTGACTTATAAAATCGATAACTTTAAAGTGAAGTGTTTTAAATCAATCCAGAGACATGGATACGACTTCTGGAGGTATGTAGAAGATATTTTTACATTGGTTGAGTTTAAAATAAATATGTAAATTATTGAAGTGTAGTATAAACTACTGCATAAATAAAGTGAAAGAATTTTGTAAACTTATATTTTCAACTATCCGAAAAGTTATACTTTCTGCCATATTCTGCGACAGCCAATGTCTAGGCCTTTAGTTTATTATATAAGCTTGCGAAATTAACAGGAATTAGCTGCCTAGAGCTGCCTAACTTTGTCTGTTATGGTTTTTGGCAACGTAAAACAGGCGGTTGCCGACCGTGCACGCGCGCGCGGCGCCATACGCCATGCCATGGGGCCATTGAACAGCTGCTATATAATATATATATATATACATATATATATACAAAATACAAATTCAAGTAAATCATTTATATATCTATTTTTGTAGACATACAACAATACATATATATGTAAGTATATACTAAAGTAATTAATTTGAATCGTCACATTTTATTTATATTTGATACATTTTTATTATATATATAGGTATATATGGGGCATTCCACGCCAAATCGGACAGTTCAATTTTTTTTCCCTTGATTTTGTCATATTTTCATGTACTCATCAAAAATCGGCTTCTGGTACATTTTGAGATGTTTTTGGTCACCCGTTCAAAAAATATTTGTTTATGTTTTTTTGCTCATAACTTCTTTCATAATAGTCTAAATTCAATTTTTTTTTCATAACTGTTGTTTTTTATGTACTTTAAAAAAAAAAATACGAATAATTATTGCGGCTACTTATTTGTTACAATAATTAAAATTCATTAAAATTTTGATCTGATCCTTCAACACAAATTCTATACAATTTTATGTCTTTATTACAGGGTCCCATTACGAAGGAGTACATTTGACGAGGAAAGAATTATATCTTATTATAAAGGATAACTTGAACGATAATTTCGCTACGTTATTGTTTGGCTTTCTGATTCGCAATCAGTCACTTTCACAACCCGCGTATATCAATTTTGTTCAATTCAATTATAATAATTAAAATTCAAATAACTAATGCAAGTTATATATCATTGTATACGAAAACGTCATACTAAATAAGTAAATTATTTCATCCTTTTTTGAGTGGTACGGCAGGAGGGAATTTTTTTGAAAATTTTTAATTTTTTTTAACATACTTGTCCGCCATATTGGATCAGCCATTTTGTTTACAATAATTTGGCTTTCGGATTCGTAATGAGCGACCCTCAAAACCCACATATAGCAGTTTTTGTCAAGATCGGACACCTTTTTAACATTCATGTCCGCCATATTGGATCGGCCATTTTGTTTACAATAATTTGGCTTTCGGATTCGTAATCAGCGACCTTAAAAACCCCTGCATACCAATTTTCATTCCGATCGGAGGTTATTTGTATTTACTGCCACGATTTCGGGCTCTGCGTCCACTGTGCGGCGAGCTGGTGGTCGACCGTCAATTTGTGTTTTTGTACCCGATTTTTTGTAATGTACATAGCATGGCATGTACGAGGAGACCTCACTGTCAACTTTGAGCTCCTCCGGTAGTTTGTCGTACAGAATTTCTATTTTTCCGCCCCAATGTTTCAATAGCAGCGGCTTCGGTATGTACGCGAGCTCAGCTTTGGTGAAGTCTCGGGGATCCTTGCAGCAGTCGATCATGAGTATATCGCGTGAATGACCAGCATAGTTAAATATGAACATTTGTATGGTGGGAGTACTTTCGAATAATAAGACAGGAAATTCAAAGTTTCGAATTTATTCATACGAATTTCAAAATGGTTCTGCACACGTTTGTATATACGTGATTTTTTATCATTTTACAAAATTATATAAATAAAGCCATATATTTTTTATCGTTTTTACACATATACATATATACAATAATATTCATAAAGAATAAAAATAATTTACAACGCTGTACAGATAAATGTACGTATTCACACACACACATACACGCGCGCGCGCGGTATATATGTACATAAAACACGCACGCACGCACACACACATACACACATATATATATGTACAAAGTTACAAGTGGCAAACAAATGTGAAAAATTATCTACAAACTATATACATAAATAACCACACACACACACACACACACACACACACACACACACACGCGCGCGCGCGCAGAGGCGAGCGCATTCTATTTACATGTTGATATATATTAACATATTTACAAAAGTTTATATTACAAATAGATGTTACTAGACATCATCAGCATCGTTATTTTTAAATAATATGACGGCGTTTGCGACATACGACACGACAAGTTTTGTACATTGTACGGGTGATGACGTTGTGGAGGGGCGTTCTTTGAATTGAATTAAATTTTAAATTAAACACTGTGTTACTAAACGATGGTAATTCCGATTTTATGAGTTCACTTATTGAATTAAAATTAATTGTTTCCGAGTTTTTATAATTCAAACTTATCCCCTTCACTTTACAAACAGTGTCCACCACCGTTTCAGGATCCTCGGTAGTCGTAACCGTATAACCATAAAATTTCGGGCCACCGGAGACGAACGAGTTGATATAAGCGTTCGGTGCCACCGATATCAACTCGTTGGTCATGTCACCGAGGAGATTACCTACCGAGGGTTCCCATGCATCATCACCAGTACTCACGTAAATAACAGAGTCCGTGTCGTAATACAAAACCCGTCTGTCCAATAGCTCGAGGTAGCTATAAAGTTTCAGACGGGCCAAGGCCGTTGTAAATGCAGCTATAACCACACTAGTTAAGGGGCTAGTGGTAATAGCGTCCTCGTGAGATGTCCAATTTAAATATAGCAAATCGTCGTTAACCGGTAGCAGGCGTTGAACTTCTTTCTCATTGTCGTACAAATACAACAATAGCTTCTCGCGAGTTTCGACTATTTCCGTGCGCGTCAGGTTATCCCGCTGACCGAACTTACCCCAGAACGAATTTAAGCAAAGCTTAGCAACTGAGCGTAAGCCCTGATTACGCGTAATGTTTTTAGCGTTCAACCGGATACCCTCCACACGCACGTAATAATCTATATATTCCTCGCGAGACGCTTCGTCGTTACAGTGCTCGGGCCAACCGCTCGCCTCCTGTTTAATTTTCAAAAACGTATTTACATAAGAGGCAAACAGTCCACCCTCGCGTGTAACGGGATTGTACATTGTTGTTTTGTACGCCCAAATCATCGAAATTTTTAAGATTTCATAGCCCATATCTATTGCCTTCCGCACCTCATCCGTCACCCAGGTACCGGTGAAAGCCTGGTCATCAGGGTTCTCATGAATGCACGAGGCTTGAACCATAGACTCTGTACACTTACGGCACAGAGCAAATAGCAGTCTCTCGTGCATTCGAACAGGTAGCACGGGGTGAAAGAGGTGGCGCGGAGGCAATACGGTACACGCGACCATACCGTTGACCGTTACACCGAGAGCATCGAGTGAACCCCCCAACAAATCGTCGCACTCGGTACCGATATATATTTTCGGGTGCCCCACAGGGAAGCGACCTGTCTTACATATATACGGATACAGCGAGCAGATATCGATGTACGATATCTTCTCCCCTGGTGCGACATCGTAGGAGGTGACGATATTACCTGTGCGACCACCATAAAACGCTGCACGAGGGTTCAAACTCTCTGTGGTGCACCGTGGATGATTTTTTAAAAATTCGTTTACGCGTAGCTCGACTTTGCGGAGTAGATTCAAGTTACACTCCCACATCTCCACCAATTCGTAACCATGCGAACGAATTTTTAAACTCATTGCCACAGTACGCTCATATCGAGTGTCCATACTCTCGTTACCAGCGTGAGACTTTCTCGCGCGATCGTTTGGAAAACACTCACGGCATCCATGCCAGTAACAACCATGGTATTGATAAACAATACGACGATTGTTTACCTCTATATAACCGTCGACACGCGGCCCTTCGGGTAGCTTATGTTCACGGGTGCGACCCGCGTGAATAAGCGTATGACCGAGCTCATGCTCGACCCATAATAACCAGTCGACGGCCTGCTGTGAGTGATTTTCCGCACGCATATAACCACCGGCAGGTATAAGACCAATTGTATCGGGTCTTAGAAAATTACGACGGTACACGACCGAGCAAGCCGATGCTATCGTAGTGGCCTCGGTGAATGGGCATGTATTACCTACGGATAAAAAAATTTTCCGAAATTCAAAGCAAGCTCGACGGAGTATGTCAACATCCATCTTGCAATACTTAAAAATTTCTTTTTCAAAATCAAATGTTACGGCTTTATCGACTTGCTCAGCGTACCATTCGTAAAATTCCGCGCGGTCTGGTTTACTCATTGTGTCGGGCGAGTAATACGTAGCTGCGGGGAGAACACCGTTATAGCCTCGTGCATCTTCAGTGTTGAAGAGGTGCGGAAAATAACCCTTGGCCAGTTGCTCGCTAAACCCAAAGGCTTTGGATAGTGCACTGAGTCGCATATGAAAATAATTTATGCTGTCTATAAAAGTCGTGCGGCCCACTCGCATTGAAACTATTGAATTACCGGTGAAATTATACTGGGTGTGGGCATATCCGTGGAACGTTCTACGATACTTCGCAATACAAATTGGCTGTCAAATGCCTTGGCGTTGTGTGCAATACACACTATATTGCGAAATTTCGTAGAAGGTCGCACGGCCAAATCTACAAATTCATCTACTGGATTATTTTTGAATAAAAACTCTCGTACACCGCACCACGAGCAAGTGCTCAAGGGTAGATGCTCTCCCGCTGAAAAACAAAGCTCACACAGCTGTTACGCTACACAATGAGTTACTACGTGCTCGAACGAGTCGTCTCCCGTATTTGGTGTAATATACGGCTTATCCTGGCGCGTTTCAAAATCGTAAAATATAAATAGCGTTTCAGGGTGTCCCGCGACCGGTTCCAATTCTTTCCGTGGTTTTACAATTTGCATATAGCAGCGATCATTGTAGCCATGCGAACTACGACACAAACGACAAAAAGAAACACCGCATTCGTGAATCTTGTGATGATTACTCATAACTTTATCACAAGATTTACAAATACGGTAAGTCTCGCAAATAGATTTTTGAAGCTGTTGCACATTATAGCGACTAACCAATGGTTTTAAATGGTTAGCGAAACACAATGGGTTGTAGAACATTCGTCCACAATCGTCGCACGACTTCTCGCTATTCACAGCGGTGGGTACTGTTTGACTACTACCTGCCACCGGACCGGGCACGAGCTCTTTATCAGCCGTTGGAGCTAACTCTTTGATACAGGGCGGCACACTGAAGCATCGTGGACACTTACTCGTGCAACGATGCTCGAATTGACGACGGTAAGATTTATTGCACGGTATACAATAATTCTTACCACCTGCTGCGCCCATTAGGTTGATGATTGGCGAATAGTGTTTTAAAATAGCACTATACGCTATATTAACAACCTCAGATGGCCCCTGCATTACGAAAGACGTTTGTCCATCAAAAAGCGGGGGTACACCTGTACCGAGTGACTCCCAATCGTATACCGTGATAGCAATCCTCAAAGGCATGAGGTATCTTTGAAAATTTGTTATTTCCGGAATACCACAGCCTTCTAGAGGTATTTGCGCACCGGCCAGCTGAACAAGAGATTGCGCTTTTTCACGTTGGTCGAGCGACGCCCCTTGTCGTATACGCGTCCAAGCTATTTGCGAGTCTTTGCTACGTTCGCGTTTATGTACGTTGTTTGCAAGAGCTACAACGATCGAGCGAGGAAAACACAAATTATCACCGTTTTGTATTATACAAACCACGGATCGGCTCTTCACCATTGACACACGGAGCCCCTGACCAGTAGGCACCGCTACATACGTAACGGTGAATCGCAACGTGTCAGAGGCCGCGAGAACCCTCGAGCTCTGATTCACGGCACACATCAAAGCCCATAGGGCTTCATCAGTGAACCGTGAAATAGGCCTCAATGATATGCCCGCTCTACCGTCTGCCATCCCGTCAGTGACAAAACCCACACCTATTAAATCCGTGTCATCGCGATCCTTTACGAAATAATCGTGAATATCTCGGATGGAGTTACGAATCCACGTGACCGGATTTATAGATACGGGTGGTTGTACTAACGCTAGATTGATCTGTCGCGCTGAAACCCCGAAACGCCGTAAATATTTATATTGTTCTGCGCCCGCGACAACAAAACGATCTCCCGGCGGTAAAATATCGTCCGTATCGTCGATGCTAACCGCGGTGTCTCGGATCTCGGTACCCTGGCTATGATTTCGAATATTAACTACGCCTGCTACGCGATTAACGTTATTACCCCCGGCACCAGTTAAACCCCTACCTATTTGATTTTTGGGACATACCTTGAGCGAAGACGATGCTGATGATGCTGTAAAGGCTGGGGGCGCTGACGATGACATTGATTCCTCTTCATCCGACGACGACGACGACGATGATGATGATGATGATGATGATGATGATGATGATGATGGTGACGACGACGACGACGACGACGACGACGACGACGACGACGACGAAGAGGACACGGTTGAAGCCAGTGACGGTATTGGTGACAAGAGCGGAGGCCAGTGAGCTATAAAATATCCAGATTTAAGGATTTATTTTACGCTCACTCTTCAGGGGGCCCAAGCCATGCCTCGTACATCCGCACAGCAACAAGGTCATCGTCCTCGTCGCAGAAATCGGAGTCATCCCCGACCGTACCATCCGCGTGATAGTAAGGTATCACGCGGGTGCGAATAAGCACCGCCTCTTCGTCCAGGTCAATACCTTGCTCCTGAGGCGGTGGTGACTCGGGGCTATCGGGGATATCCGCGACCTCGCGTACGACAACATGTGCAACATCTTGCGGTTCATCGTCTATTAGAAAATGAATTTTATTAATTAAGTCATCAGCGGACTCTGTAGTTGCCTCGTCTATATTTAAAGGCCTCTGTGCAACCATCACTGGTTCCTCTATCCCCGGCTGCTCAGGATCCGGGGTAGCCGGACTGTCGGGGACATCATCGTCGATGGAGCCGTCGTCTTCCTCCTCATCCTCCTCCATGGCCTCATCATTGGCGTGGTTGTCGTTATCATCATCATCGTTGAAAAACATATGAACCTCGTCACCGTCGTCTACCGACACGCCTGACATTGAGGCGTTGTCGTCATCGTCGGGGCTGGGTGAAGCCGTGCACGACGACGGTGACCCCAAGCATGAGTCGGCACTAGGAGGTCCGGCGTCGTTTTCGCTGCTGCTGCTCGATGCAAGTAGCGAGCGTATAGCTGTAAAGGAAAATATAATTTATCATTTCTTTAAAGAAAAACATTTTGTTTTTCACTCTATTGTTTTTTATTTTTTATTTAGCTAAATTATTTTTATTATTTTTTAAAAATTGAATAAAATACATTGCCAGCGTTAACGAGTCTACGAAGCAAGTTTAACTGTGATTGATTGATTAACGGAAAGTGTATTAATTTTTGCGAGATAGAGTGAAAGTGGATTAAAAATTAATTCATTTTTCGTCAACCAATCAATCATAGTTAAACTTGGTTCATACCCTCACTGGTGTCGATAATGTATTTTATTAAATTATTGGAAAAATAATACAAAAATTTTGAATAAAAATTATTTTTACGGTTTTAAAAAATTAAACCACTTTCAGTCAAGTGAACAAGTAAAAACTATAATACAATTTTAAATAATAAACAATATTTTTCGAGATTAAAAAAGTAAAATACAAAAGAGCAAATAACAAAAAGACGATAAAAACTCCAAATTTTGTACACAAATAATCTATGACTGAACACTGTAAGAGGGGGGTGATTTTACATGTGTCAGTTTCTTAAAATAAATAAGCGAGTAAAAATGAAAATATATCATCTTTAAAGAAAAACGTTTTGTTTTTATTAAAATTTGTTAATTACCAGAATTTTTTACTATTTTTCAAGAATGGAATAAACACATTACCGACACCACTGCGTTTAACGAACCAAGTTTTACATTGATTGATGAAAAGTGTATTAATTTTCGCGTAACAAAGCGAAAGTGGATTAAAAATCAAGCCGCTTTTCATCATCCAGTTAAAATAAAACTTGGTTCTCGACGATATGACGCTCACAATGTATTTTTTAATTACATTTTTGACAACAATAATAAAATTATAAAAAATTAGTCTTTATATTATACTCTTATAATCATTTTAAGATTGATAAATATTTAAATAATAAAAATTATTTCAATGAAATAAAAAATACAAAATGAAAGTAAAAAGAACACAAAACTTTTTTCTTTTAAGACGACAAATAATAAATAAAAATTTTCAAATTGTTTCGACTTACCATGTCGATTTTCAGCGTGCATAATCAACTCGTTCAGGGGCCCATGTAACAGTCCACCGTGATCGGTAAGATGCTGGATCACATATTGCTGCACAAAAGCGGGTGCTTGCCGTAACGGACCACTCACATAAGCATCGGTAATCGAGTCTGCATCACCACTCAGCAACACTGCACTAAACTCCGCGCGGAGACGTTGGAACGTAAAGTTCGCGATATTCACGAACCAACGCCGTGTAAAGCGCCGCACCAATCGCGGTTCCCGACGTATGAACACGCGAGCCGTTGCGCGCACTACGGCCAGAAGGACACGTCTACGTGAATCCATTTTTTTAAAAACGCGAAATAACGATGCTACACTGACAGGATGCTAGTTGTAGAACGTTTAAACGTTGAATAATACGAGAACTACCGTTTCACGCAATTTTATACCTTAACTCGAATACCCCCACTACCCTCTATATATATATATTTCGACTTCACCATAAATTCAGAAATCGAGGAGAATTTTGAATGATAACAACCTTGAGTCCCTGTACAGTGACAGAGTGTCTTCACAAGGGGTTGAGGGCTACACACAGTCGTGCACTATTTCTTAAAGATAATTTATTTCGCACTACCTCTTTGGAAATGCTGTCAACATAAATCCATGCACGCCTACCGTTTTCTCTAGAAAGCTGCATTGTCTAAACAGACATTCTTACAACGATAACGCTGCTTCAGTGTCAACTAACGTAGGCGCCTACTATTTCTTAAAGATGATTTAATTCGTATTACCACTTTGTCTAGAGTGTAAACATGAAGCGCTACACTCCACCCGTTTTTCTAAGAAAGCTGTATTGTCTGAAACAGACATCCTTAATTTACATTTATATATGCACTTTTGGTATCTATTTACAATACGGTAATACGAAACGTCTGCCGTTTTTATACTAGCCTGCATTGACAAAATAGACAGGCTCCATTTATATATATACATCTGTAACACGTGTATACACAAGACAATAAACGCAAATTCTGCGATAGTTTTTCCATCAGGGTCTGTGTATTTGCAAACAAACAAAAAAATACCCAACATTTACATAAACGCTTGTGAACTAGCTTATTTTACATAATTATATTCAGTATAAATTCTTATAATAAATTCATTTTCAAAAATATATTACGAGAAATTTTTCGTTCTCGCTACTCTCTTTACATTTAATTGTATTCATATTTACTTATTCAAAAATGGTATACCCGGGCAAACGTTTCATTATCAATCAACCCTTACACTGCTACGGCAATGATAATTATCAGCCTTTGGTGGAAAACTGAAAACCCCACCGAGCGCCGTAATAAATTATGTTCCAATGGACAGACGCTAGCTATTGAATTTGTATATGGTCAATATACAATACGGCGCCTGTTTATACATATTTACAATCGGTCGTACTGACGGCGTTGACCCTCGAGGTGGTCATAGATACTTTCTCGTACAGGTAGACGCACAATATGAAAATTCGTATATTTATTCTTATACGTATAACGTTCAAGTGTTTTCCATCTACCATAGACTTATTTAAAATGCAAAATTCTTTCGACTATTACTGAAACGTAACTACATAAGGTCAGAGGGGGGTTTGCTATAATGTTTCAAATTTTACGCTATGAAATATCTATTTGTGATGAAATAAACAATTTTTACACTACAATAATTTGTAGTATACAGAAGTATAACTTCTCTCTCTATATGCTTTACTAAGGTTACGTTGGTGGGGGTAAACGCTTGCCCCCACCATTCCAACATATGAGGCGATTCACACCCGTCTATAAAAACATTTGTAAAGAGGATCGGGTGGCAGTCCACCCCGTGACAAGCTACGAAATACAGTTATCGTAGCTTCGTTCCCCTCATTATTTATTCATTTTTCCGTGTCGCTCTGTTCTATTTTTCTATCAACCATGGAAAATTTGGAAGCACCATTGTTGCTTGCTACAACATACAATTTGAACTACTCGGAAACAAAGAGGATAACTGTGGGTCTTCAGGTACGCGCAAGCGGTGACGTTACGCCGGTCGTTAAGCTACAGCATAATAACTCGTCGGGTGGTATTACCTTTGAATCTACAAAGTGGTGTGAACTACAAGATGCCTTGACCGAGATAGCATCATATTTCGGGGCCTGTACGAATTATGGCTGGAAAGCTGATCAACGCATCCGTAAAACACTCAACATCGATGACTGTGAGATTCACTTTGCGTCCTCGTTTGGCTCAAAATCCATTGTTTTCGACCAAGCCAAGGACAATGTGATCGCCGTGGACGTCAACCCTAACGATGAAAATACACAGCTGGAAGCACCACCACCACAGAAGAAGAAGAAGAAAAACATCTATTCACCGAGTATAGTTATGCAAAAGAAATCTTTTGACGGACTATGCATCGTAACACCATGTGTCGATGAGCGCTTCAGACAGCTCCAGCGTTACGTCGTTTATGTGAAAAACTGTATCGATGTTCTGTGTGCTGAATTAGTTCTACATATTCCCGCTAAAGAACTAATCGAGAATGTGGACCAAGTGCGTATTAAAACTCTTTTAACACAGAATAGCTCTAATCTGTGTGAAGCTGTACGTCATCGAGTGGATCCCTCATTCCTTGAACATTTCGATATATTGTACCTTGAGTTGCAGATATTTTGTGTATCGTTTATAACACAGGAGGTGAAAAAATTAATCACAGACATTTCTCTGGTGGCTTCAAAACCGTTTGAAGAAGAATGATCGGAGAACGATTGCCCTCGGTCGCGCAAGAATTAATTTTTCATAATTCACGCGATAACACATGATTATAATGATAATAATTAATTTTACCAGTTGTAGATGTTAAGATAATTATTGCGTTACTTTTCTTTAATACACACGTGACTCGTCGTCATAGATAACCCTTCCCACCCATGTCTTGCCTCAGTATAAATTGAAATTATTAATATTTTTATGTATAATACTCTCTCTCTTTCTCTACAATAAAGAAACATGTATGGTATTTAAACGTGTTTTTTACTCGGCATCATCAGCATTAATAGTTGCTTTGAAAAAATTATTTAAAAATGTACGTCAAATAGTGTTAAACGAAAAACACAATCTTCTGAATACACATGCGCTTTAAAAAGCTAAATTGTGCGCATGTGCAGCGGTGACACACGCTCGCTCATCAGCTTATGACCAGGCGAGTGTGTATCTGTATAAGCTGAACCGCGCCCGCGCACACGTCTGATAAGCTAATAACGACGTGTGGGTACGCGTCGCCGCCGCCGCCGCCGCCGCCGCCGTCCGGCTGAGTAACACGCTTATTGTGCACTTGGTGTATGCGATTTTGCATCTCGTTGCTCTACGATATTCACCGTCATCATCATCATCATCATCAATAGTATCGTGGATTTGTCACGCTTTATAAGTAAAAATAATAATGGATGTACGCTGGAAACATCCGTGGACGTCGCTTATTTGTGGCCCCACTGGATGTGGGAAAACAGTTTTCGTGAAAAAATTTCTAAAGTTTCTCAATTCAATGAGTGACGTTGAATTTGACCGTATTATATTTTATTATGGAGATACTCTCGATTCTGATATCGCTGCTCTGAATAACACATGTGAACAACAACAACCGTCGTCGTTAATTACTAAGACCGGGAGTAATAAAAAATCCAAAACCCCAAAAATTGAATTTAACGAGGGTCTACCGCAACAGGAGGATTATTCGAGCGACAATAACTTGAAAAAATTGGTTATTATCGATGATTTAATGCGCGAATCCTCAAATAATACCATTGTCGACCTTTTCACAAAAGGCAGCCATCATAAAAATATTAGTGTGATTTTTATCACACAAAATATTTTCCATCAGGGACACGGACAACGTGATATATCATTAAACGCCAATTATATGGTGATATTTTAAAATCCACGTGATCGAGCACAAATTAGACATCTAGCGAGACAAGTATACCCCGAGAATCCACGATTTCTAACCGAGTCATATTACGATGCTACCGCACAGCCACACGGTTATCTACTCTTGGATCTTAAACAATCGACACCCGATTATTGTCGATGTCGTACAATGATATTTCCCGATGATCCACGAATGCTGGTCTACATGCCGAAAAACACTCGTCAACGTATTTAATTGGAAGCACAAGTAGACACCACATCAGTCGCTAATGGATATGAGTCGTGTACGCATCACGCATCATAATACATCTGCTGTGAAACTGTAATAATGAGGGATAGCACCAGCGCGAAGAAAAAGAAGAAGAAAAATACACATTATATTCCATTCGATGAACGTTGTATAGCCCTACTTAACGCTATTTGTCATTCGAATAAAAAACAGCGAAAATCAATATTGCGTAATGCTGATAAGCCTCTAATCAATTGTATCTGTGAATGCGCGTTAAACATTTTACAAGGAGTTATTTGTGTCAAGTGAAGTGTTAAAAAACGTTTAAAAAAATATAAAAATATACTTCGACAGCTTGTCTCAGGATGTGTGACAAAACAACGTGGTGGTGGTGGTGTTTGTACAGTCGCTCGTAAGCAACGGAAATATAATTGGAGAGCGAAGAAACGCTTTATAATTCAAAAAGGGGGTGGTGCTTTTTTACCACTTTTACTGGCGCCCATAATCACAACTTTATTTAGTAAATTGTTCAGTGGTAGTGACGGTTGACAAAACAATACTGTGTTAAGGATAAAAATTCATGCTCGTAAATGGAGCATGCGAAAAAAATGTTTTTAGTGCCAATGTCCGAGGTAAAGGACGAAAATAGTGATGCAGACGCTCGTTACGAGGAAATACCTATGGTCGGTTCTGGGAATAATCATGCACCAGCGGCAAACGAGAAAACAGTACAGACCCAGGGTGATCCTGTTTCAAGACTAGACACTGAGCTATACAAAATTTTAAAATCAAACAAGTATGGTAAAGACGACGCTAGTAAATGGAAAGAGTATTTACAAGTACTGCAGCGTTATCTATATCTCGTTGGTACGAAAAATACATTGTTTTCACCAGCACTACCCGAAACATCGTCTGAGATAGATAATGCAGAAGCCACGAGCGATGCTGACATCGTTAATAGCGTTCCAAATATGTATAAACGCCGAGCGACTGCGTTATTAAAGTTTCTACGCAAACCCACGAGTGATGAATCAAAAAGCATAAGATGGGATAAAAAAGGATGTGTAACAATAGACAATATCCTCATTCCAAACTCTAATATTGTCGACCTTATAAACGATGCAGTACGAGGTAGAAAAAACTTTAAAGCAACAGGCAGACACGAGTTTATCGTTAGTCTACGCACAAAGAGCGTTCCGCGTGAATTTATAGGCAACAGTAGATTGTGGGATTTAGGCGTATCTAGAGGCACTAAGCGACCAAGAAAAGATGTTCAGATGATGCAACATAACGACTCGCATTCTATGAATGTGGATGCGATTGGCGATAATTCCAACGATGACTACGACGACAACGACGACACACACCCTGGGAATACTTCTTCAAAACGTCGGAAAACAAAAGTAATAAAAGTATTTGAAAAGTGGATAAAGATTTAGAACAAGCTGTACAACGAGCGGTGAAAGATGACTTTCGAAAAAGTGTACTACGATCCTTCGCATCCAGCTGGATACGCTGGTGCGCGACGTTTAATCAGTAGCAAAAATAAAGCAGACACCGTATATGACTGGCTCACTCAACAGGATAGTTATACCATTCATAGACCCGTGCACCGTGTCTTTCCACGACTGTATTACAATGTTACAAATATTGACGATGTCTGGGAGGCCGATCTCGTGGATCTACGTTCATTGAGTAGCTATAACGACAACGTCTCCTATCTGCTTATGGTAATTGACGTTGTCAGCAAATATGCCTGGGTCGAACCCTTGCAGGACAAAACTGTGCGCGAAGTAACAAAGGCATTTAAACGTATTCTCGAGCGTAACGATGGTCGTACACCTGTTTCACTACAAACCGACCGTAGAAAAGAATTCCTCGGTGGTCAACTTCAAAAATTTCTCAAAGATGAAAACATACAATTCCGTGTTGCTCGTAATCCTGATGTAAAAGCCTCGATTGTCGAGCGTTTTAATCGCACTCTCAAGGAACGGATGTGGCGCTACTTCACACATCGTAATACTCATCGTTACATCGATATACTACAACAATTGGTTTATGCGTACAATCATGCTGTACACTCGAGCATTAAAATGCAACCGGCCGCCGTAACGCTATATAATGCCGATACAGCGGTGCGCAATATGACAATTAGCGCGATAAAGCGACGTGAAAAGAGACGTTTCACAACGTATAAATACAAACCCGGTGATTACGTTCGAATCAGTAGAACTAAAGGCACCTTCGAAAAAGGTTACGAGAAAAATTGGAGTGAAGAAATTTTTCGTATCAAAAAAGTTTTACATAGACAGGGCTTGTATGTGTATGCGTTGTGCGATCTCAAAGACGAAACGATCGATGGTTTCTTTTACCCCGAAGAATTAACGAGCGTTCATGAGAAGCGTATGGAGAAGAATAAAGAATTCAAGATTGATCAAGTTTTACGGACAAAAGGACACGGTGCGAAAAAACAAATTTTCGTAAGCTGGGTGGGATATCCGGCGAAATTTAACTCGTGGATACCAGCGTCAAGCGTTCACGGTCTCGAATAAACGAAATTTTGTCCAAACGATGCATGACGAGGATAATTTTTTTCTTGTTCTACCGAGCAACAGCAGTATGAAGTATTTTCCCGAAAATACAACAACACATTTTATAACTCAATTGCCTCGTGAAATATCGTTAAAGGGTCGCTGGGTTGTGGGCTTATCGGAAATTCATATACCCTGTACAATGACGCATTTACAAGAAGCAGATACGATAATCGGTTGGATGGCTTGTGAGAATAAAGAAGTTACTACAAACCGAATACCTCGAGGTTTGTACAAAAATCACGAAGAAATTGTGGCAAATATCAATGATTTAACGAGGCTGCGAGAAGCAGGCATAAAAATTGTAAATGTTGAAAAGGCTAAAGGGTACGTTGCCCTTGAGTCTGAGGTAACAGAGTCGTGCCCTGAACCTCTAGGCTACCCTGGAGTATTACGAATGAGTGGTAAAATAGCACGTATATTGGGCTTTGAGAAACACGAAGAACTGCTGCTTGACCGAGAAACCCCAGGGGGTCTTTACCTGCAGCTTATGCGAGGCGTTCCACGCGTAGGACGAGTACCCGCGTGTATAAATAGGGCTCTGCCCGATCAGCTTTTTGTCTACAGCGATATTTGTGTACCGTATACAGTAGGTGATACACAGACAGCACTACTCAGGATTGTAAATTTAAATACAAAAAACTACACGTATGGTACAACGCAAGTAAAATGTTTCTCATCGTCAAATTACATAGGTTTACTCAACAATTGCTTCAGAACGATCGAGGTGGATATAAGAGATCATCTGGGTAATCCTATTGCATTCGAGTATGGAACGTTAACACTCACACTTCATTTCAAGCGACTCAATTAGACAATATGTGTGCTCATTATACGACGTATTATGAGAATCAAATAGGTGGTGGAGGTGGTTATATAGGTAACGTGTTTGCGGGTTCCCCACATCAACGCGGTCACGGGATCGGTAGTTTTCTCGGTGGTCTATTTCGGAGTGTTTTACCACTGTTGACCAGAGGTGCTAAAGCTATAGGGAAAGAAGCCATTCGCACGGGTTTAGACGTTATCGAGGATGTGAGCGGTCGCAAAATGCCATTCAAGCAGTCATTGCGTCGACGCGCAGCCGAATCTGGAGATAATTTACAACGAAAAGCCAATGAAAAAATCTCTCTTCTCATGAATGGTTCAGGATATAATGCTGTGAGTACCGCTCGCATGATACAGTCGTTATCGGGACGCGTGCCTAAGAGGACGAGGAAAAGGCGTACTGGTATTTCGAAAAAATCGTTAGGAATAAAGAAGAAGAAGAAGAAGAAGAAAAAGTCTGCACGACGTAGACGCATTGCAGCAGGGAAACATCGTGGTGTCGCAAAGAATAAAAAGAAAAGGATAACAAAGAGAAAGAGACGAGGTATCGAAAGTAGTAGACGCAAACGAGCAAAGACCAACGATATTTTTGGAGGTGTTTAACAATGTCGTTCTTACACTCACACTCCTCCGAGTGTATGAAGTCGGAGCTCGACTTATTCACCATACCTCCAACGCAGACGGCTATAGAAGCATCACAATGGATACACTACAAGCCTGTGTCGTCCCTGACGGACGACGGGCCCCTGGAATTTGTCATACCTGGCCACGGTGAAGAATACCTGGACCTAGCTCATACAATGATTATTGTAAATGTTAGGGTTATTACAACAGCTGAATCACAGTACAACGTAGCACCTGTTAATAACTTTCTGCATAGCCTTTTCAATCAGGTGGATGTATATTTTAACCAGAAACTCGTGGCACCGCCAAACAATGCATACCCCTACAGAGCATATATTGAGACGTTACTCAATTATGGACCGGCTGCTAAAAATTCTCACTTAACGACCGCGCTATGGTACGCTGACACGCCCGGTACGTTTGACAGTCTACCAGGTGCATCGAATAGCCCTAATATCGGTCTGAATAATCGTGAAAAGTACATAAAGAATGGCCGGACTTTAGATATGATTGGACATTTGCATTGCGATGTTTTTAATCAGGATAAACTTCTGCTGAACGGTGTGGAAGTACGGTTACGGCTTGTACGCTCAAAAGACGACTTTTGTCTTATGGAGACTCCTACGGCCGGTGTGACACATAAACTACATATCACAGAGGCTACATTACTCGTCCGTCGAGCAAAAATCGCACCAGGCGTGCTGATAGCTCACGCCAAAATGCTTGCAAAAACAACCGCCAAGTATCCTATAACAAGGGTTGAGGTTAAAGCTTTTACGATGCATAGCGGTATCATTGGCGATACTCTGAATAACGTTATTCTAGGCCAATTACCTAAACGAATAATTCTTGGTTTTGTGAATAATCGAGCATTCAATGGCAGTATAACGTTAAATCCGTTTAACTTTAATAATCATTCGATAAATTTCCTCTCTCTGTATGTCGATGGTCAACAAATACCGAGCGAGCCTCTTCAACCGGTGTTTGATGGTAACGAAAAGTGGATAGACAGTTATCAAACGCTCTTTAGCGGTACAGGTATACACTTTCAGAATGAGGGTCTAGATATTACCAGGAGCGACTATCCCAAAGGCTACTGTCTGTATGTCTTTGATTTGACACCGGACTTATCAGCAAGTTGCTTCGGTCACTGGAATCTCGTAAGACACGGTAGTGTAAGGATCGAAGTACGCTTTGCAACGGCTCTGACATCTACATTAAATTGTGTGGTATACGCCGAGTATGATAATGTAATAGAGATAGATTCCACACGCCAGGTCATTACAGATTTTAGTGCGTGAGGGGGGCGCCACACACGACACTGTAATATTTAAACTCGTCTACGCAACCACACCTGGTATCAGTCTACATCAAACCCTCATAATGGACGTTATAGTGGATATTCAAGCGCTCTACGATGCAAACAACCGTTTTCTACCAAAGGAGATTGCTGTGACGACTCTTCAGGAAGAACATTATGGTCATTGGCTTGTCGAACCACCATATGACTTTGGTGAACTACCAAGGAGTATACGCGCGAGCAACAATAAACTAACGTGTTTTCATCATGGATTGGAATGGCTTGACGGTGATACACCGTTGAAAAAAATCTACACCAATCTACGCTTACTGTGTCGTTATGCCTTGCGTATTTACACAAGAGGCTTGCAAAAAGCCGAGCTTTTACGTGACGTTCTGGGGCGCGAAATCATCAATCTGGAAGAATACGAGGGTCCATCGTTAAAAAATATGCCAATCAACAATGTT
This sequence comes from Cylloceria caligata, assembly GCA_963942595.1. Classification (NCBI taxonomy): domain Eukaryota; kingdom Metazoa; phylum Arthropoda; class Insecta; order Hymenoptera; family Ichneumonidae; genus Cylloceria; species Cylloceria caligata. The sequence continues at coordinate 56,194,008 of OZ012703.1, read as the reverse complement.
TACTGTATTCATCATGGTATTTCGAAAGAAGACGATGTAAAATGTGCTCTAAATAACGTGGCAAAAATACGTTCGTGGCTCCTGTTTAAAGAGCTCGACGCGGTTAGTCACATTTATTCACAACCTGTCGATAAAACAACACCTATTAAAAATCAACAAAGCCAACCGAACAACGAGACATCAAATGAGGAAAATACTCGAGATATATCACAAAGCGTAGAGTATATATTCAACGATATTACACTATCGTGCAACAGTGATGAGTCGGCGCTGCGAGGAGGAACTGTACCGGCTAACGATGAAATAACTGTACTTTTCCGCAACAGAGAAAAACAAGTAATCTCACCGAGTGCTAAACAACCATCACCGCCCCCACGTAACAAACACCTGCCAGAGCAACCACCAACGCGCAACAATCATTATCATCAGCAGAGACAGCGTCAATCACACTCTAAGCGTCACCACCAGTTGTGTAAACAGCATGAACAGCCTACAGATATTAGACGCTCTACAACGAATATCTGCTCAGACGAAAGGAGTATTTCCGGCCGATCGCATCCCGAGTCGCTGGTCTAGACCCGCAGCATTGGTTCTAAACACAGACGAGCATAATCTACCTGGGCGACACTGGGTTGCCACTTACGTTGATAACAATGGACATGGAATCTTTTTCGATAGTTATGGATTGCCCCCACTCATTAACCAACACCATAACCGTCTACGCAGAAACTGTCGAAGCTACGAGTGGAACACGCAGCCCCTTCAATCACTCAAGTCTAAAGTATGCGGTGAATACTGTATTATGTTTTTTGATTTTATGGCTCGTGGTTATACTCTGGATAATTTTTATAAGAATTTTACGACTGACAGAGTGAAGAACGATCGCATAGCTGCACAATACTACAAACGCGTAAAATATTTAAATCGCAGAAAGAAACGTGTGAAAAATGTAAAACACAATAATATTAAGGGCTACGGTTGTAATAAAAACACATGTATACAAACTTGTACAGATCGATTTGGATGCTACTTGTGAATTACTATGAATAAATTCGAAACTTTTGAATTTCCTGTCTTATTATTCGAAAGTACTCCCACCATACACATTTTCATATTTAACTATGCTGGCCATTGACGCGAGATGTATATATCTAATGGTAACAGCTGTGAAAAAACTTAGTTGAAAAGGAAACGTCGTTGTAAAAGTATCTTTGCCTCTCTTTCCAACCACAATGGATGCTATTGACAGTATACTCGTGATCGACTGCTGCAAGGATCCCCGAGACTTCACCAAAGCTGAGCTCGCGTACATACCGAAACCACTGCTGCTGAAACATTGGGGCGAAAAAATAGAAATTCTGTATGACAAACTACCGGAACATCTGAAGGTTGACCGTGAGGTCTCGTCGTACATGCCGTGCTATCAACATCTCATCAAACCGGGTACAAAAACACAAATTGACGGTCGACCACCAGCTCGCCGTGACTGCCACGGATGCCATTGAAAATTACGGATGAACAATACATGTTTGTTGGACGAGAATGGTAAAATAAAACAGTTTTTTATGAAACTAAAAATAACGAGTATTTTCATTTACCGTTGTTGTAAATAGTCGTTTAAATTATTAAATTTTTTAATTAACAAAAATTAAAAAAAAAAGCTACGTGAAGGGGGTCTCGGTTATCGAGGACTAGGGGGAAACCAAATGATGGTGGGGTGCAGAATATCATTTACCGCGAGACCCAATCTTCTTATCTTCCGTAAGTCCCAAATTAGCTGTACCGATGGCCAGCTACATACCGACAGTTGACAACCAATCCGCTTTACCGATCACTGATACATTTTCTGCTAGACTGACTGTCAACATTCAATCTTCTTTACCGCCAGTCGGTAACACGATCACCGACAGAAGATGACGTATCGGTAATTAATTTTCTGCTGGACCGACTGTCGACATTCAATCTTTTTTACCGACGATTGGTAACACGATTACCGATAGTAGATGGCGTATCGGTAATTTTTCTGCTAGACCGGCTGCCAACATTCTATCTTCTTTACCATCAGTCGGTAACACGATCACTGACTGTAGATGACGTATCGGTAATTTTCTGCCTGACCGACCGCCGACATCCAATCTTCTTTACCATCAGTCGGCAACACATTTACCGACATTAGATGGCGCATCGGCAATTAAGTACGAGTCAAAATCCGGCAGATGGCGCTGCGACGCTGCACCAATCAGAACACCAGGATAGGTGACTGGGGGTAGGGACTGGTGGGGACCAATCAGGGATGGGGGCAGAGGTGGTGGGGGTTGTTGGGGGCTGTGGGGACTAATCAGGAATGGGGGTGGGGGAGTAGGGGTAGACACGCCCCCTGGAACAACTAATGAGGAAGCAGCAGGGGAGGGGGTAGTAGTAGGGAGGGGCGGGGCTTGTCTAGACACGCCCCTGGCGCCAGACGGCCACGCCCTGTCTTTCTATAACGGGCCCCTTCTACTGACGCCTGATAATTGTCGATTTCGCGCCTGTATATTTCCCGATGACCAATATCATTACGTTTACGTGCCTCAAAAAGCAATAAAAGTTCGCGATGCGACGCGCGATGTACCAGTAATGCGCTTGTAATGGCGTTGCGCGGACCTCTCGATAAAAAGCAAATAATTATATTGCAAGCGCTGTGTTATCTGAAGCAAGAGCAACGACGTGCAATTTTGCGCAAAGCAGATGTAGCGCTCGTACGCTGTATATGCGACTGTGCTCTAAACGTTTTACAGGGAAACGTGAGTCTGAACAACGTGCAAAAGAATCATCTTCGGAGGCACGCTACAATTCTGCGACGACTAGCCGCCAAAAGGGGAAATTGGAGCGGTAAGAGGAAGATCATCGTCGAGCACTGTGTCGGATTTCTCAAGTTGCTTCTTGTGCCTGTCTTGGCCTACACGAGACATGGAATATGCCAGAAAGATGGTACTTATTTCTCATGATAACATACATCGTCTCGCTGGATTCGCCACTACTGCTGCTACTACTACTACTACTACTACTAGTGCAGACCTGTTGCCCTCCGTACAGACTACCGGTACGCCATTATCGCGCCTCGACTCTGAGCTGAGTGAAATTCTAAACTCTCACTCGTACAAGAGCGAGAGAGAGAAATGGATAGCCTACCAGCAGGTTTCACAGCGTTATCTTCACATGGTCGAGTACGATAATGCAGTACCCAATATTTCATCAAAACGAAATTAGCAATACTCGATAGCCACGAGAATAAATTCGACGACGCTTTAATGAACAAAGTTAAATCTCGACTTAATGACACACTTATTATCGATAGCGTAACAAAAAAATTTTAATCTAAGGCAATATCGTTGCTTTGCAATTTGCATCGTAGCGCCATTGGTAAAAAATGACATGGGATCGTAACGGTGTTGTTTCCATAGACGGCAGAAGAATTTCAAACTCTAATATCGTTGATCTTGTTAACGATGCTATGCGAGCTAGAAAACGCGAGAAACCCATCGGACGATCTCACTTTGCCAAACTTCTGCGAGCGATACAGATGCCACCCGAATTTATCGGCAATCCCGAGTTACTACACGAGCCTACACCTACATCATCCTCGACACCACAGCGGCGTCTTATTTTACCATGCGATAACGATAGTAGCAGCAGCAACAGCAGCAACAGTAGCAACAACAACAACGAGGCCGAAACCGCACGCTCAAACAGAGATTTAATGCTCGCGGCTGAAAACGACATCATCGAGTTGGAGGAGGGGGATGAAGAAAAGGACGAACAATTGTAAAACATCGCACAAGCAGAATATCGACCCCCCACACAGTTAGGAAAGAAAAATAAAATAAATCCATTCAACTGGTCATCGCTGAAATTATGAAAAATTTTCAAAAAATCTATTATGACACCGCTCATCCTGCTTTCTATTCTCGAGAAAAAATTTGGCCCAGGTGGATCGAAGAGTAGCGCGAAAAAATGTTTTACCATGGTTCGAGACACAGGATTCATATAACATGCATCGTCTCGTGCGACGACGATTTCCCCGTCGTACGTACAGCGTGAGTAATATAGACGGTGTATGGGAGGCTGATTTAGCTGATCTTCGCTTGATAGCCACGTACAACGATGGGTACGCGTATCTGCTTGTTGTTATCGATGTTTCGAGCAAATACGCGTGGGTCGAGGCTTTGCGTGACAAAACGAGCGCAAACGTGGCCCGCAGTCTCACACACATACTCGTACGCAGTAACAATCGTCGCCCGCAGCAATTGCAAACTGATCGAGGCAAAGAATTTATCGGCACTCCGTTTCAGCAAATTCTCAAGAAAAAGAATATCGATTTTCGCGCTGCTCGTAACCCTGATATAAAAGCCTCGATTGCCGAACGCTTTAATCGGACAATAAAAGAGCGAATGTGGCGCTACTTTACATACACGCGAAATAAGCGGTACATCGATGTTTTACAAAATTTTTTACATGCTTATAGTCACACTAGACACAGCGGAACGCGTATTCCTCCGAGCGAAGTAACCCTCGAAAATGCCTCTATAGCCCGAGACAATTTAGCACGGCGTTACGAGCGTAACGCGAAAAAAATTAAAAAGCCTAAATACAGCGTCGGTGACTTGGTACGTATCAGTAAGGCTAAAGCAGCTTTCGTGAAAGGATGTGAGCGTAGTTGGAGTAACGAATTATTCAAGATTCAACGAACATCAGTGGATCGAGAATCATTCGTGTATATTTTACACGATCTGAATAACGAGACTATCGACGGTATTTTCTACGAGGCAGAATTATCACGAGTACGAGTGCCTCCGTCATCTGAGAAGACGAAAGAGAAGAAGAGGACAAAGAGGAAGAACGCTCGGAATCATCATCCCTGATAAATATTAGCTCCAAGGATAGCTCTTTCTTTGTCGTACTACCAAGCAACAGTAGTATGCAGTATTTTCCGAATAATACGACGACGAAATTTAATACAAAACTACCGCGTCAGATACGCTTGCACGGAGAATGGTCTGTTTCTCTTGTGGAAATTGCTTATCCGATGACTCTTTTACATGTTCCTACTGTAGGAAATCTCGTAACTTTTGAGAATGGTGATTATGATTTATCGGGTTTAAATCTTTTAACACGGAGACGCGCTGATAGAGACCAAGTTGCACCTGGTGTATATCGCTCTATAGACGCTTTTTTGGAGAGTATAAATAAGTTACCTCACGTGGCCGGACATTTGCGCTTTAAATCGCTTCCGAGCGGGCAGGTCGAAGTGGCGCGCGTATGCGACGATCTACGCTACCACGACTTTCGCGTATCGCCCGCTATCGCAAGGCTACTAGGATTCTCGGAAGAGGTCTGTAGGTCAGTAATAATAGAACCGCATTGCGAATACACGGAGTCGAGGCCTGCATCTCTCACCGGTGCTATACCAGGTAGCATGTTTCTATACACAGATATCTGCGAGAGCTATATTACAGGCGATGTACAAACACCGCTCTTACGAGTTGTTTGCATTGATACTGATGACTGTCAGTATAGTTCGATAAAAATTAAATCGTTTTCAATGCAACGATATATACCTCTCTTGCGCAATAATTTACACACTATCGAGATCGATGTAAGAGACGAATTTGGGGATCCTATACCATTCGAGCAGGGAACGATGACTGTGACACTACATTTCAAAAGGTCCCACGATTGATTACACCACTATGGGTGATATTGACAGTGTGCAGCACGGATGGGGCGGGTACGGCGGTATTAGCCATGTTTATATCGGAACACCTAATCAACGAGGACACGGTATCGGTAGCTTTCTCGGGGGCCTGTTTCGTCGAGTGTTACCACTTTTAAAGAAGGGCGCTAAAGCAGTTGGAAAAGAGTCGTTGCGCGCTGGTGTAAACGTAGCCGGAGATATCCTCGATGGAAATATAGCTGTGAAAGATGCTATTCGTGAGAGAGCGAGAGAATCAGGCAGTAATCTCAGATGCAAAGCCTCTGAAAAAATTGGCACTCTCATGCGGGGGTCTGGTTATAAAAAGCGCAAAATTTCGCGAACTCCTCATTCATCGGACGAACGTAAACCACGACGTATCTCCCATAAAAATAAAAGTGTAATAAAGAGAAAAGTAATCAAGAAGAAGAAGAATAATAAGAACAATAAGAAAAAGAAGACTCGTCAACGAACAGTTGCAGATGTTTTTGGATAGCTGAAACAAGATGGCTTTTCTACATGCGCACTCGTGCGAGTGTCTTAAATCGGAACTTGAATTATTTTCACTCCCACCGACGTAAACTACTATCGAAGGCTCCCATTGGGTGTATTACAAGCCAATATCTTAGCTAACAGATGATTCACCGATTGAATTTGTTATTCCTGGACAGGGTGATGAGTATATCGATCTCGCGCATACTATGCTTAGTCTGAGATTGAAAATAACATCTCCTACTACTACGGAAATTGCCGCGGGTACATCGTCGAAAGTAAGTGCCGGCCCTGTAAACAATCTCTTGCATTCTATGTTTAATCAGGTGGATGTATACCTGAATCAAAAATTAGTTTCACCTCCAAATAATGCCTACGCTTATCGAGCGTACATAAAAACACTTTTGAATTACGGTCCAGCAGCAAAAAATTCGTATCTCACGAGCGTTCTCTGGTACGACGATACCCCTGGAAAAATGGCTGATATAACATCGGAAAATACGGGTCTTGTGAAGAGAAAACAATTTTTAAATGTCCAAAAAACTGTAGACTTGCTCGGTCATCTGCATTGCGATATATTCAATTCGGAGCGGTTCCTATTAAACGGTGTCGAGATCCGACTACGGTTGGTGCGGTCTAGAGATTCATTAGGTCTTGTGGGGGATACAAAGAATGGTCAATGCGGCTTAAAGATTCTCGAGGCATCGCTTCTCGTTCGTAGAACAAAAATAGCTCCTGGTGTGCTGCTCTCACATGCTAGAACTCTGGAAAAATCTACGGCTAAATATCCTCTTACGAGAGTCGAGGTAAAAGCCGTTTCAATACACTCTGGTGTTCATGGTGAGACTATCGATAATATCGTGTTAGGTCAATTGCCGAAGCGTATAATTGTAGGTTTTGTCGATAACAAGGCGTTTAACGGCGACTTCAGTATGAATCCATTCAATTTCCAAAATTACAAGATAAATTATCTCTCGTTGTATGTAAATGGTGCTCAAATACCTTCGAAACCGTTACAACCTGTATTCACGAAAAATCATCTATAGGTCGATGCTTTTCAAACGTTGTTTTCGGGAACTGGAATACATTTCTTGAACGACGGTAATTCGATCGATCGCGATAATTATCGCGATGGATACTATCTGTTTGCTTTTGATTTGACAACCGATCTTTCGGCGAACAGCAATACACATTGGAATTTAATAAAGCACGGAAGTGTGAGAATAGAGGTACGGTTTGAGGATGCGCTTGCTTCAACGATAAATTGTGTAGTCTATGCGGAATATGATAATGTCCTTGAAATTGATGCTTCACGCAAGTAATGGTGGATTTTACCGGATAAGCAAAAAATGTGCTGATGTCGGCATAAAATTATTTCGTGTTAAGAGACGTAGAAGCGTGTCTGTGAGTAACTAATCAGTCGAACTCGAGCATCTGTACGGATTAGACGTTAAAATGGATATCGTCGTGGATATACAGGGAATGCGTAGTAAAGACTCGGAATTTATTCCGAAAGAAATTGCCGTGGTAGCAGTGGATAGACCGTAGTCTGCTCATTGGATCGTCGCACCGCCGTGTCACTTTGCCGAATTACCACAGCATTTGAGAAGCCAGAATAATTTTCTTCCGAAATATTTTCACGGTCTGGAATGGTACGAGGGCGATGTGAGCAGGAAACAAGCATACGCTCACTTGCGTGAAATTTTGCGAAAATCGAAACGCATCTATACACGCTGTCACGAGAAGGCTATACTTCTTTGCGATATCACGAGTCGTGAAATTTCCAACCTGGAGGATGAGGAGGGCGTCCCATCGTACACATTTATGCCGAAATCTTTGCGGAAATGCTTCAGACACGCTATGATAAACGATACAACGTCTTCGCATTGTGCAATGCGCCAGGCTTTCCAAATAAAAAATTGGCTTCGCGAGCACCCATTTGAAGGAGAATCATACATGGATGTTTGGTCAGCAGACGAAGAGGACGAGAATAAGAAAGAGGAGAAATCTTCATCATGTAGTCGTGACACGATCGACGATGCTGTGAAATAAATTTTGCATATAGTATAGTATAGTATATACGTCTTTCAAAGCGTATCGGTTATTATTTAATCATTGACTATGTGTTCAGCATAAACACTAGACAAATCTACGAGAGTTTGCAGTATCTACCACTTTCAACCGTTGGCGTATACCCAGCTGACAGAATTCCTCGTGTATGGTCGTTACCTGCCGTACTCGTAGTTAACACGGATAACCACGACGGACCTGGAGAGCATTGGATCGCCATCTACGTTAACCATCATGGAAAAGGAATGTACTTTGATAGCTACGGGCTACCGCCGTTTATACCGCAACATCTCGCACGACTACGAAGAAACTGCAAGTTCTATCGGTACGGCCTCAAGCAGCTACAGAGTAATACGTCGGATGTGTGTGGAAAATTTTGCATCGTATTCCTACATCTTATGTCTTGCGGCTTTACCATGTCGCGTTTTAATAATCTCTTTAGCGATAATGTAATGAAAAACGACAGATTAGTGCGTGAATATTACAATGCTTTTGCCTCTCGACGATCAGACAGTGATAAAAATCAATTTAACGGCGGAGGAGTCTCCGAGCGAAGATTACCGTGTTTGCAGGGATGTTGTATACGACGGTAAATATCTGTAAAGTGATTTAAATAAAAAATTGATTAATTAAAAACAAATACATCGGTTTACTGTGTCTCTTATTTTATAATTATATATAAATTATTATCGAGGTTTCTCGCGACACGGTATCATATTCTGCGTCTTTTACTGCAGAGCATTCGCTTCACGAGAAGCACAGTGCAAAGCGGTATGCACGGGCAAAACCGCTGACATTGCATTCAAAGCGCTGCACACCTAGTTATGATTCAGAGGGGCGTTTGTTATCTTCAAATGCTGTGATCACCGCCAGCATCATCCGGAGCATTCAGTCTGTCTTTAGCAGTGCACAACGACGCACAGTGGACGCAGAGCCCGAAATCGTGGCAGTAAATACAAATAACCTCCGATCGGAATGAAAATTGATATGCAGGGGTTTTTAAGGTTGCTGATTACGAATCTGAAAGCTAAATTATTGTAAACAAAATGGCCGATCCAATATGGCGGACATGAATGTTAAAAAGGTGTCCGATCTTGACAAAAATTGGTATATGCGGGTTTTTAGGGTCGCTTATTACGAATCCGAAAGCCAAATTATTGTAAACAAAATGGCCGATCCAATATGGCGGACATGAATGTTAAAAAGGTGTCCGATCTTGACAAAAACTGCTATATGTGGGTTTTGAGGGTCGCTCATTACGAATCCGAAAGCCAAATTATTGTAAACAAAATGGCTGATCCAATATGGCGGACAAGTATGTTAAAAAAAATTAAAAATTTTCAAAAAAACTCCCTCCTGCCGTACCACTCAAAAAAGGATGAAATAATTTACTTATTTAGTATGACGTTTTCGTATACAATGATATATAACTTGCATTAGTCATTTGAATTTTAATTATTATAATTGAATTGAACAAAATTGATATACGCGGGTTGTGAAAGTGACTGATTGCGAATCAGAAAGCCAAACAATAACGTAGCGAAATTATCGTTCAAATTATCCTTTATAATAAGATATAATTCTTTCCTCGTCAAATGTACTCCTTCGTAATGGGACCCTGTAATAAAGACATAAAATTGTATAGAATTTGTGTTGAAGGATCAGATCAAAATTTTAATGAATTTTAATTATTGTAACAAATAAGTAGCCGCAATAATTATTCGTATTTTTTTTTTTAAAGTACATAAAAAACAACAGTTATGAAAAAAAAATTGAATTTAGACTATTATGAAAGAAGTTATGAGCAAAAAAACATAAACAAATATTTTTTGAACGGGTGACCAAAAACATCTCAAAATGTACCAGAAGCCGATTTTTGATGAGTACATGAAAATATGACAAAATCAAGGGAAAAAAAATTGAACTGTCCGATTTGGCGTGGAATGCCCCATATATACCTATATATATAATAAAAATGTATCAAATATAAATAAAATGTGACGATTCAAATTAATTACTTTAGTATATACTTACATATATATGTATTGTTGTATGTCTACAAAAATAGATATATAAATGATTTACTTGAATTTGTATTTTGTATATATATATGTATATATATATATATTATATAGCAGCTGTTCAATGGCCCCATGGCATGGCGTATGGCGCCGCGCGCGCGTGCACGGTCGGCAACCGCCTGTTTTACGTTGCCAAAAACCATAACAGACAAAGTTAGGCAGCTCTAGGCAGCTAATTCCTGTTAATTTCGCAAGCTTATATAATAAACTAAAGGCCTAGACATTGGCTGTCGCAGAATATGGCAGAAAGTATAACTTTTCGGATAGTTGAAAATATAAGTTTACAAAATTCTTTCACTTTATTTATGCAGTAGTTTATACTACACTTCAATAATTTACATATTTATTTTAAACTCAACCAATGTAAAAATATCTTCTACATACCTCCAGAAGTCGTATCCATGTCTCTGGATTGATTTAAAACACTTCACTTTAAAGTTATCGATTTTATAAGTCACGGTAGTTTTCGCTCGTTCAGCGCGCGATGCGAACACTCGTCTCGAAGGCTAACTTCCAACTGACGCAGCGACGAAGGTATACGGTGAAAAAGGTTCCCCTTTTACAATTTAACGCAGCCATTAGTCCTCTACCTGACTGCCTGCTCAAATATCCCGATTGTAAAAATTTTTTTCTGACTTTTCTGCCACGATTTCGGGCTCTGCGTCTACTGTGCGACGGTATAAATAAAACTCAAAATGTATCCCCGATATGTAGATGGCGAACTACCCGAAGCTTTTGTGTGTCGTGTAATATGTGATAGTAGTGACAATATAGTGTGTCTGCGGACTGAAAAAATGTGCGTAGGATTATCCGAGTTAGAGGACGAATGGGAGACATTATATTCTTGTGGACTTGCCGAGTGGAGTATATTTAAATTTGAGGACTTGAACGTTGGTACGGCTTGTGTGGTTGTGCGGCATCAAAGGGCTATGCGCGGTGAGATCATCGACATGGACGATGACGGGTGCTGCGATGTGCTGCTTGTCGATATCGATGAATCGATATACGTCGATTGGCAGCAACCATTTCACCCCGAGCCGCCGATTAGTGTGTTACCGGCGTTGCTCGTGAAGTGTACGGTATTCGGCCTCGATCATTAAATTGACGAGGACGGATATCTAGATCGCATTACCCGGGCGCGTAGCTGTGGTTTTTGAGTTAGTGAATAAGTGAGTGAGTGAGTGAGAGAGAGAGAGAGAGAGAGAGAGAGAGAGAGAGAGAGAGAGAGAGAGAGAGAGAGAGAGAGAGAGAGAGCGTGTGTGTGCATATGTGTGTGCCATGGAATATTGGAATAAATATTGTGCCCGTCACCCTGGAGAGTCGTCGCAGATGCCGCTAACACAAGGGTGAGTTAAAATTTTAATTCCAAGTATGTGTACACCTTTGCTCCATCCTGCTCTTATCTCTACTCTTCCTTGTTCACCAAGGTACCCACACCACCTCACTTTACCATACCCACGTTACCGACACTGGTCAAGCAGAGTGGGTAGCGCGGCGGTGAAAAAATGCGGTGGTGGGGGTAGCCGCGTGGTGGGGGAAGGAGCGGGATGGAGCAAAGGTGTACACATACTACTATCGTATGTTTCCATACCTTCATACGTTTCTCGTTTCGCAATAGCTTCTAGTATGTCGGAGAATTTCTTATCGGCATTGATCGTACATGTCTCGGATCAACAATTTCTGGAATCATGCAGTTTTCGTAAAAAATTATTAACGCTGCTTCCATCTTATTCTTCCAGAAACTATCATCTCTCTCAATTACAATAAGAACTGAATCATTCGGCGTCCATAACATAAAGTAGCAGTACTGTCTTTGCGTCACATGAAGCTGCCCTTGTGCTTGGTAGTAGTAGGGGTGTTCCGTATTTATCCGTTTCAGATCATTTTTGAGGAATATTCTTTGTACACTCCCTTTTTTTTTGCTTAATCGCCTCATGGATTGAACAAAACCTAGCTGCATAAGGGCACTTGATCTCGACGATGGCATTATTACCAATCAGACCATCGGGTGTTGACCCTAATCCGATGATTTCTGGATCTATAAATAAACCACATGGCTCAATATTGCAGCCAACCTACTGCTGTAGAGTTTGTCGAGCGACATCTTCGTTTTGCCTGCCGTATCGAATGGATGGAATGTGACTTATTTCTTTAGGATAAACGATTCGTTGGACAATGCCACAGCACGATGTATAGTTCTTCATGTGACAAAGAGCACCAAAATTAGATGCAGTAAGTAGTTGTCGGCGCGCCGATTGTCAAAGTAATGTCACTTGGAAGTAATGTATCTTTTTCGAGTTCTTCACGTGTCCGGTGAAACTCCTTCAGCTTATAGACAAGTCTTACATATTCGGCCGTAAACGTGTCTTTGTCCAGATCGGGTTTTTCCGCTTGAGGTCCGTAATCTTTATCGGGACCAGTATTGTTATAAATAATTCTCTTAGGCTGATCCCTTTTAGCATTCATTCTGTGTTCCCTCAATACATTCAAATGAGGTCGTCGTTCTTCTAACACGAGAACAGCATCGAATGGTTTTTTCCCAGTTGTTTTTGAAAATACAGTCATCACGCCGTTCGTATTAAATTGAACGACCGCACCAAAAACTCGGGCGTTATATGAACCCCGCTTTCCCCAATGTACCCGTTTTCCGCCGATAAACTTGGCCATAATATTATGAAAGCTTTCAACGATATTATTGCTGACACCGTACAAAAAACTATCAGCGTTATCCGCCAAACGACGGACACAATCCAGAATATCATCGAATTTGCCTACTTTCTTCAAAGTTATCGCATAATTCATTTCGGTTCCGGTAACAGCTCCATAATCGCAATAACCAGTCTGCAGGCATTTGACGTGTTGGCCGAAGACATGGCTCGGTATGTTAAAAATATCCTCCCTGAAGCTCACTTTTTTCTCCGCCCACGGTGTAGTTTCCTCCAATCTGTATTGGACTGCCGTTCGCGTATGGCGTATGATGTTTTCTATGTTATTTTTTACAATTCGTTTTAATGGCCCTTGTTTTCCAGTATTTACAACTTTCATAAGATTTCTTCGAGCACTTCGTAACATGTGATTGCTACATTTAATTTCTTTTACATGCACATCGTAGTCTCTATAAGGCGCCATTTCACTAATTCGATCGAAGACGCTGCTATCTCCATCAGCGATCAGTACCGAATATATGATGCAACGGTATTTTTATGTTAACATTAAATTTTATTCTTCTGAGGGGAAGAATTCGGGCTCGAACACGACGATAATTAATTTTGGACTTCTATAGGAGGTATAAGTAAGGTTTATTCAATAAGTTTCATAGAATTTTGTGTTGTGAGGCTTTTTGGCGCCTTTAACCGTACAATTTATCAGTGGTGTTTAATTGCTCTGATGGTTCCACGCTCTTCTTTACCCGTGAGGTTATCAGATTCTCGAATTCTGCGCTGAGCGGTGGATGTCTCAACTAGGCAGTATCGAGGTCAGCCGTCTTGATCTTTTTCCCGCCTGGCTGCTGACGTGCTGTCTGCTGGGCTTGCGTCGTTGTTGCTGGCGCGTCGGTCAGCCGGTATGGACGCCAGGTCTGTGTCCGCGTACGCGTCGTTTTATTTAATAATCAAAAAACGTTGTTTTCCGTGTTGTTCCGCGTTCGGGCTCTTCGTTTATTATACTCGTGGCGTCCCTACGTAATTTCAGTGCGTTTTTATAGTTGTGATCGTGATCCCAGTTTGCGAATTATCTACTTCGTGTGTCTAACGATGACAGTTTCCGTCTCGCGATTTTTCAGTGTCCCTTAATTGTTTATCAATTATTTATCGGCTCTATCTAGGGATCTTCGATGTTGGACGTGGACGTTTCTGTTGTTCTTCTCTCTTGGTGAGTTGGTCTTTTAATTTATCGTTCTCTTCTCTTTTATGTCTATTGAGTAGTGTCCTCCTAATGCGACGCGCTTGACAGTGCTGACAAAAATTGTTTCCCTCCTAATTATTTTTCTAATTATCTCAAAATTCTGAATCTAGTTTCTATTTGTCGGGCTGACTAATGCCCTCCTAATTCCATCTATTAAATATTTTTCCTAACTTCCTTTCAACTTTTGACTCCAAAGCCCTGTTGCTTTTTGATGCGGTAACTGATTTACCGAGAGTCTCAAGTTTACTGTATCAAGTCTCGGTGTTATAATTTTCCTAAATATTGTTTGTTTTTTTCCTTTCTTTTTCTGTGTTATTCCACTTTTTACTTTTTCAAAGTTTCTAATTTGGAGACCTCTAGGTGCCACAACCGAGTCTTTTAAAGGTATCGATACGCTGCGTTCACAATACTTCTTAGAAACTATCTGGACTTATTTGCTAATTATTCTACCTAAACTTTCTTATACTATTCGCTTAATTCTCCTAAACTAAACCCTAATTATTTATTTTAATGCCACCAACTTTCTCTTCTTAATCTGGCTTTTTAGAATATTTCTTGTTCTATTCACCCGGTCCGATACTGTCCGCTATTAATCTTTATATTTGTTCCTCCACTAACTTGCACTGTATTTTTTATCTGTTAATGTTCAAATAAATTTGTAGGGCTGACTCACACCCTTTTCCGTTAGAATTCTTAGATTTAATATGAAATTTCCAGATTTAGCAAAAATTTCTACTGCTGTGCACCAGCGAGTTCTGACTTTGTCGACTGTTGAAACGAATAAGAGGCCCCTCCTTGGTTTGCAGCTTGCTTTTATACCTTTCTCTTCTTTACCACTCTCTTATTTTAACTCTTCTTTTCTATTGTCTCATGTAATTTCTTTTGTTTCAGCTAGCCCCGCTATCCTGCCCCTACATCCCCTCACTGCCCGAGCGAGGCCAGCCGGTCGCTGACCCGCTGTTTTTCGGCAGCGAAGGAATGTGACAGGCTTCATCCTGTTTCGCGGTGTACTGGATTTTGCTGAGCATTTTATCATTTCTTACTTATCTTCTTACATTTCTAATTTTCTATGAATAAATGATTATTTTTGTAGGAATTTGTGCTTTATTTTATTTTGTTTCCTTTTATCCTTTTCAGGTATTATCAATAGATGATTTTGTTTATTGGTATTTCGTGTTTCATTTTATTCTGATTTTATTCTGTTTTTCTTTTATCCTTTTAAGATTGTGACTACATCACAATGAGTCCATGATGCTCGATGCTAAACTCAATACCGAACAACCTTAGGCCTCTCCTGGCCTATTCTTGTAGAAATTTTTAACTCAATAACAAAAAATATACGAAAGGTAGAGAGCGTACCTACTTTTTTCGAAAAATTCAAACAACCATAAAATAAGGTTTCAGGATGATCGAGTAGCACGTTTTCGAGATATATCCATTGCAACTTTGGAAACTCATCACACACACACACACTTGCCCGCGCGCGGACTTTTTTGTAAATAATATCTCGACGTTTTGGGACTTTTCAAGTGCTCTGACATAAAAATCTCGAGCTCATTTTCTTCCACGAAAACAGCTTTCCTATAAGGAAGCAATAAATAGATCACAGGCGCTATAGCTATATCGATATTTAAAATGTACACCATCGCTTGCCTATAATTAGTTCCGTGTATAAACAACAGTAGAATGTTCTTACGGCTCCGGCGCTATGCGTCCTCGCGATCAACTGCACAATTCAATCCCAACTCCAAACCAATCCAAATAAATCTAATTTGAAGGGTTGGAGACAAAATTGTCGATAATATACCACATTTCCAATAAAATCCCGAAAAGCTCGGACAAAATATATATCCGGGTTTGTGCGGGTATGTTTGGTTCGCTCATTCTCATACAGTATACTAATGAACAAAAAAAATCATTGAAGTTCGGAAAAACCACATTTTGAAATAATGACCATAATTCTATTCATGTGCCACATTTTGATTCTGTTAGGAATTTCCTAACGGGCGTCGGGCACGAGGGCACGACAACTACGCCGGACGGCACAAAGTGTATTACAATAAAGGAAAAGTGATACAACGTGAGGACAAAGTAGTGACGCAAAAAGCTTGAACAAAGGCAGAGGGTCGAGAGTGCCACGCTTTACCAGCCAAGGGTAAAAGGGCGCGCAGAAAAACAATAACGGCTCGAAACCTGCCGAAACGCGCGCGAAAAGCACGCGCGAGTTTACCAGTGTGTAAGTAAAAGAAGAGCGACATTCCAACACAATGGCGAACGCCGAAGACTCCAACCAGTTCCAACGTGAGCACATGGACACGTACACAACGCCGCCTACAGGAAGCACGAACGGGGACGACATGGAGATAGACAGCGACGAGCCCAGCCGAGAAAGGCCGACTGACAACGAGCGACCACCGAGGAACGACGATCGTGAGAGGGGAACGCGACGCAGAAGCAGCTCTGTACACGGGCGCGTAAGTACAAGGCAATAGTCAAACGATAGAGCGAAAGGAGGTGGAGGGGCCGCTAGCGGCGAGGCTCCGGTACCCACTGGAAGGTGTGCCGCGCTCAAGCCACTCTCGCTAGACGCCACCGAGGTAGGCGGGCCGTGGGAGGTCCCGTCTGCCACCACTCATACAGACAATACGAAGCAACGAATTATGCCTCGATGCCCCATTTGCGGTGCGCGTAATAATTGGGGGTACGCGAGTGCGGAAAACAATGACACTGTGCGCGACCTTCGTAAAAAGACGGTTAACGACACATTGACAATTAATAATACGCGAGGTGACGGGTATAGACGAACGCGTGAGATGAACAATGACGAAAATCGTGAGAGACAAGAGTGCGATAAAGAGACACGACGCAATAACCGCGAACGACAGGACGAACGGATCACGGATGACACGTCACATAAAGTTCAAGGGTTATTGGTAGAGCTTAAAAGACTAGGCTTCCAACATAGTTCCGTACGAACAGAATAACACGAGCGGCGCGACGATCGGCGCAAACCACGCGCGAACGGCAGTAATGAAAGTGATCGCGAGAAGCGCGACCGGCGCGACAATCGGCGAAAACCACACGCGAACAACAGTAGTGATAGCGATCACAAAACACGCGAGCGGCGCGAAGACCGACAAAAATCTGCGAGCGCTGCGAAACGTACTACAGAAGACAACGTAACCACGGCCACACCAGTGAAGAGGAGGACGAAGGGTGGCAAGAAGATGACGATCGCCATAACGAAAGAAGAACGAGACGAGTTTTCGAAGGACCAGCGAGGGGCCAGACCTATCACATGGTCCCGGAATTAGCCAAAAATCTCGAAACATTCACGGGAAACCGAGGAACGATTGCGCCGAAGGAATGGCTACGCAATATAGAACACATGGCCAAGATCCGCCTAACTATCAACTGAAGGTGGCAAGGATGCAGCTGGTCGGTCCAGCCAAAGAATGGTACTATTATGGTGCAAAGTACGTATCCACATGGCGAGAATTCAAGGAAAAATTCATCGAAAACTTCACCACATCTGAAACGTACGGGACGGAATGGCAGAGAATGGCGGAGCGAGTACAATCGGCATCGGAAACCATCCAAGAATATTTCCACGCTAAGGTTCGACTGTGCGACGCACTAGGATTAACCGTGCAGGAAATAAAGAATGAGGTATTAGTAGAGCTCAGAAATCGGGAAGACAGCATGGGCATAGCCGCGTTGCATCACAAGACAACGGGCGACATTTGTCGTTCCCTGATCGAGGTTATGAACATTCGGGAAACACTCGAAGCACGAGCAGTGAAAACCCGCGAACAACAGCCGGTTAAGCAGGAACGATCGGTGGCATACGCTAACAAAGGGTCGGAGGACCCAACCAAGGTCGAACGAACGGAAAAACGGGACGAAGAAAGGAAGACGCCAATCAGAATGCAGAGGGGCAATGCAAATGTTACAACTGCAACATGTACGGGCATCTGTTGAGGGACTGCCCCGAGCCAAAGAAAACGGTATGATGCAGACGGTGCGGCGAGAGTGGACACATCGAGAAGGACTGCCGGTCCAACATTACGAAGGAACCGGTGGTTATTCACACATTAAACACGAGGGCACTTGATGACATCGGAAAATATGTAAAAAAAGATGAGGATTAACTGAAGGCCGATACAAGCCTTGATAGACATGGGTAGTGCGGTTTGCACGATTAAAACGTCGAGCGTCATAAGAGAGGGACTACCCTACACACTCTCCGTCACTAAGTTAAAAGGGTGAGGATCGACCACAGCGGTTCAAGAATCGGCTGGACAAGTTAATGCAGACGTAGTGGTAGACGGAGTACTAGTTCTCGATCTGCCAATATGCATAGTGAGGGACGACTCACAACAACATGATGTAATAATCGGACGAACGTTTATAGAGAGACCCTGGGTCGGATATTCCAAGAACGAAAGTTCACTAACTTTCCACACGAACGTAGAACGCGAATTAGTCAGAATTGAAGCTCCTGATCCGGAGCCAACACCGCACACTTCGTGTAACGAAAACGAAAATTCATCAACGAGAAGAAAAGGAAACGAAAAAAGCGAAAACGAAGAGAACGGAAACGAAGACTCATCTACGAGAAAAAAAGAAAACGAAGACTCAATTACGGAACGCAGAACGAAGAACGAAGAGAACGATGCAGAGAGCAAACCAAAGGACGAAGAAAACGATACGGAACAAGGAACGAAGAACGAAGAAATTGATGAGGAAAAAAACAGTAACGGAAACCGATCAACGAGAGGAAGGAAAACGATAAACTATCTAAACGGAAACGCAAGAAGAAAACAAAACGACGGCACTAGAGACGAAGAAGAAAGAAGAAGGAGGAACGACGATAGTAGTCAGGAAGGAAAGAAGAACGATAACAGCAGGAACAATAAAACCGTTAATGATCAAGGAGACGAATTTTAAGCAATTAGGAGCGACAAAGGACGTGACCGAGATCAGGCAAATGCTTGGAAGCCATTTGATCCGGGAAAGACGACGGGAGAACCGTCGACACATGGCCAACCGGCCGTGAGTCTAGATTACCAAATTAACAGGATAGCCGAACGGAAAGATGGCGTTCCTAGGAAAGAAGGGGAAGAACCTGCTTCGAGAGCGCAGGTCAACCTTCAGGGTTAATACACGGGCTTTCTCGAGGACGAGAAAGCTTAGGATGGCCGATGTTAAGAATTCCCTAACGGGCGTCGGGCACGTAGGGCACGACAACTACGTCGGACGGCGTGTGCTGTGCTACGCGCACGCAAAGCGCCGGCGCGAGCCCGCGTACCCTCGAGCAACCACCCGGCTACGTCAGTGAATGCTTGGTCATTGTCAATGACGGACGTAGCCACGACCAAGCTCAGCGAACAAAGGCACGACGGCCTATTCGACGCAAACGAAAATGAAAGAACGACGCGATACGGGCCACGAGGCCACAGTGAACGTTAACCAGTATTCATTCATTGCATTTCTTACTTACCTTGCTTATTATATTATTACTATCAGTTTTTATTAATACTATTACATATTTTGTTGTTTAAATAAACGAACAATCTTTCGTACGCTTAACCCTGTCACGAAATTCTTTGTCCATTTTCTCACGACGAATTCAACAAGTATCGACGCCACGCGGTCCGACGAGCGGTAAGTATTCACGTCTTCGGCCGACCAGGACGCCTGACAACGAGCAGCCGGACGAGAATAAAAGGATTCTCACCACGTTTATAACAGTTCGATATCTTGATATGCCAATTAAAAAAGCATGCGAATTAGAAAATTGCAATTTCCGATTATGTTATCTGAAATCCAAAATCGAAGCACTTGTGGTAATGCACCGTGCCACGATGAGAACAGGACACCGGTATTTGTTTTCATTCCATCCCACTCTCTATCATAGCACGGTACATTGAACGAGATGCACGATAACTCCACGTGCTGCAGTGAAAAAAAGAGGAATGGTGAATGTTTTCGTTCCGTCTCTCTCTCTCTCTCGCGCTCGGCTGTGAATTTGTACATTGAGTTCTAAAGTTTACAGAGAAAACTCTTCCAACAACGCCGCTATAGCGCGGCAACAGCGCGATTACAGCCGCGCGCGACTTATCGTCTCACGCACACATGCACGTAACCACGCGCCCCACGCTTGGAGGTGGAGCATATAATATAAAGAATAATTATTTCGTACTAACGTGATTTTCCGGATATTTTCCTTTCAGTATGATCACTGTACTTTCTATACACAAGATCGCGCACTTAAGACTGAATGAAGCAGTATCCGACGAGTTTTCGTACAGATAATATCTAAACTGTGAAATATGAAATTCTATGAGTTTTTCGTATGAATAACAAAATACGATGAGTTTTTAAACTATCTGTGCACAAACAAACGCAAAAGATTAATTTGTAATTTTTAAATAAGGGTTCTTTAGGTTCTTAAGGTTCTTTAGGTTCTTCAAGTTCTTTATTTAATTAAGTTTATTTAAGTTTCGACATCAAAGCTAGGCACGAAAGTAAACAAAGTCAACTTACGTTCAATGAACGATACGAGTTTGAAAGGACTAAGTACGCGTATAACGTCGAAAAATTATATTCCAATTTTCAATCTTTGTTTGTTAATAACTGTTTAATAAAGAATGACCGTCGGCTAAAACCTTCACAGCTTGTGAGTAATTCACAATCAGAGTGATGATCTACGTAATACACAATTAAAATTCTTGAGATCGGAAGGTATTCCCCATAGCTAAATATGTACCTTTTTTAATAGTAATTCGGTAAAACTTCAGGATCGAAACTTGAATCATTCCCGAAGTAGTGCATGTTTTCCACAATTAATGTAAAAAAAACTATGGCCATTCAATTTAATTTTAGAATTTGTTAATATTTTTCTCCGCGCCAATAATTTCGGGGCAAAGAAATTGGGAATTTTGCATTTTTAACTTCCGACTGCCCGTAGGGCAAAAAAGGAAATATGCGTTTCACGGGCATGGCGCGAATATGCCAGTCTTTCATGTCCAATATTCTCAAAATCACCTACAGATGTCTTAATAAAACTTGGTATACAGATTCTGTGCATCGTGACCTTTTTTGTCCTAGGTTTTATATATTCGGTGAGATTTCAGAAAAATAAAGGAGTTTTAAAAAAATCTATGAGAAGTACTATTGTATATGTCGAAATGCCAAAAGATGGCCGTCATTCCTACTCGTTTATGTGTACCTAACTTCAGAGTGCTCACGATGGAGTGAGAGAAAGAGCACGTAAGATCCAGTCAATATTTCTATACATATTTTATTATTCAACAGCGAGTAAATTTTAATATCAATATGTACACACTATGTGGAGCATAGTTTTCAAATGACACTGGCGGCGCTGATATATGGTTGCAGCAAGATGGCTGCCCATTCAAATTTACGGAGAAAAAGTAGTGTAAAAGAAAAAAATTTTGTAGAGTTGATATTGTTCGAAAAAAAGAACTGTCTTGGGAAATTCATTCTTCTTCAAGTGCAAAAATAATTGAGCGATTACAGTTACTATTATTATTACAATTAGAGTACTCGTTCATGTGAACCTAACTTCGGAGCGCTCACGATGGAATGAGAGAACGAGCACGCGGAATAAGTCCATATTTGTATATATATTTGATTCAACAGCATGTAAATTTTAATAACTTTGTTGTACATCAGAAATCTTGTTAACAATAGGGAACTTGTATGTTTTTTAATTTACATTTTATTCAAAAGTAGGATGAAAAAGAATAAATTTCCCAATCAATTTTTATATAGCATCAAGTATAGAGGTTTATCTCCATACTTACACAAATGTGCTGTTTCTCTTTCACTCCGCTGTGAGCGCCATACTAGCTTATCTCTTTCGCACTCATCGGTGGAGTACGGACGTCAAACTTAGATTTACATATACCTCTGCTTGCTCGGAGCAGAAACTGTGTACAGCGAAGCATAGTTCCCGAACGTGACATTGGCGGTGATGATAGACGGTTGCAGCAAGATGGCTGTTCATTCAAATTTACGGAGAACAATTAGTGTAAAAGGAAAAATTTATGTAGCGTGAATATTGCTCGAAAATAAAACTGTCTCGGGAAATTTATTCTTTTTCAAGTACAAATATAATTGAGCGATTAAATATAATAGAGTTATTAAAAATTCTTTAACTGTGTTAGTTTAAAAAAATATAGAAACTATATATATATATATACCAGGTGTATGCATAAGTTTTTTCCGGTTTAACTAAGAGATGGCGCCAGCAAAAAGTACGCAGCGTATTAATTTGACACATACGTCATTTTGTTCGTCTGACATTAACCTACAAACACACACAAGTTGAGTCCGCCAAAAACTAGCGTCTTTGTTTTATCGTTCAGTGATCATGTCGAGTTTTGTGCCTGAAAAAGAACATTTGCGGCACGCATTGCTTTTCTTATTTAATCAAAAGAAAAAGGCTGCTGAAAGTCAACGTTTGCTGGTAGAAACATATGGTGAATACGCTCCATCGATTAGAACATGTGAGACATGGTTTCCACAATTTAAAAGTGGTGATTCCAATGTGAAAGACAGTGAGCGCTCTGGTAGACCACAAAAATACGAAGGCGAGCAATTGCAGGAGTTATTGGATGATGACCCAACTCAAACTCAACGGCAATTAGCAGAAGCATTACATGTGTCACAAGAAACAATCAGCAGACGTTTACGAGTAATGGGGAAGATCAATAAACTCGGTAAATGGGTCCCACACGATTTGAATGAACGTCAAATAGAAAATCGCAAAGTCACTTGTGAAGTGCTGCTTCAACGCCACGAAAGGAAATCATTTTTGCATCGAATTGTGACGGGTGATGAAAAATGAATTTATTTTGAAAACCCGAAGCGGAAAAAATCGTGGCTTTCACCTGGCGAAGCCGGTCCTTCAACACCAAGGCCAAATCGCTTCGGCAAGAAGGCCATGCTCTGTGTCTGGTGGGACCAGAGCGGTGTTGTGTATTATGAACTCTTGAAGCCCGGCGAAACCGTTAATACACAACGCTATCGCCAACAAATTATTAATTTAAACCACGCATTAACCGAAAGACGACCGGAATGGGCCAGAAGACATGGCAAAGTGATTTTGTTACACGACAATGCGCCGTCTCACACAGCAAAAGCAGTGAAAGACACCTTGAAATCGCTTGGATGGGACATCCTTCCGCACCCGCCGTATTCGCCAGACCTGGCGCCATCTGACTATCACCTCTTCGCATCAATGGGGCACGCGCTCCCAGAGCAGCACTTCAGCAATTTCGAGGAAGTTGGAAAATGGCTCGACGGATGGTTTGCCGCAAAAGACAAGCAGTTTTTCTGGCATGGTATTCATAAGTTACCTGAAAGATGGGCGAAATGTGTAGAAGCCGATGGCCAATATTTTGAATAAAACAAAAATTAATTTCCCTTGAAAATGATGTGTTTTTTTTTACCAAAAAACCGGAAAAAACTTATGCATACACCTGGTAAATATATATTTATATATATTTATAATATATATAAATATATATTGTAACGGAACGCATTAAGGCGATCCGCTACTATGACTCACAACCTTTACCACGTCCAACAAACCAACCTACACAAACTGAAATAAGATATTAAATATACCAAAATAAGACAAAACACTCCAGACCGGATCGAAAGAAGTATCGACCGGACGAGGAGAATAGAAAGGACTAGTAGGTACACACGCAGAATTACAAGTACACACCCTAAAAGTAATGGCGTAAATAAGAGGCCTGCCTAGCCAAAGATCACGATGTAAACATAACAGTAGGCGTCACAACAAGAACACACCGGCCTACTAGACAAGCGTAGTAGCCCCCGCCCTACACAATCACCAGACCAAGCCTTAAACATACGGCACAACCCCCACATAGGCCACTCTATCCAAAAGGCGAGAACATCGGGAACGAGACGGCCCGGCAAACGTAGGAAAGGATTCATGGAACTATCGAGATACCACGACACATAGAGAAAGATCAACAAGGTAACTCCTCATGAAACGTCGCTACGTACCCCCACTCATGAATTAAACATTAATATTAATAAAACACATAAAACAAACTCATATCGACTAAAAACCAAACGAAAAACATAGAGAAAAACGATCCTCACGTAGGAGAACACCAGAAAATAACAAAAAACATATAAATCCACAAGAAATCGGTCCAAAACACACCAAGGAAGAGATAATTAACCACAATTAATTATCCTGGGCAATTAGTCATCAACGAAACAGCAGGACAGCAGCCTACAAAACCGAGAAAGTCCCATAGGGGCCTGAATCGGGAAAAACCATAATCAAACCGGAGAAAAAATAGATTAAAAGTTTGAACCTACAACAAGTAGGAGAATAACATTGTCCAACGAATTTCAACCTCGCAGACACCTCGCTTGAAACCCTAGAGGGACAAAGATCGGCTAATAATAGAAATTCGAGAAATAACGGTACTCCTACACGTCATCCCGCACCTCTCTCACCTAGTGATTGAAGTGCGACAAACATCACGTGACCTACCTCAAAACACCCTCCCGGGGTCCATCCGCCAACCTATATAAACCGCGACAGGATAAGCCTCGAGGCTCTTGTCAAATCTAATAAGTCAAGACGAAGTGCTGCTCGACAGCACACCTAGTACATAAAATTACACGTAGACTCTCCATGTAACAAAGACGTGTTCTTTCGATCAAATCGATTCCCCTGCATTGCGCTTGGCCGTCGTTTGACCGAACGAACCGATAAAGAACAATATACTAACAGTTTGGGAAACACCATGTTAGAACGAGTGTTCTTTTTCTCAACCGATTCCCCTGCATTGCGCTTGGCCGTCGGTTGAGTAAACGAACTCATTAGGATACTCTGTGAGGAGTAAGGCTCCCCTGCACTGCGCTTGGCCGCCCCTACTCACAGCGTCAGGGCACACTCCACTAACGGGTCCCCACGCACGGCGTCGTGGCTATCCGTCTCTTGGAGTGTGAAGCAGCACGAGTGACACAAGGTCAAGGGAGTGGCATCCCGACTGAGTGCACCGCGCATTAGACTCATAGGGTGTACCTGCGTGCGTGGGACCACGTTAGGGCCAGCACCAGCTACCACCTGCATCTTACGGATACCTCGGCTGGTCACAATTAATCAAGAACCAAATCGAACGCCTCTTAATGGCGCGAGAAGGTGCTTAATTAATTGCGAATAAAGGCTTCAGTATCCGGGTTCTAGGAAGAGCTAGCTGGTCAAGCTGCGAACCCGGTGTCTCTTGCAAACAGAGAGCTATAGCTAGGGACCCAAACAATAACAAAGCGAGAAACGATAGGTAGGTAAAATCATACACACCACCTCACCCCACGACACTCGCGTCCCTACTATAAACTCTTTGCGCGACCATCGGCAGGGCGGAGCCTCAAGAGGCAAAGTCCGCAAACGGGCAGGCCGAAACAATAACATTCGAAATAGCATAACACCAGCTAACGTCCAATGATTAAAATAAGGCGAACCGGTACATCTAATGAAAGTACGAAGGAACGCCCCGTATGAGGACCAAGCCCAGCGACTAGGCCCCCCCTTCAACATCTAAAATAGAGACACGCAAAACGCAAATGGCCAACAGCATTCTGCCATCCACATCCTAATAGAGATCGATATCTAACGTCAAAATTATACCAGATTTAACGAACCCGAAATATACAAATTGAATGTTGAACTCCGTAAAGATGATATCTAATCACTTTGCGAATTATAAAATCGAAACCTGATTTGGACTGGGATTTCATAAATTCCACATACGTAGGATTAGAAAAATCGCATACCAAGCAGCCGCGATTCCCTGGAAATTGATAAATTGAGTGTTGAGCTCCGTAAAGATGATATCTAATCACTTTGCGAATTATAAAATCAAAACCTAATTTAAACATGGAAGTTCATAAATTCCACATACGTAGGATTAGAAAAATCGCGTACTTACGACCGCGATTCCCTTGAAAATTGATAAATTGAGTGTTGAGCTCCGTAAAGATGATATCTAATCACTTTGCGAATTATAAAATCAAAACCTGATTTAAACATGGAATTTCATAAATTCCACATACGTAGGATTAGAAAAATCGCGTACTAAGCAGCCGCGATCCCCTTGAAATTGATAAATTGAGTGTCAAGCTCCGTACAAGTGATACCTTATCACTTTGCGAATATTAGAGTCGAAACCGATAAAAAAAAAGGAACTGGAAGCGATTCCTCATAGTTAGACGTTAAGTAACTAATGTAAAGCGAGCGTGAGTTCATAAGAGCGACTAGATCGTTCCACAAACCATCCTCCCTACCTTAGCTGAACTAACCATCGAGCAGAAGCTTCTCCAGCAATCACGGGCCTTCCGTCCAGTAAAAATAAAGAAAAGAATTACCCAAACAGTAAAAAAAAGACCAATGATAAAAGGGTAAACAAAACCGCATGTCTGTCACGGACAAATGCGACGCAACAAAAACCTAAACTGAGGTCTAACCAACAAAAACAATAAAAATTACTAATAACAACCTAATATTGATTGCAAATCTACACATCCACGGATCCTCTCGCTCCCTCCAGCCCAGTGCACGAACTAGTTTTGAGCAAGCTGCCTCTCCATACGATCACGGTAGATATCATTCGGAACAAAATTTAAACTTGACGCGATTTTACACCGCAACCGAACTCTCGCGCATCGTAGCCGAAAACAAAAGTAGTGTTAGAAATCGCGAAACGTTTCAATATATTGTAACGGTATTTTACGTTAACATCACCCTTAAAGGGTTTTAGTTCGGACTCGAGCAGGGAGGAAATTAATAAAGGCTTCAGTATTAGGTAAAAGTATTATTTCTTAAACACATGAGACAGATAAATAATTTATATGGTAATTAAATAAACTCCGTTTTAGTTTTGGTGATTATGCACCTTATAAAAAAGACTTGACCCGGGCCTACGCATGCCGTTATAATCGTGTTCGCATGAAGTAGGAGATTTCTATTGACTTGCTTAAATATTTTCGTTATAAGCTAGTATAGTTCCTACACATAGAAAGAGCCTGTGGAGCTTGCTATCGTTTATATATCTTCATCGGCTCTGTTATTATTCCTCGGTGTTCGGAGGTAGCCTATTCTATACCTATAGCGCATGGACTGTAGTGGAGACAGAGCTCTCACTCGAGCTCTCCCGGCTGAGCGATCTACTCGCTGGTCCCGCCGCTGTTCCGATGGAGACGTCAGCGCGGTGCAGCCACGGTGCATCGGCGCATCGGAAATGCGACAGGAGCGGCTCTAGCTAGTTTCTATGGTGTTTTTTAGTCCCTATGGATTTTAATATATTTTTTATCCATACCACTTGGTTTAATTTTGATGGGAGATCTCGTCGGCTGGGATGCTGGATTACTTGGATGACTGATGGCTCTTTAGTTGGCCTTGGAGATGTTCGTTTTTTCCTGGGCCAGCGGTTTTCAGGCCTGATCCTTGGAGTGGTGCAGTTGAAGATGCTTCTCCTTGGGTTAAAAAGGTGGTCCTTCTTTTAGCTGAATAGCTGGTTCTCCTTTGGTCGATTAGCTGGTCTTCCTTTGGTTGATTAGGTGGTCCTCCTTTGATAGATTCCGGATGTTGGCGAAAGTCT
The DNA here is from genome assembly GCA_963942595.1 of Cylloceria caligata. Taxonomy (NCBI): domain Eukaryota; kingdom Metazoa; phylum Arthropoda; class Insecta; order Hymenoptera; family Ichneumonidae; genus Cylloceria; species Cylloceria caligata. The sequence continues at coordinate 56,166,049 of OZ012703.1, read as the reverse complement.
GTGAACAGAATGCTCTCCGACTGTGGTATGTCATGCCCTTTTATACCGACATCCTCGCTCTTCTTCCTGTTCTGCCGGTATAGCAGGGTATTACTATATCTGCTAGTCGGCCTGTAGCCCATCTCCTGTAGCCCATTTGTCCCGTTAATATCCTCTTCTTGGTTATAATAATTTACCGTGTTCGTTATAGATGCTTCTTCATACGTTACTTGAGACTATAGCATTACTGCTTGGCAGTATAACTATAGCTCGAGTAACGGTAGTTGGTTTATAGGTGTGCGTGTTGTGTGGCATGGATCTCTATGCTTGTGTGTGTGGGTTTAGTTTAGGCTCGTTATTTCGGTGGTATTATATATAAGACGAGTATGTCGTCTTAATATATATACATAAAAATAGGTAAAAATAGAAGCACCTAAAACAAGCACCCCAATGGTGAGAGGCAAGGGGACTCACCTAAAACAAGCACCCCGATGGGAACAAAAACTACTACGTCCACGTCATTGTTCCTGGGTAACGCCAAAAGTAGTTGTTAACTTATTGATAAATAAATATATGCTTTCGATTGCAGCGCCATGTGTGAAACAATTTCATATCAACAATAAAGTGAAATCAATGGATTTTGTCATGGAAAACCAGGAAAAAAATCGGGTTTTCCAATCACGATTTTGAAGCAACTTCCATTTTCACCACAATGGGGCAGGGATGGGGGAGGGTGGATCGAGTTTCGTATCGCTGAATAGCTTTTTGAAAAATTAAACATTTGTTTTTTCTTTTTTCGATCTGATGTGTAATTTCTCTAGATATTCGCAAAAATCAGGTCCCTTGCAATTACAGCGCCATCTATCACGAATCGTAATAAAATGTTTCGGATGAAAGTTACTTATTTTTTTATGGGGAATCCGAATCTGCAATAAAAAATAGGGGTTTTCATTTACGATTTCAAAGTTTCCCCCACCCCCACCCCAGGGCGTAGGGGTGAGGGGTCGACTTTGGTATCATTGGATGACCCCCTTCCAGGCGAACAAATTTTATTGAGAACTTTTTATGATCCGATGCGTAGTTTTCGAAATATTTCAATATCTTCAGATAAATCGGCCACCCTGTATAATACTATTGTATTTTCGGCGATATCCGAAAACTACGAAATCGTAGTTTGCTATTTGGCCACTTGGCGCTTCGTATGCCCTCGCTCGATGACTCTTAAGCGTGAATATTATCGTGGGTGAGTGTAAACGATGAGATTCGAGATTGAGATCAAGAGGTCCACCTGGTATAAAAAAGTGGATAATGCGGAGCGCACGAAAAACACACGTAGTATTACTATTCATACTAAACCAATTGAAAAGTGGGCATGGTTTGTGGGTCCTTCGCTAAGGTGGCGTCGACGTCAAAATAAAAGTGGTAATATCAGAAATGAGTAGTCACTGTAAAGTTAGTTTATCAAATATCAACATCTCATTAAAAAATTGTAGGTTTACTTGCATCCACTAGAGCTCTATATTTTCTAGTAGGCTTCAACAATAGTCCCGTTCATTTACTCTTAAAATCATTATATTAAAGACATTATAGCATCCCAGCAGATTTTGAATATTTGAGCATATAGAACTTACATTTGCGTGAATATTCTGAAGCTGAGTTCTGATCCATAGTATTCGCCAAATAATTATTAACAATTGTTTATAACCATTTAAGTTATACAATAATGAGATGCAGATACGTAAGTGCGAGTATAGAACTTTTTTGCGGCTGCAATCAACAGTTCTCGTTTTCTTGCGCAGTATTGAAGAGTTCCAGTCGCTAGCTACCGCCCACTAATTGTTAACAATTGTTTATCACCATCCCAGCTATACAACAAATAATTGGGAGTCGCTGGCACCCGGAACTCTTTTCGATATTACACAGAAACACGAGAACTGTCGATTGCAGCCTTAAAAAAGTTCAGAACTAGCACCTACGTATCGGCATCTCACCAAGGTATAGCGGAGATGGTGATAAATAATTATTAACTATTAATTGGGGTTAGCTAGCGGCCGGAATGCTTTGCGGTATTAAGCAGTAACACTACCATTGTCAATTGCAGCCTAAAAAATATTTAGAACACGGTCCTACGTATTAGCATCTCACTATAGTATAATTTAGATGGTCAGAAAAAGTTGTTAATAATTATTTTAGCGAATACTATGGATCAGAACTCTGCTTCTGAATATTTATGCGATTTTATCAGGATCTATAGAACTTTGCTGAATGTAACTCCTCTATGTTCGAATACCTAAAATCTGATGAGATGCATTAATTTACATCTCAACCCTTTTAATCGCGATTTTAACGATAAATCAACAGGATTATTATTTAAACTTATCAGGAAGTATAGAATTATGTTGAATTCAACTTCTCAACGCTCAAATATTAAAAATCTGATGAGCTCCCTTAATGACGATTGTGAAGTTGGCATCTCATCTCTTTAAATCGTGAGTGTCAGGGTAAACGTACGGATCTATTGTTGAAACCTGTTTTAGTTAGATGCTCATAGTTATATGCTCATAGTTATATGCTAATTTTACAGTGGTTTTAACAGTAAATACCACTTGACTACCACAAAAAATGAAACATTTTCATAAGTGAAATATCAGTTTTGTAGCTCACTTCAGCGGTACATATATGTTTTCCACTTAGCTAATTCATAAAGGAAACTATGGATGGTGAACTTTTACTTCGGGATCTGCACGGAAAGTGTTCCAAATGTACCGATACGATTCAACTGAATTTTTTACAATGGTGAAGTAACATTGAGCGGTGCTCGATATTGAGCTCAAATAAGATAGGCAAAAAGGTTCGGATTTTGTGCGATTTGATTTTTCAATCTGCTCACTGCTATAAATTTGAAAAAGCTTAAGAAATCGAGGTAAAAATTTGTACACATATGTAAGGATGTTTCATGTAACGTTTAAAAGGCCTGAAATTTGCGAATCACTTGACCACTTGATCTATAATATGTCACATTAGTTACGCATTAACTCTTAGCGGCCACACCGGGTAACTAGTTACTCCAGGCTCAGATAAAGTGAAATTAGAGGTCTAAAACCTTTGAAACTGATACAAGTAACGTCATCTTATCAAATTTTATGATTTGTAATTTTTTTCATTTTTCCCCCCAGTAATTTTGCAAAATAAATATACTTTTTGAATGATCGGCGGATACTGTTATTTTTTTATAGTAATGGTATATGTTGTGCGTACAATTCTAAAATGTTAGCCCTTAATATTGAAAAATGGCGGAGTAATGAATTTTTGTCTGAAAAAAGCCATTCTTGCTGAATTTTCACATATGGTATATGACCAGTTTTTAGAACGCCATCTATATTGACGGATAAAAATCATTTGAAATGTTAAAAAACTCTTCAACAAACATGAAACAATCGGTTAGAAGTCTTAAAACACCCATATGTCTTGTACAACTAAGTTCTTCAGCGTGGGGTAATGAGTTACCCCATGTAGCCGCTATGTGACCTGGCTGAGGTGTGGCCGCTAAGGGTTAAGTTGTCATTATAAGATACAATTTTCGTTAAAATACATTAAGAGTTATCGAGCACACGTGACAAACTCAAAATCGAGGGTAGCGCCTCTTGTGGAAGAAATACACGTCGTAACTAGCTCTGCTTGCGTCAAGGATATCAATCAAGCATCCAGCGAAAAGTAAAGGTTGTCGGTATAGCAGGATGTAAGTAATACAGTAATAGCGCATGTTACTTGAGGGACCCCGGTCGACTTGATTGATTCTTAATTTCCCAAGTACCGTTGGCTCCGCGCCGAGTTGTATTCCACCGATCCATGCGGCCGGGTAGAATAAATATATATATATGTATTTCATTGCACGTAACTGGGAAATGAATAATCAAAAAAATGCGAAACAAAATCAATAATTGAGAATAAAGATTAAAATTATTTTTTCTGAATTTCTTTTCTCTCTAAATATCGTACACCGCCCAATCGCCCTAATCCCGATACAGAGTATCTAGACTGTGTTGCACTGTCTACGGTTAGGATCTGTAGAGCAGAGAACAGCGGTGCAACTACGCATTTGCCGCAAGTAGTATGTGTACACCTTTGCTCCATCCCACTCCTATCCCCACTCCTTCCCCCACCACGCGGCTACCCCCACCACCCCACTTTTCCACCGTCGCGCTACCCACTCTGCTTAACCAGTGTCGGTAACGTGGAGATAGTAAAGTGAGGGGTGTGGGTACTCTGGTGAACAAGAAAGACTAGAGATAAGAGCAGGATGGAGCAAAGGTGTACACATACTTGAAAAAAAGAAAAAAATTAGGTACTTACCTCTGTTGTTGTTGACGTCCACCTTCCGTCGACGGCGATTTTAAACTCCTGTCTCTCACTATCTCACTCACACAAACACACACACACACGCTCGCGCGCGCGTCGATACTTTCATAACCGAGCATCGTCTGCTTCAGGAAGCTCGGGGTTCTCGAAGCCCTCGTCTACGATGCCGCCATCGTACCCGATGTCTATTTCGGCACTGAGGACTCCGAAAACCCGCTGGCCTCGTAACGAGGATACATTGCGAGAAATACGTTTTTGACTGCGCGATCACGATGTTGAAGACAGACTGAATGCTCAGGATGCTGCTGGTTGGTATCACGGGCTTTGAAGATAGCAAATCGCCTTCTGAATCATAACTAAGGTGTCCAGCGCTCTGAATGCAGCGACAGCGGTTTTGCACGTGCGTACCGCTTTGCGCTGTGCTCCTCGCGAAGCGCTTGCTCTGCAGTAAAAGGCGCAGAATATGATACCGTACCGCGAGGGACCTCGATTATAATTTATGTATAATTATAAAATAAGAGGCACAGTAAGACGATGTATTTGTTTTTAATTGATCAATATTTTATTTAAATCACTTTACACATATTTACCGTCGTATGCAACATCCCTGCAAACACGGTAATCTTCGCTCGGAGACTCCTTCGCCGTTAAATTTATTTTTATCACTGTCTGATCGTCGAGAGGCAAAAGCATTGTAATATTCACGCACTAATCTGTCGTTTTTCATTACATTATCGTTAAAGAGATTTTTAAATCGCGACATGGTGAAGCCGCACGACATAAGATGTAGGAATACGATGCAAAATTGTCCACACACATCCGACGTATTACTCTGTAGCTGCTTGAGGCCGTACCGATAGAACTTGCAGTTTCTTCGTAGTCGTGCGAGATGTTGCAGTATAACCGGTGGTAGCCCGTAGCTATCAAAGTACATTCCTTTTCCATGATGGTTAACGTACATGGCGATCCAATGCTCTCCAGGTCCGTCGTGGTAATCCGTGTTAACTACGAGTCCGGCAGGTAACGACCATACACGAGGAATTCTGTCAGCCGGATATACGCCAACGGTTAAAAGTGGTAGATATTGCAGACTCTCGTAGATTTGTCTAGTGTTCATGCTGAACACATAGTCAATGATTAAATGATGACCGATACGCTTTGAAAGACGTATGTTATATATGCAAAATTTATTTAACAGCATCGTCGATCGTGTCACGACTACATGATGAAGATTTCTCCTCTTTCTTATTCTCTTCCTCTCTGTCTGCTGACCAAACATCCATGTATGATTCTCCTTTAAACGGGTGCTCGCGAAGCCAATTTTTTATTTGGAAAGCCTGACGCATTGCATAATGCGAAGACGCTGTATCGTTTATCATAGCGTGTCTGAAGCATTTTCGCAAAGATTTCGGCATAAATGTGTACGATGGGGCGCCCTCCTCATCCTCCAGGTCGGAAATTTCACGACTCGTGATATCGCAAAGAAGTATAGCCTTCAGGTGACCGCGAGTATAGATACATCTTGATTTTCGCGAAATTTCACGCAAGTTAGCGTATGCCTGTTTACAGCTCACATCGCCCTCGTACCATTCCAGACCGTGAAAATATTTCGAGAGAAAATTATTCTGGCTTCTCGAATGCTGTGGTAATTCGGCAAAGTGACACGGCGGTGCGATGACCCAATGAGCAGAGTACGGTCTATCCACTGCTACCACGGCAATTTCTATCGGAATAAATTCCGAGTCTTTACCACGCGTTCCCTGTATATCCACGACGATATCCATTTTCACGTCTAATCCGTACAGATGCGCGAGTTCGACTGATCAGTTACTCACAGACACGCTTCTACGACTCTTTACGACATTATCATATTCCGTGTAGACTACACAATTTATCGTTGAAGCAAGCGCATCCTCAAATCGTACCTCTATTCTCACACTACCGTGCTTTATTAAATTCCAATGTGTATTGCTGTTCGCCGAAAGATCGGGTGTCAAATCAAAAGCAAACAGACAGTGTCCATCGCGATAATTATCGCGATCGATCGAATTACCGTCGTTCAAGAAATGTATTCCAGTTCCCGAAAACAACGTTTGAAAAGCATCCACCTATAGATGATTTTTCGTGAAATCAGGTTGTAACGGTTTCGAAGGTATATGAGCACCATCTACATACAACGAGAGATAATTTATCTTGTAATTTTGAAAATTGAATGGATTCATCCTGAAGTCGCCGTTAAACGCTTTGTTATCGACAAAACCGATAATTATACGCTTTGGCAATTGACCTAACACTATATTATCGATAGTCTCTCCATGAACACCAGAGTGTATTGAAACGGCTTTTACCTTGACTCTCGTAAGAGGATATTTAGCCGTAGATTTTGCCAGAGTTCTAGCATGCGAGAGCAGCACACCAGGAGCTATTTTTGTTCTACGAGCGAGAAGCGATGCCTCGAGAATCTTTAAGCCGCACTGACCATTCTTTGTATCCCCCACAAGACAAAATGAATCTCTAGATCACACCAACCGTAGTCGCATCTCGACGCCGTTTAATAGGAACCGCTCCTGATTGAATATATCGCAATGCAGATGACCGAGCAAGTCTACAGTTTTTTCGACATTTAAAAATTGTTTTCTCTTCACAAGACCCGTATTTTCCGATGTTATATCATCCATTTTTCCAGGGGTATCGTCGTACCAGAGAACACTCGTGAGATGCGAATTTTTTGCTGCTGGACCATAATTCAAAAGTGTTTCTATGTACGCTCGATAAGCGTAGGCATTATTTGGAGGTGAAACTATCTTTTGATTCAGGTATACATCCACCTGATTAAACATAGAATGCAAGAGATCGTTTACAGGGCCGGCACTTACTTTCGATGCTGTACCCGCGGCATTTTCCGCAGTAGGAGATGTTATTTTCACTCTCAGACTAAGCATAGTATGCGCGAGATCGATATACTCATCACCCTGTCCAGGAATAACAAATTCAATCGGTGAATCATCTGTTAGCGAAGATATTGGTTTGTAATACACCCAATTGGAGCCTTCGATAGAAGTTTGCGTCGGTGGGAATGAAAATAATTCAAGTTCCGATTTAAGACACTCGCACGAGTGCGCACGTAGAAAAGCCATCTTGTTTCAGCTATCCAAAAATATCTGCAACTGTTCGTTGACGAGTCTTCTTCTTCTTCTTCTTATTGTTCTTATTCTTCTTCTTCTTCTTGATTACTTTTCTCTTTATTACACTTTTATTTTTACGGGAGATACGTCGTGGTTTACGTTCGTCCGATGAATGAGGAATTCGCGAAATTTTGCGCTTTTTATAACCAGACCCCCGCATGAGAGTGTCAATTTTTTCAGAGGCTTTACATTTGAGATTACTGCCTGATTATCTCGCTCTCTCGCGAATAGCATCTTTAACAGTTATATTTCTATCGAGGATATCTCCGGCTACGTTTACACTAGCGCGCAATGCCTCTCTACCAACTGCTTTAGCGCCCTTCTTTAAAAGTGGTAACACTCGACGAAACAGGCCCCCGAGAGAGCTGCCGATACCGTGTCCTCGTTGATTAGGTGTTCCGATATAAACATGGCTAATACCGCCGTACCCGCGACAGGGCCCATCCGTGATGCACACTGTCAATATCATCCATAGTGATGTAATCAATCGTGGGACCTTTTGAAATGTAGTGTCACAGTCAACGTTCCCTGCTCGAATGGTATAGGATCCCCAAATTCGTCTCTTATATCGATCTCGATAGTGTGTAAATTATTGCGCAAGAGAGGTATATATCGTGGCGTTGGAAACGATTTAATTTTTATCGAACCATACTGACTGTTACGTCCTGAGTCTGCGATAATTTTTTAATTTTTATTTCATTTATTCCTGGCGCAACTCAGTAGCGTTTATCGCTGCTGGGTACACGCCTTTTGCTTAGGTCAGCGTTCACACGCTGGCCAGCGGGACGCGGCGCACCGACAAGACGCGCTGCGCCCTGCAAATAATTATTACGCGTGCCTTCTGCACTGCTTTATTCATTTTCAATTAGTCAGTCCATCTCCGGGGGCCGACCACGACGGTCGGTCCTCGTAACAATCTCCTTCAGATATTTAATCCAATAATATACGGTTAAGTGTTTTAATATATACATATATGTATAATGACAATATTAGTAGTGCTCGGTTACTTTTTGGTACGTTCCGTAATTTAAGTGCTCCAATCTAATAAGTCGGACAATTGTATTAATTCTGCGTTCCAATAAACATTATAATATAACATTTATTCTAATACATATAGTGACTTTAGTTATCGCAAAAGTGAATACTATTTCGATGACTTTAATTTTAGTGGTTTAAAGGTTTATAAAATGTTTGAATGCGCGACCATTAAACTGTTATCATATATACATATACACATACATGTTCTCATCTATTTCGTGCTAACTATTTTAATATATATATATACAGTGAAGGACTATTCGGGACAATACTACCGTACATAAACGTTTACTGATTTACAATTGTGCGCGCCATTTTAATGTTCGTGTCAATATATAGCGCATCTTATGTTTATTTTGTGTTTATTTATTATTTGTTAATAAAATTCGCCATTCACCATCCGTCCTCCAATCCCGAGCCAGCGCATTCTGGCTCAAAATGGAGAAAAGAACAAAGTCCGACAAGTCCAGGACGTAACACTGACAGTCATCAGTATCAATAGTGACAACTCGTAAGAGGGGTGTTTGTACAACGCCTGTAATATAGCTCTCGCAGATATCTGTGTATAGAAACATGCTACCTGGTATACCACCGGGGAGAGATGCTGGCCTCGACTCTGTGTATTCGCAATGCGGTTCTATTATTATTGACCTACAGGCCTCTTCCGAGAATCCTAGTAGCCTTGCGATAGCGGGCGATACGCGAAAGTCGTGGTAGCGTAGATCGTTGCATACGCGCGCCACTTCGACCTGCCCGCTCGGAAGCGATTTAAAGCGCAAATGACCGGCCACGTGAGGTAGCTTATTTATACTCTCCAAAAGAGCGTCTATAAAGCGATATACACAAAGTGGAACTTGGTCTCTATTAGAGCGTCTCCGTGTTAAAAGATTTAAACCCGATAAATCATAATCACCATCCTCAAAAGTTACGAGATTTCCTACAGTAGGAAAATGTAAAAGAGTCATCGGATAAGCAATTTCCACAAGAGAAACAGACCATTCTCCGTGCAAACGTGTCTGACGCGGTAGTTTTGTAATAAATTTTGTCGTCGTATTATTCGGAAAATACTGCATACTACTGTTGCTCGGTAGTACGACAAAAAACAGCTATCCTTGGAGCTCATATTTATCAGGGACGGTGATTCCGTGCGTTCTTCCTCTTTGTCCTCTTCTTCTTCTCTTTCATCTTCTCAGATAACGGAGGTACTCGTACTCGCGATAATTTTGCCTCGTAGAAAATACCGTCGATAGTCTCGTTATTCAGATCGTGTAAAATATACACGAATGGTTCTCAATTCACTGATATTCGTTGAATCTTGAATAATTCGTTACTCCAACCACGCTCATATCCTTTCACGAAAGCTGCTTCAGCTGTACTGATACGTACCAAGTCACCGACGTTGTATTGAGGCTTTTTAATTTTTTTCGCATTACGCTCGTAACGCCGTGCTAAATTGTCTCGGGCTATAGAGGCGTTTTCGAGGGTTACTTCGCTCGGGGGAATACGCTCTCCGCTGTGTCTAGTGTCATTATAAGCATAGTAGCTGATTTACCCGGCGTTGCCCGAGTGCCACATCATACGGGGAATAACAGCTAAATTGGATTTAAAAAAATGTTATTGAAAGCCACATTATTTTTAGTGGTATGATAAAGGGTATTTTGTCAGGGTGGTTTCAAGGTGTGAGATATATCGAGTGACCTTGCTTAGTTCTTATCTATTTGTTTGTGTACCCGGACAACGCCGGGTAAATCAGCTGTATATAAATCAGTTGCCGTCGCTACCGCAGACTTCGAATTATCTTCAGATCAGTGCCAAAAAAGACGACGCTGACAAGGACTACGACTATAGATACGATGACGATGATGGAGTCGATGACGACGACGACGATGAATTAAATTTTTTATTTTATTAAACTCCTTCTACGACACTACTACATGTTTGTATCATTTTGTTTTGCTGTCTATGATCAGCGTAATCTTTTTTGTCATCGTCTCCATCATCGTCGTCAGCACACAAAAATATTATTTAATTTTTTACTTACAATAACTTCTCTTCAAATATATCCCTTGGAAACACTATTTTCTTTAAAATGATTATTTCTCTCGCTTGCTCGCTCTTTTTCTCGGACTCTCCGTTGCTTGTTTGGTCAGCAATTGCCGTTTGACAGATTCATGCTGTCGACACGAATGTAGCCACAACGGACAAAAACATATCACCGTGAAAAAGAGATATATATCAGGAGTACAAATTGAAAATGCGGGATTTTTTTCTATTTTTGAACGTTTATTCTGAAAAAATGGTAACAAATGAATTATTCAAAGTATTGTCCATCGCTAGCCACAACTTTTTCCCATCTTTCTGGCAATTTACGGATACCGTCGCGAAAAAATTCGGCCGGCTTGGCTGCTATCCAGTCATCGACCCATTTTTGGGCTTCTTCGTAAGAATGGAAGCGCTGGTCAGCTAGGCCATGTGTCATCGATCGGAAAAGGTGGTAATCGGAAGGAGCAATATCTGGGCTATACGGCGGGTGGGGTAAGACTTCCCATTTCAGCGTTTGTAGGTATGTTTTGACCGGCGCTGCAACATGTGGCCGAGCGTTGCCATGTTGCAAAATTACTTTGTCGTGTCTTTGCTCGTATTGTGGCCGTTTTTCTTTGAGTGCGCGGCTCAAACGCATCAATTGAGTTCGGTATAGTGCTCCTGTGATGGTTTCGTTCGATTTCAATAGCTCATAATACACCACACCCAGCTGGTCCCACCAAATACAGAGCATGAGCTTGGCGCCGTGAATATTTGGTTTGGCCGTCGATGATGATGCATGGCCGGGGTAACCATATGATTTTTTGCGCTTCGGGTTATCGTAATGGATCCACTCTTCATCACCAGTGACAATGCGATGCAAAAAACCCTTCCGTTTTTGCCGTTCGAGCAGCAGTTCGCATGCAAAAAAACGGCGCTCGACGTCTCTCGGCTTCAGCTCATACGGCACCCAATGTCCTTGCTTTTGGATCATTCCGAGGGCTTTTATACGATGGGAAATGGCTTGTTGTGTCACTCCCAATGAATCTGCGAGCTCTTGTTGAGTTTGACACGAGTCTTCATTGAGTATTGCCTCCAATTCAGCATTCTCAAACTTTTTCACTTGGCCCGGCCGCTCTTTGTCCTCAACGTCAAAATCACCACTTCTAAACCGCACAAACCATCTCTCGCACGTTGAAACCGATGGAACATGACTCGGATAAGCCTCGGAGACCAATCGATGTGCTTCAGCAGCACTTTTCTTCAAATTAAAGAAGTAAATTAAAACTTCCCGCAAATGCTGTTTTGTTGGCACGAAACTCGACATATTGAGAGCTCAAAAAAACTATGAATTTGACACTGCGACAAATTGACACATACTGAAAATTAAAGCTATAAGACGTAGCTTTGACATGAACATAGTCACAGTACTGCCTGATGCGTATAGCGTTAGTAACGCCATCTGTTATCAAACCCGCATTTTCAATTTGTACCCCTGATAGATACTCTAATTATAAACATAAACAACCTTCGAAAGCAAAAACCAAGATTCTAGCAACAGAGGTTTGAGCTGGACATGGTATTTATTTAATTTTTTTATTTTTCAACCGAATCTGAATTAGGCCTTTTAAGGGCTATTTAGGACAAAATACTAAATTATATTTTGCAGTAAAAGCGTAAACAACATTCGTAAGCGAAAATAAATTCAGAATCTTATCATGCTTGACAGAATTTGAGAAAACGCAAATTTGTATTGGTAACCTTTGCAAGGAAAATTGAGAAATATGCGAAAAACAACCCTGTACACTCCCTTAGGGATAGAATAAGAAAAAACCGTTAAAACACTTTCTACAGTTTCTAACCCTTTTAAACCTCCTTAAGGGTGGAATTTCTAAAAATCCTGAAATCAGTTTTTAAACATTTGTATGAGTAACACTTGCAAGTAGGAACCAAGGAGACATCTCATCGTGCCTAAGAGATATTGGGAAATACGTAAAAACATATTAAACCCTTTTACACCCCCTTAAGGGTGGAATTTCTAAAAATCCTGAAATTTTTTTTTAGACATTTGTATGAGTAACATTTGCAAGCGAAAACCAAGGTGATATCTCATCGTGCCTAAGAGATATTGAGAAATACGTAAAAAACATATTTCACCCTTTCACACCCCCTTAAGGGTGGAATTTTTAAAAATTTGCAAGCGAAAACCAAGGCGATATCTCATCGTGCCTAAGAGATATTGAGAAATACGTAAAAACATATTTAACCCTTCTACACCCCCTTAGGCGTGGAATTTCTAAAAATCCTGAAATTGGTTTTTAAACATTTGTATGAGTAACATTTGCAAGCAAAAACCAAGGCGATATCTCATCGTGCCTGAGAGATATTGAGAAATACGTAAAAACATATTTAACCCTTTTACACCCCCTTAGGGGTGGAATTTCTAAAAATCGTGAAATTTGTTTTTAAACATTTGTATTAGTAACATTTATAGCAAAAACCAAGGCGATATCTCATCGTGCCTAAGAGATATTGAGAAATACGTAAAAACATATTTATCTTTTTTACACCCCCTTAAGGGTGGAATTTCTAAAAATCCTGAAATTCATTTTTAGACATTTGTATGAGTAACATTTGCAGGCGAAAACCAAGGCGATATCTCATCGTGCCTAAGAGATATTGAGAAATACGTAAAAACATATTTAACCCTACAACACCCCCTTAGGGGTGGAATTTTTAAAAATCCTGAAATTAGTTTTTAAACATTTGTATGAGTAAGATTTGCAAGCGAAAACCAAGGCGATATCTCATCGTGCCTAAGAGATATTGAGAAATACGTAAAAAACATATTTCAACCTTTTACACCCCCTTAGGGGAGGAATTTCTAAAATTCCCTTCTTAGTGAGCGTCTACGACACGAAGAGAATATATCCCTAGAATTTCAAGTTTCTAGGCCCAGGGGTTTAGGCTGGGCGTTGATGAGTCAGTCAGGACAAAGCCATTTATATATATATACTAGCATATTACCCGTGCTTCGCCACGGGTATCTTTAAATGTAATTTCTAAATAGGTCAAAACAATGCCGCACATCCGTACTTAACGCTTACTTTTGCCTATAACGACTCTACAACGCGTTCTTGGCTTAAAAAGTAATATGATTTAATGTAATGTAATGAATACATTACATTACATTTGTCATTATAGTATAATACATTACATTACATTAAATCTCATTACTTTTTTTGTTTTTTTGTTGTTTTTTTCTTCTTCAGTGAGGAAAAATCCTTCATGGACACCCCGGGTCCCTTGTAAGAGGACACCCGGGGTAGTGCCGGACTCCTACCGGCTAAAAAACCTCACTTTAACTTCTGTACCATGTGTTATGGATTATCCCAGGGATGGCTTCCCCTGTTCCCTACTCGGTGTCGTCCTTCCGTGTGCTGCGCACGTTCGATGGCTCGTCGTAGCCTATGAGACTCGGCACATCGTTGCACTTGAACGCGTAGTAGACCGCCCGCGTGGCGTCGTACCTGGCTTCTTTGCTTAATGTCACCGATCGTATCGTTTCGCTACCTGACGCGCACTCGCGCTAATTGTCTTCTCAGCTGTGGGGTTGGGGTTCCTTTCGCTATGGTGTTCCTCCCGCTTGGGTTGTCGTTAAAGGTCGACAATTTCTTGTTGTCGTCGAAGGGCTTTTTGCTTTTCCCCATCGTCGTGTCTTCCTTAGCTTCGCCTTCACTGCTAGTTTCATCTGGCGTTGTTCCTTCTTGCTTCTCGCTTCTTTCTTCTATGATTTCTTCTGAAATTTCTTCTGAATTTTGCTTTTGCTGCTTCTTTCTTCATTTTTCTGTAATTTCTTTTGAATTTTGCTCTTGCTGCTCCTTTCTTCGTTTTTCCATAATTTCTCCTGAATTTCGTTCTTATTGCTTAAAGGTCAACAATTTCTTGTTGTCGTCGAAGGGCTTTTCGCTTTTCCCCATCGTCGTGTCTTCCTTAGCTTCGCCTTCACTGCTAGTTTCATCTGGCGTTGTTCCTTCTTGCTTCTCGCTTCTTTCTTCTATGATTTCTTCTGAAATTTCTTCTGAATTTTGCTTTTGCTGCTTCTTTTTTCATTTTTCTGTAATTTCTTTTGAATTTGGCTCTTGCTGCTCCTTTCTTCGTTTTTCCATAATTTCTTCTGAATTTCGTTCTTATTGCTTAAAGGTCAACAATTTCTTGTTGTCGTCGAAGGGCTTTTCGCTTTTCCCCATCGTCGTGTCTTCCTTAGCTTCGCATTCACTGCTAGTTTCATCTGGCGTTGTTCCTTCTTGCTTCTCGCTTCTTTCTTCTATGATTTCTTCTAAAATTTCTTCTGAATTTTGCTTTTGCTGCTTCTTTCTTCATTTTTCTGTAATTTCTTCTGAATTTTGCTCTTGCTGCTTCTTTCTTCGTTTTTCTGTAATTTCTTCTGAATTTCGTTCTTCAAGCTTCTCGCTTCTTTCTTCGTTTTTCTGCAATTTCTTCTGAATTTTGCTCTTGCTGCTCCTTTCTTCGTTTTTCTGTAATTTCTTCTGAATTTCGTTCTTATTGCTTAAAGGTCGACAATTTCTTGTTGTCGTCGAAGGGCTTTTCGCTTTTCCCCATCGTCGTGTCTTCCTTAGCTTCGCCTTCACTGCTCGTTTCATCTGGCGTTGTTCCTTCTTGCTTCTCGCTTCTTTCTTTTATGATTTCTTCTGCAATTTCTTCTGAATTTTGCTTTTGCTGCTTTTTTCTTCGTTTTTCTGTAATTTCTTCTGAATTTCGTTCTTCTTGCTTCTCGCTTCTTTCTTCGTTTTTCTGTAATTTCTTCTCTAATCGTTTGGGTCTCGTCTTCCACTACGCATAGTGGTAGATCGGGTACGAGTACTCCATCGATACTTACGTCGGCGATCGATTGTCCTGACGATTCGTAAATACCAGATGACTTCCCCCACGCGCTACTATTACTGCCTTTGTCCTTACTTTGTAGTATCACACTTTGTCTTTATTTTACATGTTGTCTTTATTTTAAACTTTGTCTTTATTTTACACTTTGTCTTTATTTTACACTTTGTCTTTATTTTACACTTTGTCTTCAATTTACACTTTGTCTTTATTTTACACTTTGTCTTTATTTTACACTTTGTTTTTATTTTACACTTTGTCTTTATTTTACACTTTGTCTTCAATTTACACTTTGTCTTTATTTTACACTTTGTTGCGAAATCTTTTTTCCCGCCTGTTGCACGCACCCGTTGTGCGTCGATGCTCGTCTCCTTTCACGTTGTTGCGAATTCTTTTTCCCGCCTGTTGCACGCGCCCGTTGTGCGTCGATGCTCGTCTCCTTTTCGCACGATATCACACGCCTCTACTTTATTTGCGATAATCCCACTTCAATAATGCTGGATTGTTATGGATTATCCCAGGGATGGCTTTCCCTATTCCCTACTCGGTGTCGTCTTTAACCAAGGTGGTCCTTAACACATGTCATAACACTGAAGGACTTCTTTGTAGACCACATTAGTAGTTCTTCCCTGAAGTGGTAGAATCACCAGGCTGCTTGGTGAGCTCACTCTGGAGCAGGCCACATAAAACTGTCCATGTGAGAAACACTCCTCCCTTAAGTCAATCCCTGCCATCTTCAGCGACTGCCCCTGGGACTTGTTGATGGTCATAGCAAAGCAGACCTTGAGGGGGAACTGCAGCCTCTTGAACTCGAAGGGGTACTCTGATGGTATGAGTGGTATGCGTGGTACAAATACCGACTCCCCTCGAGCACAACCAGTGAACACTGTGGCCTCAATAACGTTTCTATAAAGGGCCTTCACTCGTAGCCTGGTGCCGTTGCAAAGTTTGGGCGGGTTGAGATTCCGCAGCAACATCACTGGAGCCCCCACTTTGAGAAGAAGCTTGTGGGGTGGGAATCCAGGAGGGTTGAGGGAATTGAGAAACTCCACGGGGTAATGGACGGCGTCATCCATTTGCATTACTGAATCCACATACCTATATTCCATTTCTGCCTCTTCGAACGAATTAAGTAGAATGTCATTAATGATGGCAGCGTTATCATTCTTGGGGGTCAGAATGGCACGCTCGCACAGCCAGTCCATAGACTTTTCCTTGATATCGGCTATATCTGGGTATATTCTGGTTGAAAGGTCTGTTAGGGTCATCACTACTGCGCCCAGGCCTGTAGGGATAGTCACCTTTCCCTCGGACTTAGGATATTATCCATCCCCTATTTTCAGTAGAAGTTCGGAAAATTCCCCAGCGGAGACATCACCTCTCAAGTGGACCCTCATGTTTTTCCTGAGAGAAAGTTTGCAGATAAAGGGCCATAAATATGACGCCTTGATGCACGCCTTAATCTCGTCAGCTCGAGTTCCCCTTGGCACTACTGGCAAAGTCTGCCGAAAGTCTCCAGCAAGCAACACAGTGACTTCCCCCATCACTCCATCGTTGCCTCTGATGTCTTTGAGGGTTATGCTCAGTGCCTCAAAACCCCGCTTGTGCGCCATGGTGCTCTCATCCCAAACAATGGGCTTACAATCTCTCAGCACTTTGGCCATATTGCTTTGTTTTGAGATGTTGCACAGAGGTGTTTCTGCATGAATGAGATTAAGGGGCAGCTTGAAGGCAGCGTGGGCTGTCTTGCCTCCCTCCAATAGCGTAGCAGCGATGCCAGAGGATGCGACAGCCAAAGCGATGCCACGATCACTCCTTACCTTCGCCAGGAGCAAGTTGATGAGGAAAGTCTTCCCAGTACCACCAGGAGCATCCAAGAAAAAAACCTGCCAACACCTGACTCAACGCTGCTAAGGATCTGCCGATAGACAGCGAGCTGCTCATCCGTTAGTAAACCCTCGTTATTCGATACCACTTGTGCCAAGGCGTTTGTATCGTAGCTGGTCTCCCTCAGATAGTCCTTATTTCCCAAAACTTTTCCAGACCTTGTTGGTTGAGGCAAGCCGTACTGAGGCAAACCCTGTCCTCCCAAAGCTAACACTGCGTCCTCAATCAGCACCAGGCATCTATTGTACACCTGCTCCTTCATCTGCTGCGCACTATCTTGCAACTCTCTTTTCACCTGCCGCGTGATATCTTCTGAAAAACTGTCTTTGTACTTCTCCCAAAGACTAAGAGGATCAGAGAGTTGACAAAAAACCAACATCACTGTGAAGAGCTCTCGGAGCTTAAACGGAAAATCACACAGGGCAGCTTCCCCCAAAATACTATCCCAGTGATTGTCATCCTCCAGCAAACCTAATGCCTTGCATGTAGACTGGAATGTAGGATGAAGGACACCATTTACAATCTTCAACTCTGAAAAAGACGTTGGGCCTCGAACCTCATGTAGCAACAGACGGAGATAATAACATTCGGTGTTACTTGGGTGGATGGTGTACACCCTTCCCAGCGCATTGCCTCTCTTCACTCCTGACCAGCCATCGACATCGTTCCCTTGCTTCCTTCTCCCAAACTTGTAATTTTCCCATACAAAGTAAGAAGGGACCTCAGAGTACAGGAGGGTTTTTGCAAATTCGTCATTTTTGCATAACTCGAAAAAAACCATGAGTGTTGTCTGAGGAGGGTTGCTAAGCTTCTCGGCCAAGTTGTCGGAGTTGAAGTACACACGCTGACCATTCTCGAGGTGAACAGCCAGATGAAAAATAGTGGGATACCTCTCATGAATAGGGAACGCTAATATCCTCCAAACCGCCTCCGAGCTACTAATGTACCGCCCACTCTCATACATCTTTACTTCATCCTTCTTATTCTCCAGAGCAAAAGACGCCTGTTCACTGCCTTTGTTCACGTACTTGCAAATGTATTTAATGGACTTAACAGAGTTACATAATTCTACATTGATGTGAGCATCGAAAGTGCGTGATAAGACAGGGTTGTAGGGCACCACCCAGCGGTTGTCCAGTTTTATCCTATTGATTTCTACAGTGAAGCCACCGTCAGCTGGAGACCTCCTACGATACTGCGGATATGTATCGTCTCCTGTCTGAGTGTTCTTGAGAAGTGGCCGAGGATACTTCTTGCTGCAACTACCTCCTTTCATGCAAGGCGAATTGTAATTCAAGCTGCCGCAGGGCCCATGAATCATGTTGGCCTTGACAATGTTGTGGAGGAGAGGATCTTTCTCAGGATCAGGTATTTCAGCACAGATGACTTTGTCGATCATGTCAGAGAAGATGCGCTGCTCTAGCCACAGCAATATGTGAATGTGAGGCAGACCCCGCTTTTGCCACTCGACAGAGTACATAAAACACCGTACTCTACCAAACAGACTGCCCTTGTTCAAAAGAGATATCATCTTCTTCACCTTGAGATGGAATACCCTGGCTATGATATCATGACGATCGTGAGACTTTTGCCCAGGCAGCAGTACATTTGTGATATCCTTCCACCTGGGATTACAGGTGAAAGTGATGAACAGATCAGGACGGCCGTAATGGCGAACATATGTCATGGCGTCTTGAGTCCGCTCATGCATATAGCGAGGTCCCCCAGTGAATGATGAAGGAAGCACCACCATTTGACCCAGCTGAGCAGCGTCAGCATCCTGTCCACTCACAGCGTCCTTTAGGTGAATATAGCTGTCTGCCCTCAGCTGCGCCTGATTGTTCCTGATGTAATTCAACCTCTCAGTCTCTATTTTGGCATACATGTCAACCAGAAATTGACTGAAAAGGGAGCGGAAGTACAAAATATGGTTGACCTCCCCTTGCCTGACCCTAATACGATAAGAGTAAAACCTCGCTGCGGAGACTGTCTTATTGAGGCGCAACTTGGTCTTAGGATCGCGCTGAGGCAAGGCAATAGAGTACCCATCCTTGCCACGGCAAAACAGAAGCGGATACTGCAAGGCGTCGCATGATCGATGAATTTCACTAATGCGCTGCAATGTGTTGTTATGGCTCTGCAGCACAATGTCTCGATGCTTGAATTGCTGACCAACAATCACCAGAGCTACCTCATTTGCTGTTGGTGCATTGAAGCGACCTCCATGAGCGTCAGCTGGCTTTTTATCTGCATGGATAACGACTTCGAACTTCTCGCAGGTTGGAGCTACCTTGTCCATGGCAGTCTTCAGATCCTTTATATAGCTATTGATGTCGTGTAGCATCCTCTGCAGTTGTTTGACCAATCCCTGTTTGACGTCAGAAAATTTGCTGAACCTCAAGCGTACTTCCCTTTCGTCGTCGCCCACAAAATACATTTGCAGAAATTGGACTTCCTGTTGAGGTGCTGGCAGCAGACTTCCTATCAAATGATACACCTGCCCCTGAACTTTAAAAGTCGGTATGAAGCCATCTCGTAGAACCTGCTTAGCCCCAAATGATGTCATGTTGAAGCAGCCATTATACTTCCGAATACGTTCCATGAAGTGGACGTGCTCAGGGTGGATATCCATTACCAGGCTGTAAAGAGGCTCGGGCAGAGGTTCGAAGGGCGGAAGCTGCACCTTGCCAGCGCTGCAGCACATGCCGCGGGGCTCTTCCTTCCACTTCAAAGCATTGCAATATATGCATTTGTGGCTCATAGTACCCAGATCTACAGTGCTGTCTGCCTCATAAGCCACGTCAGGATCATATGCCATGCCTGAGTGAGCCTTGACTTTCCATGGAAGTGCTCGCCTTTCTACTCGTCTTCCAGGATTGCTTTGCTCATATCGAAATTCTGCCGCTCTGTGCACTTCAGGGTGATCTTGCTGGTACCTGGCCACCGCATCACGGTGCACTTCAGGATGATCTTGCTGGTACTTGGCCACCGCAGCACGGTTCACCGCAGGATTATTCTGAGCATATTTCCTCGCCGCATCCTTAAGTTGCTTCTCCCTTTTAACATCGGAATATCTGGCATGACGTTTGCCAGGAGCCTTCTTTAGGATAGGAAGAGGTGATGGCTGTGAGAAGTCTGAATAGGAGTCGAGCTGGAAAAGCGGGAAAAGAGGTAAAGGCTATGAGAAATGTAAATAGGAGTCGAGCTGGGAAAGAGGTAGTCAGATAAACACTTCTTCAGGTTCACGTGGCAGGTACGCATCGAAATGGCCACTAGAAAGGTCCTGCAAAAAACGTAACCTCCTCACGGGATGACCTTCAGCACCGACACTCGCATAGAGCTCGCCATTGCGGTAAACTTCGAAGACGAACTCGAACAATTGGCCAGCCGCCACAAGTTTGCATAAACCACCATAAGTAGAGGGTCGGGACATGTGAGCGAGGTACTCAGCGGAGCTGGTGTAGTTATCCCCCTCGCTGTTGTGGGACATGATGGAGAACTCCTCCCAGGTGTCCACCACGTGCCTGACGATTAGCTCACGCACCTCCCTAGCCAATAACTGATTATAATATATAAGATATGAGAGGGACCGGAACAGGCAAGCTCCGTCTCCCGTGATAGGGATAATAGTGTGAGGCACCATCTCCCCATTAATATTTAAAAATTCAATTGACATACTAAGAAACAATGAAGAGAAAGGACAAAACTTATTGTTAGTGAGTCAGTGAGTCAGTCAGG
Source organism: Cylloceria caligata (assembly GCA_963942595.1). NCBI lineage: Eukaryota > Metazoa > Arthropoda > Insecta > Hymenoptera > Ichneumonidae > Cylloceria > Cylloceria caligata. Next base: position 56,144,939 of record OZ012703.1, on the reverse strand, counting down.
ACTTATCTTTTTATGTAGATAGATTTCTCTCGCGTCTCTTCCGTCTCCCTCTCGCGTCTCTTGCGTTTCTCACGTTCTTAGTGTCTCTCGCGTTACTCTCTCTCTCTCTCGCGCGTCTCTCTCTCACATATCTGACGTTGAAACAAATAATAACCGAAATTTTACAAAGCTTATAGTACCGGAACCGGAACCATACCGTTATGCGTTTCGGATAGTAAACTCAATATACGTAGAATATACGCCCTTGCAACTTACGCGTTTACAATGAAATATTGAGAACGACGAAGTGTCGTATACGATGAAACTATCTATATGTATATGAACATATACATATAATGTTCGGCTAATATACATATGTATATTGTATGAATATCCACTGAACATACAGCGCGTTGCATTCGCATATCCCTACGATATGCAATGTACGTCGTTTGTGTATCACTGTATGTACATAGGATATGTCATATCCGCGGATGTATATATGCAATGTATATACACTGCATGTCAAAATGCTATCTGGGACAGCACAGAGAGAAATACAATATGCAAAAAATTCACAAATTATTTCTCAAATATCGCAAAAATTTTCAATAGCATATAATACATTTTGTTAAGGAAAGTCAACAATCATTTATCAAAAATCGTAAAAATAACAGTGTTATTGAAAAAACTTTAAACTTTGGACTTAAGTCCAATTAACATTCGTAAAAACGACACAAAACGAAATACGATATGATACGATATGATATGATATGATACGATATGAAACGAATTTTTTTCAGAGGATGAAGGGGGTGGTTTTCAGGGGTGAGATATATACAGTCGCCTTCCTTTGGTCTTCAACAATATTTGTGTAAGGTTTGGTTGAAGTCAGTTGATTCGCGTGAATATTTTTGAAGAATCTTTTTTAGGGGGTGAAGAGGGTGGGGTTTAGGGGTGAGATATATCCAGTGACTTTCCTTAGGCTCTTAACAATATTTGTGCTTGGTTCAGTTGTAATCGGTGAAAGCGTGTGGATTTTATTAAGAATTTTTCTTTAGGGGATGGGGGGTGGTTTTCAGGGGTGAGATATATTCAGTAACCTTCCTTAGGCTCTTAGAAATATTTTTGCTTGGTTTGGTTGTAATCGGTGAAGGCGTGTAGATTTGACTAAGAATCTTTTTTTAGGGGATGAAGGGGGTGGTTTTCAGAGGTACGATATATACAGTCGCCTTCCTTCGGTCTTCAACAACATTCGTGTAAGGTTTGGTTGAAATCGGTCAACGCGTTTAGCTTTGTATGGCCGGACAGACAGACAGACAAACATTCATTTTTTTTATATATAAGATGAATGTTTGTCTGTCTGTCCGGCTATACAAAGTTACACGCGTTGACATTTGTTAATAAATAAAATATTTATCGAAGACGACAGCATTTCGGCAATAGTGCACCTTAAGCCCATTTCTACGAAATAAACAGTCATATAATGACTGTTAGATCTCTTGTTTTTCTTTTTCATATATTTATACAGTCTTATGCATATTTATTTGATTTTTTAAATTTTTTAACTTAATCTGGATTTGACCCTTTAGGCCGATTACGGCAAAATGCTGAATTATGCATTCATTTTTTTACATCGAGTTAATTATTGTAAAGAGCCTTCATATTGGTAAAGAGTCTCGGGCATTGATTTATTTTTAAAGCTGTTAGGTTCTAATGTTTAAAAAAATGAATATTATGGCGCAAATTTGTTTATACTCGAGTAAATGTGAGAACAGTGATGGTTGCTTTGCATATGTATGAGTATCACAAGTCAATCAATGCATGCAAATTATATTACATAGAAGGATATGTGATATTATATTCGTCGGAGCATCTAAGCGGAATTACATCCGCACAAAAACGTATATAATTGGTATCAAAATGTACGCTTTATAGCTCTGAGAAACTGTTATAGCGTTAAACCGTCGCCCTTCGACTGTGCCTTTGACTCTCGAACCGATACAGCAACCGTGTTAGAGCACATATGAAAGAAAAATATAACGAATGAACAATTAGCCATCGTAACTCGTGGCTGGTTAGCTCCTTCATGCTTACAAAAGGGTTGAAAAGATAACAATTATTGTTGCTGTTATTATTATTTCAATGCAAAAGCACTGCTAAGAAATAAATAAATAAATAAAGAAGGTTGCCGTCCCTACCGCAGACTTCGAATTATCTTCAGATCAGTGACAAAAAAGACGACACTGACAAGGACTACGACTATAAATACGATGACGATGATGGAGTCGATGACGACGACGACGATGTATTAAATTTTTAATTTTATTAAACTCCTTCTGCGACACTACTACACGTCTGTATCATTTAGGTTTGCTGTCTATGGCCAGCGTCATCTTTTTTGTCATCGTCTCCATCATCGTCGTCAGCACACAAAAATATTATTTAATTTTTTACTTACAATAACTTCTCTTCAAATATATCCCTTGGAAACACTATTTTCTTCAAAATGATAATGATAATGATATTAGATAATGATCTCGCTTGCTCGCTCTTTTGCTCGTACGCTCTGTTGCTCGTTTGGTCAGAAATTGCCGTTTGACAGATTAATGCTGTCGACACGAATGTAGCCACAACGGACAAAAACATATCACCGTGAAAAAGAGACTTCTGTCGATTCGATACACTCGAAATCGAGATGTCACACACTTGTTAATAAATAAAATATTTATCGAAGACGACAGCATTTCGGCAATAGTGCGCCTTAAGCCCATTTCTACGAAATGAACAGTCATATAATGACTGTTAGATCCCTTGTTTTTCTTCTTTATATATTTATACAGTCTTATGCATATTTATTTGATTTTTTTAAATATGGATTTGGCCCTTTACGGCCGATAAGGGCAAAATGCTGAATTATGCTTTGCAGAATTCTGTTTGCAAATACGTAAAATCATATTTAACCCTTTTACACCCCTTAAGGGGTGGAATTTCTAAAAATCCTGAAATTAGTTTTTAGACATTTGTATGAGTAACATTTGCAAGCGAAAACCAAGGCGATATCTCATCGTGCCTAAGAGATATGGAGAAACACGTAAAAACAGATTTATCCCTTTTACACCCCCTTAGGGGTGGAATTTCTAAAAATCCTAAAATCGGTTTCTAAACATTTGTATGAGTAACATTTGCAAGCAAAAACCAAGGCGATATCTCATTGTGCCTAAGAGAAATACGTAAAAATATATTTAACCCTTTTACACCCCCTTAGGGGTGGAATTTCTAAAAATCCTAAAGTCGGTTTCTAAACATTTGTATGAGTAACATTTGCAAGCAAAAACCAAGGCGATATCTCATCGTGCCTAAGAGAAATACGTAAAAATATATTTAACCCTTTTACACCCCCTTAATGGTGGAATTTCTAAAAATCCTGAAATTGGTTTTTGAACATTTGTACGAGTAACATTTGCAAGCAAAAACCAAGGTGATGTCTCATCGTGCCTAAGAGATATTGAGAAATACGTAAAAAACATATTTAACGCTTTTACACCCCCTTAGGGGTGGAATTTCTAAAAATCCTAAAATCGGTTTCGAAACATTTGTATGAGTTACATTTGCAAGCGAAAACCAAGGCGATATCTCATCGTGCCTAAGAGATATGGAGAAACACGTAAAAACAGATTTATCCCTTTTACACCCCCTTAGGGGTGGAATTTCTAGAAATCCTAAAATCGGTTTCTAAACATTTGTATGAGTAACATTTGCAAGCAAAAACCAAGGCGATATCTCATCGTGCCTAAGAGAAATACGTAAAAACATATTTAACTCTTTTACACCCCCTTAGGGGTGGAATTTCTAAAAATCCAGAAATTAGTTTCTCAACATTTGTATGAGTAAAATTTGCAAGCAGAAACCAAGGCGATATCTCATCGTGCCTAAGAGATAATGAGAAATACGTAAAAACATATTTCACCCTTTTACACCCCCTTAGGGGTGAAATTTCGAAAATTTCCTTCTTAGTGAGCGTCTACGACACGAAGGGAATATATATCTCTAGAATTTCAAGTTTCTAGGCCCAGGGGTTTGGGCTGGGCGTTGATGAGTGAGTGAGTGAGTGAGTCAGTGAGTCAGTCAGTCAGGACTTTTCTTTTTATATATATAGATAGATAAAAAATTTCGTAAAACATCGATGTAACGCTAATTTCGCGTGTATGTAAAGTAGCGCCACATTCGCTCTTTTACTGTTCGATTAAAGCGTTCGGCAATCGAGGCTTTTATATCAGGGTTACGAGCAGCGCGAAAATCGATATTCTTTTTCTTGAGAATTTGCTGAAATGGAGTGCCGATAAATTCTTTGCCTCGATCAGTTTGCAATTGCTGCGGGCGACGATTGTTACTGCGTGCGAGTATGCGTGTGAGACCGCGGGCCACACTTGCACTCGTTTTGTCACGCAAGGCCTCGACCCACGCGTATTTGCTCAACACGTCGATAACAACAAGCAGATATGCGTACCCATCGTTGTACGTGGCTATCGAGCGAAGATCAGCTAAATCAGCCTCCCATACATCGTCTATATTACTCACGTTGTACATACGACGGGGAAATCGTCGTCGCACGAGACGATGCATGTTATATGAATCCTGTGTCTCGAGCCATGGTAAAATATTTTTTCGCGCTACTCTTCGATCCACCAGGGCCAAATTTTTTGTTCGAGAATAGGACGCAGGATGAGTGGTGTCATAATAGATTTTTTGAAGAATTTTCATAATTTTAACGATGACCAGTTAAATGGATTCTTTTTCTTTTTCTTTTCTAACGGTGCACGAGATCGATATTCTACTTGCGCGATGTTTTGCAATTGTTCATCCTCTTCTTCATCCCCCTCGTCCCCCTCGATGATGTCGTTTTCAGCCGTGACCATTAAATCTCTGTTTGAGTGTGCGGTTTCGGCCTCGTTGTTGTTGCTACTGTTGCTGCTGTTGCTGCTGCTACTATCGCTTTCGCGTGGTAAAATAATACGCCGCTGCAGTGTCGAGGATGATGTAGGTGTAGGCTCGTGTAGTAACTCGGGATTGCCGATAAATTCGCGTGGCATCTGTATCGCTCGCAGGAGTTTGGCAAAGTGAGATCGTCCGATAGGTTTCTCGCGTTTTCTAGCTCGCATACCATCGTTAACAAGATCAACGATATTGGAATTTGAAATTTTTCTACCGTCTATGGAAACAACACCATTACGATTCCATGTCATTTTTTTACCAACGGCGCTGCGATGCAAATTGCGAAGCAACGATATTGCTTTAGATTAAAATTTTTTTGGTACGCTATCGATAATAAGTGTGTCATTGAGTCGAGATTTAACTTTGTTCATTAAAACGTCGTCAGATTTATTCTCGTGACTATCGAGTATTGCTATTCTTCGTTTTGATGAAATATTCGGTACAGCATTATCGTACTCGACCATATGAAGATAACGCTGTAAAACCTGCTGGTACGCTATCCATTTCTCTCTCTCGCTTTTATACGAGTGAGAGTTTAGAATTTCACTCAGCTCAGAGTCGAGGCGCGATAATGGCGTACCGGTAGTCTGTACGGAGGGCAACGGGTCTGCACTAGTAGTAGTAGTAGTAGTAGCAGCAGTAGTGGCGAGTCCAGCGAGACGATGTATGTTATCATGAGGTATAAGTATCATCTTTCTGGAAAATTCCATGGCTCGTGTAGGCCAAGACAGGCATAAGAAGCAACATGAGAAATCCGACACAGTGCTCGACGATGATCTTCCTCTTACCGCTCCAATTTCCCCTTTTGGCGGCTAGCCATCGAAGAATTGTCGCGTGCCTTCGAAGATGATTCTTTTGCACGTTGTTCAGACTCACGTTTCCCTGTAAAACGCTTAGAGCACACTCGCATATACATCGTACGAGCGCTACATCTGCTTTGCGCAAAATTGCACGTCGTTGCTCTTGCTTCAGATAACAGCGCTTGCAATATAATTATTTGCTTTTTATTGAGAGGTCCGCGCAACGCCATTACAAGCGCATTACTGGTACATCGCGCGTCGCACCGCGAACTTTTATTGCTTTTTGAGGCACGTAAACGTAATGGTATTGGTCATCGGGAAATATACAGGCGCGAAATCGACAATTATCAAACGTCGATTGTTTCAAGTCGAATAATAGATAGCCGTGCGGCGCAGCCGTTGCATCGAAATATACCTCCTGCAAAAATCGCGGATGCTCGGGACATACCTGACGGGCTAGGTGCTGAATTTGCGCGCGATCTCGCGGATTTTTGAAGACAACGATATAATTAGCGTTTAAGGAGATATCGCGTTGCGCGTGACCCTGATGGAAGAGATTTTGCGTGCTGAAAATGACACTAAGATTTTTATGATGGCTACCCTTGGTGAAAAGATCGACCACAGTATTGTTGGATGCCTCGCGCATCAGATCGTCAATGACCACAAGTTTAGGTCTTGTATTATTCGAGTAGTCTGCTGCTTGCGGTAAACCCTCGTGAAAGTCGATTTTATCACCTTACTCTGAATACCCGGACTGCTTCTCTGAGTAATAAAAAAGTATACGCTCGAACGGGACATCCGTCATTTCGCGCATGTATTTAAAGAATTTTTTTACGAAATCTGTTTTACCACAACTCGTAGGACCGCTTATCACAGCTGTCCATGGATGTTTCGAACGTGTATCCATATCGATGAGTGTCTATCAAAATCAATCAGCTGACTCTTAAATAAGCTTATACCGTGACGGCGGTGGCGGCGGGGGCAGCGGTGGCGGCGGCGACCCGGCGGCGTCAGCTATTTTCGCGGCCTTAACGAGCTGATAAGACGCGGCGGTATAAGCTGGTGTTTACGCCGTATGTAAATTAAATAACGATAGTTTTTATATTTCTCACAAATAAAGCAATATTTTTATTTCACTATGCATTAATCTCTATGTGCAAATTTTACGAATCATTAAATTCTAAACAGCAATATTATATTATATTATAAAATTGACACTCTCATGCGGGGGTCTGGTTATAAAAAGCGCAAAATTTCGCGAATTCCTCATTCATCGGACGAACGTAAACCGCGACGTATCTCCCGTAAAAATAAAAGTGTAATAAAGAGAAAAGTAATCAAGAAGAACAAGAACAATAAGAACAATAAGAAGAAGAAGAAGAAGACTCGTCAACGAACAGTTGCAGATATTTTTGGATAGCTGAAACAAGATGGCTTTTCTACGTGCGCACTCGTGCGAGTGTCTTAAATCGGAACTTGAATTATTTTCATTCCCACCGACGCAAACTTCTATCGAAGGCTTCAATTGGGTGTATTACAAACCAATATCTTTGCTAACAGATGATTCACCGATTGAATTTGTTATTCCTGGACAGGGTGATGAGTATATCGATCTCGCGCATATTATGCTTAGTCTGAGAGTGAAAATAACATCTCCTACTGCGGAAAATGCCGCGGGTACAGCATCGAAAGTAAGTGCCGGCCCTGTAAACGATCTCTTGCATTCTATGTTTAATCAGGTGGATGTATACCTGAATCAAAAGATAGTTTCACCTCCAAATAATGCCTACGCTTATCGAGCGTACATAGAAACACTTTTGAATTACGGTCCAGCACCAAAAAATTCGCATCTCACGAGTGTTCTCTGGTACGATGATACCCCTGGAAAAATGGATGATATAACATCGGAAAATACGGGTCTTGTGAAGAGAAAACAATTTTTAAATGTCGAAAAAACTGTAGTCTTGCTCGGTCATCTGCATTGCGATATATTCAATAAGGAGCGGTTCCTATTAAACGGCGTCGAGATGCGACTACGGTTGGTGCGGTCTAGAGATTCATTTTGTCTTGTGGGGGATACAAAGAATGGTCAGTGCGGCTTAAAGATTCTCGAGGCATCGCTTCTCGTTCGTTGAACAAAAATAGCTCCTGGTGTGCTGCTCTCGCATGCTGGAACTCTGGCAAAATCTTCGGCTAAATATCCTCTTACGAGAGTCGAGGTCAAAGCCGTTTCAATACACTCTGGTGTTCATGGAGAGACTATCGATAATATCGTGTTAGGTCAATTGCCGAAGCGTATAATTATCGGTTATGTCGATAACAAAGCGTTTAACGGCGACTTCAGGATGAATTCATTCAATTTCCAAAATTACAAGATAAATTATCTCTCGTTGTATGTAGATGGTGCTCAAATACCTTCGAAACCGTTACAACCTGATTTCACGAAAAATCATCTATAGGTGGATGCTTTTCAAACGTTGTTTTCGGGAACTGGAATACATTTCTTGAACGACGGTAATTCGATCGATCGCGATAATTATCGCGATGGACACTGTCTGTTTGCTTTTGATTTGACACCCGATCTTTCGGCGAACAGCAATACACATTGGAATTTAATAAAGCACGGTAGTGTGAGAATAGAGGTACGATTTGAGGATGCGCTTGCTTCAACGATAAATTGTTTAGTCTACGCGGAATATGATAATGTCCTTGAAATTGATGCCTCTTGGCAAGTAATGGTGGATTTTACCGGATAAGCGAAAAATGTGCTGATGTCGGCATAAAATTATTTCGTGTTCAGAGACGTAGAAGCGTGTCTGTGAGTAACTAATCAGTCGAACTCGAGCATCTGTACGGATTAGACGTGAAAATGGATATCGTCGTGGATATACAGGGAATGCGTGGTAAAGACTCGGAATTTATTCCGATAGAAATTGCCGTGGTAGCAGTGGATAAGCCGTACTCTGCTTATTGGGTCGTCGCACCGCCGTGTCACTTTGCCGAATTACCACAGCATTCGAGAAGCCAGAATAATTTTCTCTCGAAATATTTTCACGGTCTGGAATGGTACGAGGGCGATGTGAGCTGTAAACAGGCATACGCTGACTTGCGTGAATTTTCGCGAAAATCAAGATGTATATATACTCGCGGTCACGAGAAGGCTATACTTCTTTGCGATATCACGAGTCGTGAAATTTCCAACCTGGAGGATGAGGAGGGCGCCCCATCGTACACATTTATGCCGAAATCTTTGCGAAAATGCTTCAGACACGCTATGATGAACGATACAGCGTCTTCGCATTATGCAATGCGCCAGGCTTTCCAAATAAAAAATTGGCTTCGCGAGCACCCGTTTAAAGGAGAATTATACATGGATGTTTGGTCAGCAGACGAAGAGGAAGAGAATAAGAAAGAGGAGAAATCTTCATCATGTAGTCGTGACACGATCGACGATGCTGTGAAATAAATTTTGCATATATATACGTCTTTCAAAGCGTATCGGTCATCATTTAATCATTGACTATGTGTTCAGCATGAACACTAAACAAATCTACGAGAGTCTGCAATATCTACCACTTTCAACCGTTGGCGTATACCCGGCTGACAGAATTCCTCGTGTATGGTCGTTACCTGCCGGACTCGTAGTTAACACGGATTACCACGACGGACCTGGTGAGCATTGGATCGCTATGTACGTTAACCATCATGGATATGGAATGTACTTTGATAGCTACGGGCTACCACCGGTTATACCGCAACATCTCGCACGACTACGAAGAAACTGCAAGTTCTATCGGTACGGCCTCAAGCAGCTACAGAGTAATACGTCGGATGTGTGTGGAAAATTTTGCATCGTATTCCTACATCTTATGTCGTGCGGCTTCACCATGTCGCGATTTAATAATCTCTTTAACGATAATGTAATGAAAAACGACAGATTAGTGCGTGAATATTACAATGCTTTTGCCTCTCGACGATCAGACAGTGATAAAAATAAATTTAACGGCGGAGGAGTCTCCGAGCGAAGATTACCGTGTTTGCAGGGATGTTGCATACGACGATAAATATGTGTAAAGTGATTTAAATTAAATATTGATCAATTAAAAACGAATACATCGTCTTACTGTGCCTCTTATTTTATAATTATATATAACTTATAATCGAGGTCCCTCGCGGTACGGTATCATATTCTGCGCCTTTTACTGCAGAGCAAGCGCTTCGCGAGGAGCACAGCGCAAAGCGGTACGCACGTGCAAAACCGCTGTCGCTGCTCTCAGAGCGCTGGACACTTTAGTTATGATTCAGAGGGCGGTTTGCTATCTTCAAACCCCGTGATACCAACCAGCAGCATCCTGAGCATTCAGTCTGTCTTCAACTTCGTGATCGCGCAGTCAAAAACGTATTTTTCGCAATGTATCCTCGTTACGAGGCTAGCGGGTTTTCGGTGTCCTCAGAGCCGAAATAGACATCGGGTACGATGGCGGCGACGTGGACGAGGGTTTCGAGAACCCCGAGCTTCCTGAAGCGGACGATGCTCGGTTATGAAAGTGTCGACGCGCGCGCGCGCGAGCGTCTGTGTGTGTGTTTGTGTGAGTGAGATAGTGAGAGACAGGAGTTTAAAATCGCCGTCGAAGGAAGGTGGATGTCAACAACAACAGAGGTAAGTACCTAATTTTTTTCCTTTTTTCAAGTATGTGTACACCATTGCTCCATCCTGCTTTTATCTCTAGTCTTTCTTGTTCACCAGAGTACCTACACCACCTCACTTTACCATCTCCACGTTACCGACACTGGTTAAGCAGAGTGGGTAGCGCGACCGTGGAAAAGTGGGTCGGTGGGGGTAGCCGCGTGGTGGGGGAAGGAGTGGGGATAGGAGTGGGATGGAGCAAAGATGTACACATACTACTGCCGCACTGTCCCCTCTCTGTTTACGTGTTGTCGCCGCTGTGTTCAAAAAGTTTTCCCCCGATTCTTTGGAGGACTCGAAGCCTAAAGCGATAAGCGCTCCTACACAACACTACAGATATATGGCCGAGAAACAGAGCTATTTTTGCTTCCTCGTAGAAAAAGTATTGTTTTTGCGAAAATTTTTTTTTTCGAGACTTTGAAGCCAGAGTCCTTAAAAAGTCCCATAACATCGAAAATCCATTTTCAGAGAAACATGTTTGAGCACGCGTGAGCGTGTGCGTGTGTGTACAAACAAATATTTGACGACAAGGCGCGCCGGTAATAGACGGTCGGGACAGAAATTCGTGACTCGAGCTCCGGCCGATCGAGGGTGACATATGGGCACGCGATTCCACGTACGAATTATAGTTTTTTACAATGAAGGGTGCCGCTTAATCCACCGTCGGGGCTGCATCACTGGACCCGAACAGGGCTTCGCCGTTCCTCCACCCCTGATCTGCATGGCGCCGATAGCTGAAAATTGACGTGTACACATCGTTTCATCGTACCTTCGATATGACACGAACACACACGCGCACGCGCACGCACGCACGCACGCACGCACGCACGCACGCACGCACGCACGCACGCACGCACGCACACGCACACACAAACACACACGTTGCGTTGGTAATCCCGATAGGCGAATAATGGAGTTATGAGTAGTGCACGGGGAGGGATATACGAGGTATCCTAAAAAAATAACGGGAACTTTGTAATTTCTTGTGTTGTATTATTCTAAAATTGAATATGTATACAATTTTGCTATAAGAATGGAATAAAGTGTAGCAGAGATTTAAAAATGTTAAATATTGCTTTCGGTGAGTCTGCTATGAGTAAAACAACGATTTACGAGTGGTATACGCGTTTCCAAGATGGCCGTGAAGACATTGAAGATGACGAGTGCCCTGGACACCCCAGCACATCACAAACCGATGAAAACGTGGAAAAAGTGAAAGAAATGATTGTGAATGATCGCCGAATCACAATCAGAGAAGTAGCTGATGATGTTGGAATATAAATTGGCTGTGTAGCAGACAAATTATGAAGCGTGTAGCAGCAAAATTTGTTGCAAAATTGTTGAATTTCGAACAAAAACAGCGGTGAATGGACGTTACTCAGAAGTCGCTAAATGGAGTCTACAACGATGCAGAACTATTGAAACGTGTCATAATAGGTAACGAAACATGGTATTACGGATATGACGTCGAAACTAGGAAGGTCAAACGGTCAATATGGAGTACTAGTTACAAGTTCAACACCGTTTGCGTGAGGCAATCAGAAAAAAAACGGCACGGATTTGTCGTGAAACAATTCATGGATTTTGCACCACGATAATGCACCTGCTCACACTTCATTGCTTGCTGCGTGATTTTTTGGCCAAAAACAACATTGTAATGATGCCCCAGCCTCCATATTCGCCAGACATGGTTCCGTGTGACTTTTTTCTGTGCCCAAAAATAAGAAGAATCTTAAAGGGTCGTCATTTTGCAAGCATAGATGAGATTAAAAGCGCATAGCTCAGAGAAAAAAATTTCTTTCGCCGTCCGATAGATAACCTTGACATATGAAAACCGTAAAAATTTCAAATCATTCTGATAATTACTTTATCTATGACACTTTTCCAAAGTTGTTAGCTGACATTGTCTGTCAACAATGGAGAAAATTAATTATCGCGCAGTGATAAAATTCCTTAATTCGAAAAGGAAAAATACTTAGAAAATAAAAGATGAGTTAGATTCTGTATACGGTGAAGCCTCCCCTTCATTTACAATGGTCAAACATTGGATGGCCGAGTGCAAACGTGGTTGTACGAGAATTTTAGACGAGGAACGTTTCAGGCGCCCGAAAACTGCTACAATAGACGAAATGGTCGATTTAGTGCATCAAACTGTGATGGAAGATCGTCGATTGACTGTTAAGGATATTGCTAAGGCTTGTGGGATGTCATCTGAACGGGTGCACAAGATTTTACATCAATATTTGGATATGCGAAACTTATCCTCGCGCTGGGTGCCGCGCTTATTGACGATCGACCAAAAGCGTATACGGACGGACATGTCGCGCGAGTGTCTCAGCTTGTATAAATAAATCCAGCGAAATTTTTGCGGCGAATGATAACCATCGATGAAACCTGGGTATACCACCATACACCTGAGACCAAATAACAGTCGGTGCAGTGGATTGCGGTGGGGGATCTCTTGAAGTTTGAATTGCTTCCGCACCCACCCTATTCGCTAGCTCTAGCTCTCGGCGACTTTTACCTCTTTCCTAATTTGAAAAAATGTATAGGGGAAAAAACATAAGCCAAATTCTGAGGTGGAAAACGCTGTAAACCAGTATTTTTCAGGTTTAGACAATCAATTTTTTTCCTGACGGCTTAAAAGGATGGGAGAAACTTTGGACTAAATATGTCGAATTGCAGGTAGACTACGTTGAGAAATAAGTTTTGTTTTGCTTCGAAATATGTGTTTTTCTTAAAAAGGCCGGAAAATTTTCAAATAGCCATCAAATGAATATGTTCTCCGCTAATCCTCGATAATCCGTACTTGGCCTAGGGATATTTCCTCGCCTTGAATTCTCTCCCTTCGATTTTGCCTCCTTTCCCTCCTTATACGAATGATGTGATATTAATGACTGGGGCCAACAGACAGATATAAAGGAAAGGGTAGAGCCGGACAGTCCTATGCCCGAGATGTACGTCCATCTCGCTCGACAGTAACCGAGAAAAAGCCCTGAGTAACTGCCGGCACGCGTGCTCGCGAGCTATGCTCCCCGTCTAACGATCCAAAATCGTGCTAATTAGGGGAATCACTGTCGCTAGATGACTGCGGCTGGACGACGCATAAATTAAGATAGATGATAGGGATGAGGTAGTCCAGCCCGGAAAGTAAGCCACCCTTGATAACGTAGCAGGTGGTTTTCAAGCGGGACAGCTCGAGATTCCGACGGTAAAAACCAGAACATGGTTGTACCCTTTCACGAGACACGTAGCGACGCGAGGTCCCAAAGCTGACCAAATCAGTGAGTGCGATGCCTTCCTTCCTTTCTTCCTTCCTTCTCTCTCTCTCTCTCCCTCTCTTGGTCTATCAGATCATAGGAATAAAGAAAAGTACAACAATAATTAAATATTGTCCTATGTGATTATACCATGGCCCTGCGATATCGGCTTGGAGCTGTCGAGTGAGGAGGACGTAGCATTCTATGATCGTATATTTTGCCACGTTATACAACTAATAATGGTTTTAGAATTACATACATCAGCTGTATCTTCTATATTACGTGAATACGTCGCAGAATTGCAAGCTGAAGTGATAGTAACATGTAATTATCACGACCAAGAGGCTAACAACAGATTAGCTCATGCAGAACGCCAGAATTTGTGCCGTGCACGGTAAAGGGATTGAGAGGAAAGAAATAGAATCACTGCCAGATAGATTGCCAATGTTCAGAAGCACTATGGAGGTAAAATTACTGAACTCTACACGAACTGCAACGCTTTACAAATGTGTCCGGAAAAGTGTCCATAATGCGAAATTCGTTTCACGATTGCTGCAGCCATGGGAAAGTATAGTTTGAACCACTAATAGAAGTGGCACCGGAATGCGTTCTTTATTCAAGGTTACTCATGAGAAATCGTACTCATTTCTTGAATGAATTAACTTTGATAAACTTTGAGGGAAGATGTCTAGGGACGTATTGCTTTAAAATACAGTGCCAAATTTACTATCAAGTAAACACTGCACTCTACCCTGCGCCTGATGAACTACCAACCTACGGCCAGCTGTTTATCGTCGATTCAGTATATCGTCGAGGTATACTGGGAGCACTTCATACAGAGTCATCGAATGAGAACAACGAGAAGCTAGCAACGGGACGGCCAAAGAGGGAGACGTGACTGCCACGAGGTCCGTCGATAATGCTTTAACGAAGTCACGAGGCGCCAAGTAGCGCGAACCGCCATATTGGCATCTTCTCGACTCGTGGTGGACGTTGTATCGTGAATATTCGTTACTTTGAACTGTTTCAAAGAAACCCATTCGAGTATATACCTTGTGAGTACGTAAGTCATTATATTGGGTCTGGGAAAAAGTTCGTGGCGTTTTTCCCGATAGATGGCATCAATTGCAAATAAGTCAGGAAACACAGATCGCAGGGACACCACTAAACGCTTGTTGGAAAGGTGACACTTCGAACGTTACTTTGAGTGTATAAACATCGAAATTGGTGCAGTGGTTGGAAAGTTGTTTGCGTTTGAAAATGGAGAAAAGTAATGAAAAATTGCGCTATATTTTGCAATATTATTACGACAAAGGGAAGAACGCTGCGCAAGCTTGTGAAAAAAACTGTGCTGTGTACGGTGAAGGTACTTTATCAAAATCTGCTGCGCGGAAATGGTTCGCTCGTTTTCGTTCTAGTAATTTTGATGTGAAAGATGAGTCACGCTCTGGTCGTCCAATCACTGAAAAAGATGATGAAATTCTTGAAAAAGTCCAGCAAGATAAGCGTATCAGCAGTGTTGATATTTGTATAGAGCTAGGCATTGACCACAAAACTGTTTTGAACCGTTTACATAAAGCTGGCTACAGAAAGAAGCTCGATGTATGGGTTCCTCTTGAGTTAAGCGCGAAAAACATGATAGACCGAATTAACATCTGCGATGCGCTGCTTAAGCAATTGAAAGAAAACGGCCCGAATTGATTAATACGAAAGGTGGTCTTCCATCATGACAACGCCCGACCACACACTTCTTTGATGACCCGTCAAAAATTGCGAGAGCTTGGTTGGGAGTGTTGTGCCGCGGAATATTCCACTCCGTATTTAGTATATTCGGGAATATTCCATAGTAACGAAACATTGGAATTCGTTCAAGACAAGAACCGAAGTCCAATGCCCGATCGTATGAACGACCCCAAGAACGCTGACGCAGCATGAGCGACTCGCTTGGCGTTCGGGCGAAAGGCTAACGCTAAAATTGCGAATTAAGGGATTTTCGTGAAGACAGTTAGCAACTGCTTTACGAAAAGACAGTATTAAATTAGATTGAAAATAGAACGGTTGGTTCCTCGTTTAATACTCGAAACAACGCATTATTGTACTTCTTACTTTGATATATAAATAGGCAACGGAAAGTTACCGTTGCTAATAATAAATACTTCCTTTTATATAAATTCGCGTTTCCATCTTTTACTCGAGATCCATCTCCTTATCGGCAAACGATCCCAAAAAATAATAACTTTTAATATTATACCGACTACCGAATAATCCAATTACTCGGTACCGGCATAACATTTGGTGGCAGCGGTGGGATCTGCCGAAGTTAAGTGATTCGTGATGTATTAGGACAAAAGTGTTTTGGACAAAGTTGAGAATACTCTGAAGTGACGACTACGACGCGTGCAAGGACACCGGTGTAGTTCGTGAAAACCCGACTAATCTAACGCGAAGACGCAAAGTGAACGTCGGTGCGGGGTGACGTATCGGTCAACCGTTTAAAGTCCCGATTGACGGTGTCACGTCAAGTCGCGGAAAACCGCACAAAGTGTGCAGCCGAGTACGCAAAGCAGCTACTCGAGAAGAAGCCGTCGCGCAACCATTGGCGACGCACCAAGGACGAACCCAGGAACCAACGAAGAAACGGGTCAACAGCGTCAGGAAGGACGACAAGGACCATCGACCGAACAGAGATACAGGACAACAAGTCGGCAACAGTATGGAAAGGACAATCTTCCAGATCATCTATCTGTAAGTGGCGGTTACATTATACTTATACATATAGCCGATAAACTGAAGCCAGATAGGACAAATATTTTGAAATTTAGAAAACAAAATTAATAATATTGCCAAAGCCAGCGTAGAACCGATATTTGGGAAAATATTCCACTAGATATATATTTCTCTTGAGATTTTGTGGGAATATTTTAAAGTAGAGTTCGCCGAGAAATTAGCAAACATGTCAGAATCGAGAGGAGCCCGATCAAGGCATAGGGGCAACTCGCTAGAGACAACGTTGCCTGGCGCAGGGGTAGCCCCTACAGCCGGTTTAGCTGCGGCAGTAGGAGACATCGTTTACGAAGCGCGCAGGGCGCTATTCGAGCTCTCGCCGTCGGGGCGAATCCCTTCGACGAGACAAGAGGCCCTTGCAGACCGACTAACGGCCCAGTTCGGCGTAAACCCACGTAGGGGTGCGTCGTTCGGGGATTTCGACAGCGACGGTAGCGACGACGTGTTTAATATGGCTACTGGCGAGCAAACTCTCGAGCACATCACCGAGGAAGTGGTTGAGCGGGAAATAGAAAACATGCGAACCATAGATCGTGTAGGTTTTTCAGCAGCTACCGGTACGACAGCCCGGTCGGTACCAGCGAGAGTACGCGATCGGTTGGAAGCGGTCGACCGAAGCCAACGCGAACTGGAAAGAGCGCGACGCCAGTGCGAGAGGCTGCAGCGCGAGCACGATAGAGGCCAACGCGAACTCGATCGCGAACTCAGGGAGGCCGAAACACCGTCGGCGAGACGGAACTTGGCGGACACGCTCAACGAGGTAGGTGCGGACGCGTACGAACTCATCCGGTCCCTACGAGAGCAAAACGCCGAACTATCGCGGAGGCTGGGAAATACAGGGTTGGAAGAACGTCCAATACCACGTCCGCGGTCGAGGCAAACCCGATTTGAGGAATCGGATTATCCCCCTGCGGATCCCGTGTTCCAGAGGGAACAACGGAGGGTGTCGGAAACACCGAGTCGGACACTCGACCTGGGGCTGGCCTTGAAAAATATAAAGCGCTTCGACGGCAGCAACGCTGACGAACTAGATGCCTTCTTGCGATCGTGCGAGACAGTTTTCAAGAGAGTAGCACCCCAGGATCAAGACATCCTGTTGGAACTGGTGCTCAGCAGCAAGCTCGAGGGAAGGGCGTCCAGAGAGATGAAGCATAAGGTCATTCTCTCGGTAGCGCAGCTTAAAACCGAGCTAGAGGCCCTGTACGGAAAACGGAAGTCGTTGCCTGCGTTACAAGTGGAGTTCAACTCCCTCCGGCAGGGCCAGGGTGAGGATATCATGGTATACGCCGCCAGGACTGAGCGTATCATCGTCGATATAATAGAAAAACTCTGCAAGGAAGCTACCTCGATGTTGGAGATGCGCATCGTCGAAAAAATAACACGGAAGAGCGCCCAGGCCAACTTCGAAAATGGATTGCATGGGCAGGTCCAAATTCTGGTGAGATCTCGTAATTACGCCACCCTCCACGAATCCGTTACAGGAGCCATCGAGATCACGAATATGGTGCAGCCAAAGGGAGGGGTAGGTGGAGTATTAAGCCACCCCAGAAGGTCCCAAGGCGCATCATCCCGGCAGAGCGAAAATTGTTTCACCTGTGGAAACACTGGACACATGGCTCGAGACTGCACCCGCAGATCGGAACGAGTAAGCCTACCAGTACCCAGTGAGAACAAGTCAATCCACAATGTGGAAATAAACTGCAATTACTGCCAGAAGAAAGGCCACATGTGGAAGGACTGCCGGAAAAGACTGTCGCAGAATAAAAGCGAGCCAACGCAGCCGCCCCGACAGCCAAGAAACGCAGGCTACAAAGATGCAAAAAATACGGTAACTGCGGGGCCAGATCCAGCCACTGCAAGCATGAACACGCTGGGCGCACTGAGACTGAATACGCTAACTGTCCAGCAGAGACCTGCGTGCAAGCAGAGGAAGACAACGCTGCAGCTTCTACAAGTAACGCTGCCGGCGTCGAGTGCCACCGCCAGCGACTTCGATATCGATGCGCCGTTAGCCACGACCAGGGTACTCACCCTCAAAGCGGACACCGGAGCGCAGTGCAGCATAATCAAGGAAGGCTGTCTCAAGCCCGAGACCATGGTGAGCAGGTGCTCCGTGGAATTACAGGGGGTAGCGGGCGAAAAATTCACCCCCCTTGGGATAGCTAAAATTGTACTCGAGACACCGGCTCTAAATGTAGAGCATTGGTTCTACATCGTTCCGAACAATGTGCCGTTGAAGGTCAACGGATTACTTGGCATGGACTTTATCAAGCAGCATAAAGCGGACATCCTGCATGGCGAGATGCTCAAGTTGTATGGGCACTGCATTCCGTTACGGGACGGCGCGATATATTCGTTACCACGCGGTAGAACTGCCGCCACGTGCAAATACATAAGCCTGCTTACAGAGATAAATCTTCCTTCCGGAAACGGGCCTAACATGGATGCCGCCAAGAAAAATAAATTTGTCAGACTACCTACAAGGAGTAGGATCGGCCGAGGCATCATAGAGAGACCCCGTGTCACACCGTCAAGAACCAAAAGAGTGAGTTTAAATGTTTCTAAATGCGACGGGGAAGTGCAACAGCCGACGGTGACATGCGAGCCGTCGGAGATAGCGAAGACCGTACGTAGCCGCCGGGTCAAGGCACTGCGCGTTAGCTCAGAGAGCACGGGGAAGAAGGCCAAACGGTTTGCGCAGCGTCAACGGAAGCCCGACTTGGTGCCCCCCAGCAGTGAAAAGCAAGCAGCTCGCGCAGGAATAGTGTGCGAATATAACGGTGTATTCCAACTACGAGGGAACAAGCGACAGCGCACAAATGAGGTGCAAGATCGCGCACCCTTTAAGGTCGGATCGAAGGACCTAGGATCGCAACCCTTGCCTGGGAAGACCGTAAAATCGGGGCATGGGTCCGGTAAAATGCATAAAGCCGGAAAAAGAAATACTGATGCAGACGCTCAAAGTCGCATATATGCGACCACACGAGCCCAAGTGGGACAGAAAAGACAGTCCCACAAAAAAGAGAATGATAGCGCAATCGGGTATACGAACGGCCGCACAAAGCGGAGAGTCGAGGATACCCAAGGCAACTAGTATAACTCGTCGACATGGTAACACACGGAGTAAGAGCTACTCGCTATAATATGGGCCCTAGCTCAATTCCGGCCATATATTTAAGGTACCCGTTTCACAGTAGTGACGGACCACCAACCGCTCACCTGGCTGTTCGGAGTAAAGGACCCAGGTTCGAGATTGATGCGTTGAAAAATTAAATTGGCGGAACATGAGTTTAACGTAGAGTACAAGGCAGGAAAGCACAATACGAATGGAGACGCGCTAAGTCGAATATGCCTTACTACGAGGGCCCAAGCGAGAGCGAAGAACGAAGTCCGTGTGTCGAAAGAGGACAGCACGACGGGACAAGTAGGCACAACGAAAGACCGCACAAAGCGGACAGCCGAAGATACCCCGTATAACCATGGTAGCTCGCTGGAGCGACAGGTCA
The DNA here is from genome assembly GCA_963942595.1 of Cylloceria caligata. Classification (NCBI taxonomy): domain Eukaryota; kingdom Metazoa; phylum Arthropoda; class Insecta; order Hymenoptera; family Ichneumonidae; genus Cylloceria; species Cylloceria caligata. The sequence goes on along the minus strand of OZ012703.1, from coordinate 56,124,928 downwards.
AGCTCGCCCGCGAGCGAGACGAGGACAGGAAGCGCCCGGGTACGGACAGCCGCACAAAGCGGAGAGCCGAGAATACCCCGGGCCAGCCTAGCAACGCGGCAGAGAGAGAGAGAGGCCGCGCTGGCCAATGCGCCAGAAGAGGATAGAGGGATTCGCAGCGTGCCTGCAGAACGCTCTACTGAATCCCACAGCCCCGCCGAAAAGCCGTGCGGTCGGGGAAGGGGCAAACCACGCAAGCAAGCAACGCAAGCCACTGGTAAGACTGCGAGCACCGCTAACAAGGATGGAGCGGGCCCAGCACAGCATGGCGGACCCGCGAAGCGCGGAAGGCCGCGGAAGGCAAACGTTGCAAGGCCGCTCGATAGAGAGAGCGACCCAACGGCGGAGCCACCGGTGGGCACACCGAGTGCAGAAACTGCGGGCCGAGCACTGCACAAGCCTGCTAAGGAAGCGAGGCAAGGCGGGGGCCACAGCCCGCAAACCTCCGGCAGCACAGACGGAGACAGTGTTACGAAAGAGTGCAGCGACTGCCGCAGTGGCGTAGCCATTCCCTTCCTCGAAGATCGCATGAAAATCATAAAAGAATACCACGACACCCCCATAGGAGGGCATCAGGGTATCAGGCGTACGCTGCATTGGATCCGGACCAAGTACGACTGGCCCGGCATAAGAAGGGATTTGGAAAAATATATAACATCCTGCGAATCCTGCCAGAAAAATAAAATCGGAAAAAGGGAACGAGTACCGATGGTGGTAACTGACACCCCATCGAGGTCGTTTGAAAAAGTTGCGGTCGACATCGTAGGACCACTACCGGAAAGCGTCAACGGGAAAAAATATATACTTACGATTTAAGACGCACTTATTAAATACAGCGCAGCGATTCCACTGCCGAACCAAGAGGCTTCGACAGTAGCAAAGGCGCTCGTAGAAGAATTGATTTGCCGGCACGGGACACCGGAAATAATATTATCGGATCAAGGCACGAACTTCCTCAGCTCGACCTTCAAAGAGATATGTCGACTGCTCCGAATCAAGAAGATACGAACGACGGCCTACGATCCGGAATCAAATGGCGCGCTAGAAAGATCGCATCGCACCCTCGCTGAATATCTGAAAAATTTCATAAATGAGGATCAAGGTAATTGGGACGAGTGGCTGCCGTACGCGATGTTCACGTACAACACCACTCCACATACGGGGACCAGATTGTCACCCCATGTATTGGTATACGGACGCGAAGCGGAGTTACCGACCGCCGTGAAGCAGGAGCCCCGCCGCACCTATGCGTACGACGACTACGTCAAAGACTTACGCGAACGACTACGCGCCGCATGGACTGTAGCACGAGACAACCTGGAAGGCGCGAAAAGACGGTCGAAGACTACATACGACCAAGGCGCACAGGTGCAGGAGTACCGCGTCGGCGGACGCGTACTCCTCCGCGACGAGACGGTGCGCAGGGGGCGGTCAGCCAAGCTGACCCCGAAGTGGACGGGACCTCACGAAATAGTAGAAAAGAGGCCCCCCGTCAATTACGTCATCCGAAAGGGACGTAAAATCCAGGCGGTGCACGCAAACCGCCTGAAGCTCTTTATCGAGCACTAATAGCTCAGGAATTGAGGAATTCGAATACTTATAGCTAGTTAAAACTAAATATTAGCTAGAAAATAAATGTGGGAAGGAGTCCCTTTAGGATGCAGGGTAGGGAGCTCCAATAAAATAGAAGAGGTCTTAGGAGACCTAATTTTATCAACTGGAAAAAGAGCGTATTGTTACGTTCTGACGTAACGTCGCATTTATCTTTTTCATTTCGATTACGTTAAAGTTCTTCTGTTTTAGTTTCGCTACAGTAAAAGTAACCTCTCACATTTTTTTTTTATTCTCGAACTTCTTAAGAGGAGAGGAGAGCGATTTTAGCGACAGAGATCGGAACAGGGTGAAGATGCGGCCCTACCGACCGTCTCCCGGGAAGAATTAATCTTGTCAAGATGGAATTTTTCGGCGCTCCCGGTCAAAAGGCAAACTTTCAAACCATGGGATCTACTGCGTAGACCCGGTTATCGACTGCCATTTATGGATCTATGATTCAGCGCGGCCTTACCCTCAATCCTAGACCAGGGGTTCGGCTAGTCACCGTCGGGGCGTTGTTGGTCATAAGGGAGCGGTTGGAGGGAACGCTATCACGTGACCAAGCGACCGCACCCTTTCTTCTCGCTCTTGCCTGAAGTCTTCTCTCTCTCTCTCTCTTTACAAAGATGATGAAATCACGAACAATTATTAAGCGAAACAATTAACAAAAGCAGAGGAACTGTTGATTTAAACGAAAGAGTTATGACTATTAAAATGTTCACACGAATACTGTAGATAAAACTACCCATGGCTGTCACTCGAAAACGAGTACAACCCACATCGAATTAATGAGCTTACCAAGTATAGTCGGGTAATAGAAGAAAGATCAGTACATCAGGATTAATTCCCCTTTTCTCTTGGGATTACATTAATATGTCTCTCGTAAAATATTGGAATTTATAGTAAAAACACCATCATAAATATATAGAACATGTTATGCCTATATAGAAAGGATAAAGGAAATATTAGTATTAATTTATGGTAAAATAGCGAAAAATAGACAGAAAAACGAGAAAGAGATGAGACTAAAATTGAGTTGCAATTAAGCTTCTGCTGCAGGAAAGCGAGGCTGGCCGACTCTCCGCGCAACGAAAACGCCTTGCGCGAGGTCTGAACAGCGATCTAGCTGACTCGCGTACGAACGAAATGTACGAGTAACCAAGCTAGGCGAGTCGTTCTCAAGAGAAGAACTCTCTTGCTCTCTCTCGTTTCCATGCATAGAAATACTTGTTTTACCATCAAGTTATTTATATGGAATACATTACACATATATAGACAGGATAAAATGAATTGTTAAGATTGTTTTACAGCTAAATACTGAAAGTAAAACGAATCGAGAAAGAGAGAAAACGGTAACGCGTTTCAATAGAGCTTCCTCTGCAGGAAAGCGAGGCTGGGCGACTCTCTGCGCCACGACGAACGCCTTATCGCTAGGGCTGAACGGCGATCTAGCTGACTTGCGTACGAACGAAATGTACGAGTAACCAAGTTAGACGAGTCGTTCTCAAGTAAAATCCTTCTCTCTCTCTCTCTCGCTCTCGTTTCTATAGTACGAGAATAATCGTCTAACTAGCAAATTATTTAAGAAAACTTATTAACTATAAGAAATCTAACGTCTAACTAACAAATTATTTAAGAAAACTCATTAGCTATAACTAGAGTAATCACTAATTTAACGAATAACCAATGATGTTTGGAATAAGCCATAACTCAACGAAACCATTTATACTAATAAGAGATTAACGCAGAAATCAGGTTGCATACGTCAAAGTTAACTACAGAAGCTGTAACAAAATTATTATTAGTGGTTTCATGTGAAGGATTTATTTAAGTTACGTAATAACGCTGAAAAACTAAGCCATTACCATAGACACATCTACAGAGAAGCGAGCATAAGGATATTACCTAAACTAGGAAATTCTATTGAAAGTAGGCCAAGAAGCGGGGTGGTAAAAATCGCCTCATTTTCAGGGGAAAAACGCTTCGAACGCGTTCCCTCACCTAATCGCGTGGTCCTCTGTGTAGCACATCGCGCGGACAAATCAGAGCGCGCCATACCGATGCACTTGCATAGATCTATGGCTCTGCATGTCGAGAAGCTACTCTGCGGAGTAAGGGGAATGAATACGTGTATGGTCGAGATAGATCACGGGGAAATTCTTATAATCAGGATAGGGTTTTATCCCTTCTCTTCTTTTACGCGCTTGACGACAAGAATTTTCGACGCTCAGGAGCCCTATAAAAGGCCGCGAAAATCGGCCGGCGACACTTTTTCACGGGGAGTCAAGTAAGACTTTTTCACGGGGAGTCAAGTAAGACTTTTTCACGGGGAGTCAAGTAAGACTTTTTCACGGGGAGTCAAGTAAGACTTTTTCACGGGGAGTCAAGTAACACACAGTTTCACGGGGGATAACTAGAGGACTAATCGCTAGCCTGGCAGTCAATAAGTCGCCGGCAGTGAATTAGAATTTTTCCAAGGCAACAAGTAGTACTGTTTGCCGGGAAATAAAGTAGTACAGAACGATAATTTTTTACCACGGCTTAATTTTCACAAAGTATAGTTTCAAGTAGTACAGAGTAAGAGTACATTATTTATAATTATTAACGCTTGTAAAATCGGGAATATTGAACGTGCAACATTCAACTACTCACGTAGTTTATTTCAATAAATAATTATTAATACGCACCAACGCCTACGTTCGATTTTTAGTCTGTCTGACTACACTAATCTACGCCCAACCAACGTTCAACAGTAAGAACCACAGCAACAAACAACCGTAGGTATAATTTTCAATTACCAATTAAAGTGAAATCTTTCTCCCCGTGAAATTGTCATTCAAGTCCCTCCCCGTTATTCGTGAAGTGATTATCCCCAACCAAGAACAAAATGCACTCCAGCCCTATCCCGAGTAATTTTCCGCGAGGTTAGACTCAAAAACGGGCTTGCGTCTTCGGTATTTTCTCGTCGGGTGTGGTAAAGGGAGAATTTATTCTCCTTGACCAGAGCACGGAAAAGATACACCGAAACGTGAAATCTATGTTAAATTCGTGGGATCGTAAGATAGGCCGCGATTTTGACGTAACAGTATACATATCGGAAAAATATATTGAACAAAACAATTTCATTACGCAATCCGGAGGGGACAGAATACTGTGACCGTGCCAGAAAAGCACCATGAAAAATGTATAGCGTATTAATACTGACACAGGATAGTGTTCGGCGTAGAGTGTAAAAAGAATACCGCGCACACTCTATTCGGTTGATATACACATGGTAATGAGCCTCAGAGTGAGGAAGAAGGCACGCGTAGACAATCTAGTCCCAACGCTGAATAGAGCACAGAAAGGCCAACAGCGAAAGTGGACACAGATAACGGCGATAAATGCGCGAAAAGGGTTATCCAACTAACCCATCCCCTCATCGTCCCAATGCAACAGCGAGGGCGATGGCTGTACGTCACGCCAACACCTGAACCTGTAGGAATAAGTTGCGGAAAAACTATTCCCACTCAACACGAAATATTACACAATTCAGGCATACTGGCTTTGGTAGGCGTATGTATAGTAACCGTCTAAGATTTCAGCATAAAAACCATCAGGCGGACCTCACAGATTATCCGGGAAAACTATCTCCCACCGTTCAATTTAACGTTAACGAAAATTGAAGCCCAGGCGCCCCCTACGCAGACCGAGAGGACAATTCCATTACAGAGCGTGCTGCGAGACCCGGAAGAGCTTCAAAAGCTCGGAGCTCGAGCCGACCAAATCATGGACAACCTCAATACTGCCGGAGACGGGATGCAACACATCCACAATATGAGTTTCTACTCACTGGGTGCAGTAGCACCAATAGCCTTGGTTGGCTATGTTCTGTTTAAATGTTATAGGTATCAGCGAAACCGAACGCCAACAAGGACAAGCGAGGTAACGACCCCGGCAGCAGCCGAGGTAAACATCAACCTCGAGCCGCTCGGACGACAACAGCCAGAAGAGCAACCGCGATCCGAGCTGGCCAGGTTATGCACCCGTCCCCCCAACCGAGAACGACTCGCTCGGCACGAAAGACGATAAGAAGCAAAAGGAAAAACTTCATCGTTACAAATGAAAAAATAAAAAAATTTATTGTATTGTTATATAACTTCAAACGAGAAACCGATCGAAGAGAAAATTTTTTTAAAGAAAAAATTTTTCCTTTTAAGGGGGGAGGGATGTTGTGCCGCGGAATATTCCACTCCGTATTTAGTATATTCGGGAATATTCAATAGTAACGAAACATTGGAATTCGTTCAAGACAAGAAACGAAGTCCAATGCCCGATCGTATGAACGACCCCAAGAACGCTGACGCAGCAAGAGCGACTCGCTTGGCGTTCGGGCGAAAGGCTAACGCTGAAATTGCGAATTAAGGGATTTTCGTGAAGACAGTTAGCAACTGCTTTACGAAAAGACAGTAGTAAATTAGATTGAAAAGAGAACGGTTGGTTCCTCGTTTAATACTCGAAACAACGCATTATTGTACTTCTTACTTTGATATATAAATAGGCAACGGAAAGTTACCGTTGCTTATAATAAATACTTCCTTTTATATAAATTCGCGTTTCCATCTTTTACTCGAGATCCATCTCCTTATCGGCAAACGATCCCAAAAAATAATAACTTTTAATATTATACCGACTACCGAATAATCCAATTACTCGGTACCGGCATAACAGGAGGTTTTGATGCACCCACCGTATGGTGACATAGCACCCTCTGACTAACACTTATTCCGATCTCTGCAGAACTCTCTCAATGGAATTAAGCTGCTTTCAAAAGAAGCCTGTGAAAATCACTTGATTCAGTTTTTCAACCAGGAACCACAGAAGTTCTTCTCCGATGGCATCATGGCTCTACCCAAAAAATGGCGAAACATTGTCGATAATAATGGAGCATATTTGGTTTAAATAAATTCATTTTCACACTATAAGAAAACCAGTTGAATTTTACTAGAAAAACGCCACGAACTTTTTTCCAGACCCAATATATCCGATATACTCGCTCGAACATTGTCCCTGACGAGGCTCAATTCTTCCCGGCTGCGGGACTGGCCGGTGACCCGTAGAATGCTGACTTACCTCGAACGAGGGAATATAGTAAATCACCCCGTCTTTTTCCTCATAACAGTCTCTGCCGTATTTTCAACGACCGCCGATGGAGAGATTTCGGTAAGTACTATGGATCCCAATGTCGAACAGTCGGTATCTCCACTGTTTTCCTCATTTGGTACTCGAGGCTGACATCGGGATCTACTACAAACAGGCAATAATCCAAAACGAGTGTCCAGAGAGGCTTATACGCGATATCGGCTATTCGCAAAAACAGTCAAGAAAATTTCATTCTTTGAGGACGTCGTCTCTTCCAATTATAGGTAGTCGATAATTATGTAAAAATCGAGAAAGATTGCATAAAGTTCATAAAAGAGAAGCAACGGAAGATTAGAATAGAAGACTATATGAATACTGCAGCGCAGAACTCGAATACTACGATAAATGCAGATACTTATCCGCACTATCGTAGATAAGACAATGGAGCTTCATACGAACGTCGTGGGGGACACGTTGTAGACAATCGATGGATCGTACCGTATTGCCCAACGTTGTCGCTTACTTTCAATTGCCATATTAATGTGGAAATTGTAACGAGCGTTACAGTACATCTTTAAAGGGCACGATGTAGCGGCTATTCAGGTGATAGATAGAAAAAATGGCGAAGACGAGGAATGCGTCGTTAATCACGACGAAGTTACCGATCATGTGGAATCTCTGTACGTTAAACCGAATGAGGCAGTTTGGCGTATCTACAACAAAAAGATGCAAGAGAAAAGGCACCATGTAATATGACTCCCGATACATCGACCCAATGAGCAGAGCGTCCCGATACCGGTAAACATGAACGACGGCAAAATAAGGAATGTTGATGAACCTGCAAGACTGTTCGTGTATCCAGATATTTTGCCCCATTATGTGTTCACAAAATCTAACGTTGACGAAGCAACCGTATCGAGGTGGGCAAAACGACAATGTATACATGACGCATTACCCGGTAAGTCCTCCTCAAATTGGATTGTTTTATCTTCAATTGCTTTTGTTGAAGGTAAAATGAGTCAAAAGTATCAAAGATTTGAGGACCGTGGATAGGCAACTCTGCAAGATGTTTACAGCAACATGCCTGGCACTAAGGCTGATCGAAAATGAAGATGAGCAGCAAAAAGCGATTGAAGAAGCGGCCGTTTGGATGATGCCTGGTCTACTTCGCAGACTGTTTCTCAGAATTCTGATTAAACAGTTACCAACCAATTCATCCAGAAGAACTCTGGGAGCAATTTTTCGGAGGATTACGGAAGATGCATTAGCATGCAGCAAGCTTGAAGAAAAGCGTATTTTCAAATCGTTCGTATGCTTATCAATGAAGGTTTGAATCTATCTCAATTCCCGGAAATGGAGCAGATAGAAAATTGAAACAAAGACGACCATAAATGATACCTAGCAAGTGTTGGTTCATGCTGTCTTGAGTGCGATCGATAACGACATCGTCGAGAGGACTTACTTCTATATCGACGGTCCCGGCGGATCTGATAAGACTTTCACTTATACCAGGTATATAAGTAATATAAAATGCGTATTTTAGACAACAGATGGTGCACGAATACAGTTTGTGCTATAAAGATTTGACACTCCGCCATTTTGTTTCGCCATAAACAAGTGTCAGATGCGCATGAGTGATAAATTGGAAAAAAGTGTGCATAGTGTTGTGTTGTTGTGTTCAATATATCGAAATTTATATAGAACAAAGAGCATTCGCGGACAGCATTAATTTTTTGTTTTTATTCGAAGAAAACTGCTGCTCAATCATACCGATTACTTCGAGAAGCTTATCGTGAATATGCTGCATCGCAAGATACGTGTGAACGATGGTTTCGGCGTTTCTAAAGTGGTGACTTCGATGTTACAGACAAGGAACGTGGAAAGCCGTCAAAAGAGTACGAAGATGTGGAATTGCAAGCATTATTGGACGAAGATGATTCGCAAACACAAAGACAACTCGCCGAGCAATTGGGCGTTGGTCAACAAAATGTTTCCAATCGGCTACGAGAGATGGGAAAGATTCAGAAGACCGGTACATGGATACTACATGAGTTGAACGACAGGCAAATGGAAAAGTGCAAAAACACATGTGATATTTTGCTTGCTCGGTACAAAAGAAAGTCGTTTTGGTATCGTATAGTTATAGGGGATGAAAAGTGGATTTATTTTGAGAATCCCAAGCGAAAAAATCATCGGTAGACCCAGGCACACCATCCACATAGACCCCAAGACCGAATCGCTTTGGCAGAATGACGATGCTCTGTGTTTGGTCGGACCAGAGGGGCGTGGCCTATCATGAGCTGTTAAAACCTGGGGAAGCGGTTAATACTAATCGTTACCAACAACAATTGATCCATTTGAACCGTTTGCTGCTTGAAAAAAGGCCAGATACCGAAAGAGGCAACACAAAGTCATTTTTCTTCATGACAATGCTCCATCACATACGGCGAAACCGGTTCACAACACGTTGGAAGCACTCAGCTGGGAAGTTCTACTCCATGCGGCTTACTCACCAGACTTGGCTTTTTCCGATTACCACTTGTTTGCATCGATGCGTCACGCATTTGCTGATCAGTGTTTTCCTTCGTACGAAGATGTAAATAAATGGCTCGATGAATAGTTCGCAGCAAAAGGGGAAGATTTGTACTGGCGTGGTATTCACAAATTGCCCGAAAGATGGGAAAAATGTATAATAAGCGATGGAGCATAATTTGATTGAAGCACTTTTTATTATTTTTCCGAATTTAACATGTTTAAAAAAAAAAAAATCCGCATTGCATACAGTAGCGGACAAAAGTTTAAGATGATGAATTACAATTTGGTTCATAGATCTGTCATACAAGTACTAACGTTTCCTTCGGCTTGTTGTTTTTTTACAATACATGTGTACGTTTGACCTTCATAATGTAGAAGTCTCGGTCGTCAAATGTAAACAATATAGATTATACAATTTTTTTTTCTTCCAACCATCTGTAAACAGCGGACATTAGTTTAAGACGATCTGTCGAACAAGATACCCGTAGTCGATCCACGCAATAATTTGATATATTAATACTGTAAATAGTTTGTGGTGTATCATGCAGTGTCTTAAGTTTAATTACGTACGAAAAGAGTATGGGTAAAGCCCGTAATTTGTCATCAACTGAACGAAAACTAATCGTGTCTCTACGGAAGCAAAATTTTCTTCAATTGCAACTCAAATGAATTGATCAGAAACTTCTTGTAAGCAAGCGTGGTACAAGTTTGTGAAGACTGGGGACCATTTCGATCGACCAAAAAACGGTAGACCGCGGAAAACCACGCCAACGCTGGATCGTCGGATTCATCGATTAAGCGAGAGAGATCGTTTTCGTTCAGCAGTCGATATCAGAGCTGAAATATCCAGTAATAATAATGCACAAATAAGTGTAAGAACTGTCCGAAGACGATTAGACAAATTCAATTTGAAAGCACGAAAGCCACGGAAGAAGCCGATGCTCAGTAAAAAGAATAAAAAATTGCGACTGCAATTTGCTAAGGCTCATCGGCATTGGACAAGTGAGGATTGGCAAAATGTGCTATTTTCGGACGAATCCAAATTCAACCGAATTTGTTCTGACGGGATACTGTATGTAAGACGTCGAATTGGCGAAGATTTAAATCCTCGATGTGTTTTACCGACAGTTAAGCATGGAGGTGGAAACGTAATGGTTTGGGCATGTTTTTCTCGCAATGGTCCTGGACCAATACGCCGAATTAATGGAATCATGGACCGTTTTCAATACTTGGATATATTGAAAAATACTATGTTACCGTATGCCTACGAAAATATGGGTGATAATTTTATTTATCAACAAGATAATGACCCAAAGCATACGGCTCGGGTAGTGAAAAGTTTTTTTCAAGATGAAAAAATCACTTTATTACCGTGGCCGTCGCAGTCGCCGGATTTAAATCCAATTGAAAACTTATGGTGTACCATATAAAGAAGGGTTCAAAGAAATAAACCAAAAAATTTTGACGATTTGTACTCTTTGGTTGAAAAAACGTGGAATGAAACAACTGTGGACGACTGCAAAAAATTAATTGATTCAATGCCTCAAAGATGTGCTGATGTGATAAAAAATAATGGACTGTGGACAAAGTATTGAAGGGAGGAAAATATCTGTATATTTTCTACCAAAAAATATTCTTTTACGTATAGTCTTAAACTTTTGTCCCCGAAGATATCAAACAAATTTATGTTTTCTTTGTTTATTGTATCTAATGTTGTTACGCGCAAAATTGAATTTATGTAATAAATATATGAATTAATGATTAATTAGCTAATACAAAAAAAAATCCACTGAGTCAATTCTTTTCATAAAAAAATGAAGGATTACTTTTTTTTTCCTCTCCGTCTTAAACTTTTGTCCGCTACTGTACTTGTACACCTGGTACTACTCTCTCAAATCTCGTCAGAGGTAGAGGAAAGTGTGTCAGTGCTATAGCCGTCACCGGAATCGCAGTGATATTGCTTCCTGATGGTACGACAGTGCACAAGACCTTCGGGCTCTCAGTACCGCTGTACAACGATTCCTTAGATCATCAAGTTTTCAACACCGAGCATTAAGGTTCAATCTAAAAAGGATGTGTATTTGAAAAATGTTGATCTTTTTATCTGGGACGAAGCATCTATGGCGCCGCGCTATGATCTAGAAGTCGCCGATCGAACGTTACAAGACATTATGAACAATAACCTACCTATTGGCGGAAAATCTATTGTCCTTGGAGGAGACTTCAGACAAGTCCTTCCGGTCAAATTTCGGGGCACGCGAACCGTAACAGTAAGTCTATCAATTAAGTACAATGCACTATGGCGACACTTTCACAAATACGTGTTAACGGAAAACATGAGACTTTTTCCCAACGAAATGGAATTTGCTAAATTCTTAGTCGTCGTTGGTGATGGATTTCTCCACGATCCAGATGATAATCTTGAAGTTTCAGACCGTTGTGTGACAGCTACAGACCAGGCTATAGTACAAGGTAGCTACGCATAATTGGTAAGAGCAATACGATTCAAAGACGTAGCAAAATGTGCCATTCTGTTTATCTGAATTATTCGATGAAACTACTTAAAGACTCTACACGAGTGTTGACGGTTCCGAGAATTGTGGTGATAATGACCACAACAACGAGCTAATATTGCCCGAATATTAGAATACGTTATCGCCACCGAGTTTGCCGCTCCACGAATTTCGTCTCAGAAAGTATCGTATTATAATGCTCATTAGAAACTTGAGCATCAATGAAGGCTTGTGCAACGGTACGAGATTACTGATTATAGAATTGGGTAACAAAGTATTGCGTTGTGAGATTCTATCGGGTGATAAAAGGGGAAATATCGTTATCGTACATCGCATTACTGTTTATTGTGAAAATGATTATCGTTCTACGTTCAAGCGTCGTCAATTTCATGTTAAGGTAGCTTTTGTTATGACAAGTCACAAGGACAAACTTTCCATAATATTAGCGTTGATTTTCGGTGAGATATCTTTAATCACGGTCAATTATATGCGGCCTCCTCACGTGTAGGTTCTTGGGACGGTCTCAAAATGTTTATTGGAGTATAACGCGAGGGGAATGTCGTAAAAAATTATGTGTACGGGGAATTGTATCGCTAAAAGAAGGTCACTAAAAACATTTTTACATGAATTTTCGATAATTTTAAACATCACTTCTGTATGTATTATATTATTATAATGTTCATACTGTAATGAGAAAAAATATAAATTTCATTCGCAGAGTTATGTAAAATACCGACGACTTTAATCAACAAATATGAATTGATGAACAGTGGTTATAAAATAATGTGGTATTGAGACGCTGCCGCATCTATGGATAAGTTATTAGACCAGAGTGCTGCAGCGCGTGAGCACGCGTGGCGGCCCCTAGCAGCAATTTAACAAATGGTGTAGAAAGTCACATTGAATCGTGGATACATAATGAATAAAACCGCTGGCTTACGCTGTTAAAGACAGACTGAAGGCTAAGAATCCTGTTCGACGATATCATGCGCTTAGTCGTGAAGAGGATGATGTCCTCTGTATGATAAAGAGGTGTCCAGCACTTTAAACGCAGCGTAAACTGTTTTGTACGTGTGAATTGCGTCGGAGCATAGGTAATCGAGAAGAGTAGACAAAGGGCATTGCAACTGCCCTTATGCTACTCGTATCGCACAATGCTCGCTCGGCAGTAAATATGCGGAATATAGTTGAAATGGAATTCTCTAATTATTAAACAATAAAAATAAAAATACAAACCGCACTCGATATTTGAACAAATGAATTAATACTTTATTGAAACCACTTTTACACATTTACCGTCGCATGTAGTATCCCTGCAAACACGGTTCTCTTGGCTCGAAGAATTAAAAAGCATTGTAATATACACGCACTATTCTATCGTTTTTTTTACATTGTTGTTAAAGCGACTATCGTGGCGACATAGTAAATCCGCACAACATAAGTTGTAAGAACGCGATACAAAATTGTCCGCACACATCCAACGTATTAATCCGTAGTTGCTTGAGGCCGTATCGGTTCAACTTGTAGTTTGTCCGTAGCCGTGCGAGATGTTGCAGTATAATTGGCGGTACACCGTTGCTATCAGAATACATTTCTTGTCTATGATGGTCAACGTACATGGCGATCGAGTGCTCTTCAGATCCGTCGTGGATATTCGTGCTAACAACGAGTCCGGCCGGTAACGGCCGTACACAAGGAATTCAGACAGCAGGGCACACTCCAACGGTTGAAAGCGGTATATACATCAGACTCTCGTAGATGGCTCCTGACGGGCCACGGCTATTTTCGAAGGTACCCGAATAACATGAACAGAGTATAGACCCCAGACTGTAAGTACTGTGGACACGAACGAGACGACGCGGAACACACGTTCTTCGCGTGTGACCACTGGACAAGACTAAGACAAGAATTAGATGTAATTGTTGGTAGCATCACCTCAGACAATATTGTCCAGGTGATACTCCACAAATCGGAATGATGGCAACTTATTGCCACCTATACAGAGACTATACCAGGTGTATGCATAAGTTTTTTCCGGTTTTTTGGTAAAAAAAACACGTAATTTTCAAGGGAAATTAATTTTTGTTTTATTCAAAATATTGGCCATCGGCTTCTACACATTTCGCCCATCTTTCAGGTAACTTATAAATACCATGCCAGAAAAACTACTTGTCTTTTGCGGCAAACCATCCGTCGAGCCATTTTCCAACTTCCTCGAAATTGCTGAAGTGCTGCTCTGGAAGCGCGTGCCTCATTGATGCGAAGAGGTGATAGTCAGATGGCGCCAGGTCTGGCGAATACGGCGGGTGCGGAAGGATGTCCCATCCAAGCGATTTCAAGGTGTCTTTCACTGCTTTTGCTGTGTGAGACGGCGCATTGTCGTGTAATAAAATCACTTTGCCATGTCTTCTGGCCCATTCCGGTCGTCTTTCGATTAATGCGTGGTTTAAATTAATAATTTGTTGGCGATAGCGTTGTGTATTAACGGTTTCGCCGGGCTTCAAGAGTTCATAATACACAATACCGCTCTGGTCCCACCAGACACAGAGCATGGTCTTCTTGCCGAAGCGATTTGGCCTTGGTGTTGAAGGACTGGCTTCACCAGGTAAAAGCCACGATTCTTTCCGCTTTGGGTTTTCAAAATAAATCCATTTTTCGTCACCCGTCACAATTCGATGCAAAAATGATTTCATTTTGTGACGTTGAAGCAGCACTTCACAAGTGACTTTGCGATTTTCTATTTGACGTTCATTCAAATCGTGTGGGACCCATTTACCGAGTTTATTGATCTTCCCCATTACTTGTAAACGTCTGCTGATTGTTTCTTGTGACACATGTAATGCTTCTGCTAATTGCCGTTGAGTTTGAGTTGGGTCATCATTCAATAACTCCTGCAATTGCTCGTCTTCGCATTTTTGTGGTCTACCAGAGCGCTCACTGTCTTTCACATTGAAATCACCACTTTTAAATTGCGAAATCATGTCTCACATGTTCTAATCGATGGAGCGTGTTCACCATATGTTTCTACCAGCAAACGTTGACTTTCAGCAGCCTTTTTCTTTTGATTAAATAAGAAAAGCAATGCGTGCCGCAAATGTTCTTTTTCAGGCACAAAACTCGACATGATCACTGAACGATAAAACAAACACTCTAGTTTTTGGCGGACTCAACTTGTGTGTGTTTGTAGGTTGATGTCAGACGAACAAAATGACGTATGTGCTAAATTAATACGCTGCGTACTTTTCGCTGGCGCCATCTCTTAGTTAAACCGGAAAAAACTTATGCATACACCTGGTACTGAGACGGAAAAACGCGGACAGCTGCCTTACGGATGAATGAGCAGACGAACTGACGTGACGTGACGGACTACGGACGAACGGCACGAAGGGACAAACACGGACAGAGTCCCCAGCCAGAATGAATATCACCATAGTTCCTGGTTGGGGGAAGGAAAGTAAGGAGGTGGCGGTTTAGTAGGTAGGCCTTTTTTTTGGGAGTCCCACATACCCCCCTGGCTTGTAAGTCCAGGGGGTATCCGTAAAAAAGATTCCGCAACTCCGTGTAAACAATAATAGTAATAATAATAATAATAATAATAATAATAATAATAATAATAATAATAATAATAATAATAATAATAATAATAATAATAATAATAATAATAATAATAATAATAATAATAATAATAATAATAATAATAATAATAATAATAATAATATTTTCGAGAGGTGGTGGAAAATCTTCAGAAAGACAGAGAGGAGGGACCGCACTCCTCAATTGTGTAGGATTTATACCCACTAAAAACCACCAACCCTTTTTCCAGATGTTGTGTAACGACCCCGGAACCGCTTCCGCATTTCGTCAGGGTCGTTCTGTTCGTTTGCCTTTCAGGCCTCTTCATTCTTTCCTGCTTGCTTATGGCCGCGGTACGGCGCAAGCTGTGATTCTCTGCCCAATTCCATTCGCTGACACGCTAATGCCCTAACTGTTTTCACTGTGTCACTTCACTGTGGTTCACTGGACTCGGCACTATTTTCTCGCACTGCACTGTTCACTATGCTCACGATGTCCAACTAGTTGTTGTCTGCTCCGGCTATCACTCTGTTATTTTCTTCTTGTTTCTTCTGGCGTAGAACTATTTCGGCAAAATTTGTCACCGCATCCCACTTCTCCGCGCTGATCAGCATCGATGCCACTATGTTCTCTGGGGTGATAAGACCTAGTGACTCCTCCAACCTTTCCCTCTCATTTCTCCACCGATTACACTCGAAGAAGGTGTGATGAGCGTTGTCGCGTTCAGAATTCCCGTAGATACATCGCGGATTTTCCACTTTCCCCATCTTGTGGAGGTATGCGCTGAAGTAGCCATGCCCGCTCAATAGTTGAGTTAGGTAGTAAGTCACTTTCCCATGTTTACGATCTGTCCATAGGGCCAGATGTTTGATGAGTCTGGCTGTCCATCTTCCTCTTGCGTCACTGTCCCACATGCCCTGCCAAAGCTCCATGGTGTGATTCCTCTCCTGTTTCTTCATATGTTGTCGATCGTGTTCAGCTCGTCGTAGGTAGACTCGTTTCTTCTCTCTTGCGAGGAGCTCGATGGGTACCACTCCAGCAATGACCAGGGCCGCAGGTCCTGATACCGTTCGGTATGCACAGGCCACTCTCGGGGCTCCTCTTCTTTGTACCGCGGCTATACGCTTCCTTCGGCTTTCCGCTTCCAGTGCATCCACCCAGATCTCTGCTCCATACAGGAGAATCGAGTGCGTCACCGACATTAGAAGTCGACGTTTGCTGGTCATTGGTCCTCTCACGTTTGCCATGAAACGGCTCAGCGCTGCTATCATAGTCGCCGCTTTGTCTGTTGCTTTCCTGATGTGTTCCCAGAAGGTTAGTTTGGTGTCCAGGGTGATGCCGAGATACCTCACTGCGCCCTTCGTTTCCACTTCTTCGTTTCCGACGCGCATGCGGAGTATGTTCGGGATCCTCTTCCGAGTGAGAACTACTATCTCCGTCTTCTGCGTGGCTAGGCTGAGGCCGTGGTCCCCCATCCATTGGTGCGTCCGCGTCATGACCTGGTTAAGACGCCTTTGTGCCGCTTCGGGGGTCTCTTGCTGTGATGACCGCGGCGACGTCGTCGCCGTATCCTATCAGGTACGTGTCGTCTGGCATTTCCGTCCGTAGAATTCCATCGTACAAGATGTTCCAGAGATCTGGCCCGAGGATCGATCCCTGGGCTGCGCCTGAGGTGATGACTTTTCTCTGTTGTCCTTCTCGTGTGTCGTAGAGCAGTACTCGGTCCTTCAAGTAGTCGTCCACTATCGCGAGGAGGTACGCTGGTACCTGGAAATGTATCTTTAGCGCCCGCATCATGTCGCACCATCTTGCTGAATTGAAAGCATTCTTCACGTCGAGCGTAGCCAATACCACGATCTCTCGGGAGTAATGGTTGCTCTGCCGCGCTGCCTCGACTGTCCTCATGACCTCTTGAACTGCGTCTACCGTGGATCGTCCTTTCCTGAGACCGAATTGTCGATCAGACAGGTTACCTGCTTCCCGTATCGCTGTATGTAGTCGCGGCTTGATCATCCTCTCCAGCAATTCTTCGGCCGTGTCCAACATGCACAGTGGCCTGTAGGCTGACGGGGAGTTAGGGTCTCCTTTGCCTTTGCTGATTAACACCAGACGCTGCGTCTTCCAGCGTTTGGAAAAAACTCCGCTCTTCAGGCAGCAGTTGTACATGTCGAGAAGCAGTTTCGGGCGGGCGCCTACCACCACCTTCAACACTTCTGCCGGTACGCCGTCGGGTCCTGGGGCCTTCCTGTTCTGCAGTGATTTGACCGCATCCATCAGCTCCTCCTCATTAAATGACGTAATGTCCTCAATGCTGATGTCGAGGTCCTCCTCGCTCTTCGGTGGGTGAGTCGGGAATAGGGTATCTACGATGTTTTCCATCCTATTCAGGTCCATGCTATCTCCTTCCGAGAAAGCTTCTAGTTTCCGCGTCACTATCCTGTAGTCCAAACCCCACGGATCGTTATTCACGTCCTGTATAATAGAATTCCAGCGCTCCGTCTTACTGCGGCAAATTTGACGCTGTAGGATCTTCTTGGCACCGTTGTATTGAGCCGTGATGACTGCTGCCTCATCAGGATTCCTTCTTCGAAATCGGGTTGCTTTCCTTCGTAGTCGGAGGCATCGTTTTCGCTGATTAGCGATCTCGTCGGTCCACCAGTACGCTGCATGCTTGTTCGCTGGTCGCTGCTTTCTCGGCATCGATGCTCTGCATGCTTGCAGTACTAGCTGCATCGTTTCGTCCACCAATTCTTCTGCACTTGGGTTTTCAACGTGCGTCGAGATTCTCCGTCCGTTGAGTATCGCTATACGCAGTTTCCTCTCGTCCATTTTGGCTACGTTCCATCTTGGTGGTAGGTCCCTGTTGATCCTTGGTGCGTTTCCTCCTTCACATAATTCGAACGTGATGTATTGGTGCTCGCTGTTAGTGAAGTCTTCACTAACCGTCCATTTTCTCACACATGGCACTGCGCGTTCTGATGCAAACGAAATGTCCGGTATCGTTCCCTCGTAGCCTGGTCGTCGGAAAGTCGCAGTCGAACCGGTGTCTAGCACTGTGAGGCTTAATCTTGAAACCATTTCCATTATTCGCCTGCCTCTGCCGTCCGGATGCGGCATACCCCATTCGATCGCTCGTGCATTAAAATCTCCAGCCACGATGATTTTTCCTTCCATGTCCCGTAGTTGGTCTTCCAGGCTGTTGAGTTTCTCTTCAAATTGCCTGATGCCTTCATTGGGCGTGAAGTAGCAGCTCACGTAGTAAACGTCCCTCTGTTTAATCCAGACAAAGTCGTTTGTTCTTCCGTGATCTTCTACTCGGCCTTTTCCGGGGTTTGGGACCCAGATGGCTGCAGTGCCTAGCTTGTCCGCGTACCAGTTCGCATTCACTTTATCACAGTATTGCTCACTGATAATAATCACATCACATGTTTTTTCGCGCACCAGTTGTGTCAGGAGGTCGTCGGCCGTCCTGCTCCTGTTCAGATTTCCTTGAAGTACCCTTGTCATTTCGGGTTCCTGTTTTTAGAACTTTTCAACGCTCTCCGAAAAGCGGCACATTTCCCTGTTCCCGGCACGTGGGACGATTGCGCCTTGTCCGCGCACAAAACACACCGCGCTTCCCTATCGCACTTAGCGCCTTTATGACCGGTTTCACCACACTTATAACACAGTTTACTTCTATCCGGACCACTACAGTTTTTGGCTTGATTCCCGCTTCTTCAGTTGCTCCGTCGAGGTCTCTAATCTCGAGGGTCATCTTCGGGATGAGTTCGGTGACTTTGCCCGTATTTCCCAGTGCATCTCTCAGGGCCTTGGTGAAAACGTCCTTGTTCTTTTGGTTGCTGCCTAGCTTCAGCAGAATTTCACCCTTGTGAGTCTGACGGATGGCTTTGATGTCTATTTCCGTGTCTGCAGGGTTCACTTTGGCGCGGATGTCCTTCAGTTGTTCGGCTCTTTTTGGCGTTTCGGTGGAGTTGTTTTATAATAATAATAATAATAATAATAATAATAATAATAATAATAATAATAATAATAATAATAATAATAATAATAATAATAATAATAATAATAATAATAATAATAATAATAATAATAATAATAATAATAATAATAATAATAATAATAATAATAATAATAATAATAATAATAATAATAATAATAATAATAATCCTGTGTCGGGTTGCTGATCCCGCATCGGGCGCCTCCCTAGGTCGCGGATAAGGGACGCCTTCCAGATATGGAAGGTGCCGAGAACTCTCGGGGTGGACGAAAACAAGCACTACACACACGCACCAACGCAAACACCTACACATACATGCCTCAGTGGTATACCGGTGACGTTAATGATCAGGTTCCCTATAAACGGGCGCCCCTGAGAAAGCGAATGGTCGGGGGCCCGTATAAACGGGTCCCACCGAAAAACAAATGATCGGTTACGGATGAATGGACCGGTTTGTCACTAGCACGGGCACTCACACTCACGCACACGATACATAACGGCACATACAAGAAGACGGGTCCCCGCGGGCGCGTCACCCTTTCTGGCCTCGTTGGCGTCGGCTCTCTCGGACTCCTCTGGCGAATATGGCGAGGGTACAGCGGAAACCTGGGAGGTCCTCTCGGATGGAGGACATCGCACGCCCAGGGACCGCGTGATAGTATGGGGGCTCGGCTTGGGGTTAGCCACCCGGGTTGACCGCCCCTTGACAGCACGTGTAAAAAGCCTGTGCGACACCTCGCAGGTCCAGGTGGCACCTGGGTGTGGGCCTGCGAGGGGGCCAGGTGTTGTATCCGACTAACGTAACCAGGGCCACGCTGCAGCAAGCTGTGGGAGATCCCGGGTGTTTTCGGCTCGATGAAGGCTGTCAGGGAATCCCGCGCCTGCGGGTAGGGGCACCGGGGGGAATGAGACGGGAGCTCGAGGTGGGGATCCTCGTGCATAAAACCCCACTTTTCAATGAAAATGTCCGAATCAGAGAAAAGTCGAAAGGTGCGCCAGGACACTGGGCTTCCCACGGCCCAAAACGGGAAAGACGTGGTTCGCGAGGAAGATGGCCGAGATGCCAAGTCGTCGCAGCCCGTGCTACCCAGACCGACAATAAACGAGACAAACGAAGGACGGACAGCCACTGCAACCGGCTGCAGGTTAGAGCCGTGCGGGCGAGGCTTAACAGCGCACCTAGCGCTGTAAACCTCGACAGCTTCAAGGGCACTACCAACGACGGGCAACTGACAGACCCGACGAAGACAATAGAAAGTCTACAGCTGCAGACGCTTGAGGAACTCAAAGAGCAACTGAAAATCATCTTTGAGCGAGTCAAGCTGATGCAGCAAAAAACGGGCATACAGAAGAATGTGAACAAAGAAATGAAGGACGGTATTAAAATCACCATGGAGGTTGCTGAGGTCGCCCTGAGTAAGTGTGAAGGGCTCAGGGACCTAGGGACAGTCAGACAGACCACAAATACGAAGACGGACCCGACGCCGAAACGAAAACGCGACGCGACAAGCGCTAGCCCTCCCCAACAGCCGGCAAAAAGACCTCCGGCTACAAACAGTACGCAACGGACAGAGGCACAACAGTCAGAGGGGAGCTGGCAGACTCAGACAAAGAAGAAGAAACAAAAAAAACGCTAAACGGAACTGACCCGACAGACTAACGAAGACAATGGACAGGTGCGACAGGACAGACCACGCCCCACGCCCCGGGGAATGGCCGTCCTCGTCAAGCCCCAACAGGGAAAGACGTACGCCGACTTACTGCGACAGGTCAAGACAAAGGTAGACCCTGAGACGGACAACGTGACGATCAAGGGATGCCGCAAAACAAAAGACGGAGGACTGTTGCTCCAAATACAGACGGGACCGGAAGGAAGCCAAAACTTCCAGCGCTCCCTCCAGAACGCTGTCGGACAGGAAGGGCGCGTCAGGGCCCTGGTCCCCAGTTTAACGCTGGAGATCATGGACCTCGACTGCGTCACGACTGCGGAGGAGGTCTCGGCTGTCCTCGAAAATGAAACGGGACAGAAAGGGGACCTGAAGGTACACATCTTTGGCCCAAACAAATCCGGACAATGCATGGCAGTGTGCGAACTGGAGGCGCACAGGGCCACGGACTTGATTACGAGACAGAGACTGAAAATAGGGTGGGTTTTCTGCCGCATCAGACTTAGGACAATGGTACCCAGGTGCTACCGGTGCCTCGGTTATGGACACACGAGACGAAACTGCAACGGACCAGACAGGACTAGCTCTTGCTGGAAGTGCGGACGCGCGGGCCACGTCGGTAAGACGTGTGACAGTCAACCGACCTGCTTCCTCTGCACGGAGGCTGGGAAGACGGACGTGGCGCATCGGCCGGGCACCGGCTCTTGCGCGATATTTAGAGCTGTGCTGGAGGAAAGCAGAAAAAAGACGAAGACATGACGAAGGTAGTCCAGGGTAACCTGAACCGGAGTCAGACGGCACAGGCACTGCTACCCCAAATAGCCGACGAACTGGACGCGACTATACTGATACTGTCAGAATAATACCGGGACAAGACATTGCCGACGTGGTTTGCTAACAGAAAAGGTACCTCCGCCATTTGGGTGAGGGGGGAGGCCGCTTTCCGGGTATCCGCCCGCGGCGCGGCAGACGATTTCGTCTGGGCTAGGGTGGGCGCCGTCACGAACGTCAGCGTCTACCTAACGCCAAACTGCGCCGTGGGGGAGTACGGGGAGAGGCTTTCTACCCTGGAGGACGAGATACGAAACATGCACGGACACGTGGTCGTCGCGGGAGACTTTAACGCCAGAGCGATTGAGTGGGGTATGACCACGACGAACAAACGGGGATGGTTGCTGCTGGAGATGACCGCAAGGCTAGACCTAGCAGTGGCAAACACGGGAAATACACCGACATACAGGAGACCGGGCTTTGAGGAATCCATTCCCGACGTGACGCTGACGTCCGACGAAGTTCTCTCACGGATTGAGCGATGGCGGGTGGTAGAGGGCTACAACGCCAGCGACCACCAATACATCGCTTTTAAAGTGAGAGACGAAACAACAACGCGAGAAACGTACCTGACGAACTAACGGGACAACAAGAAGCCGAAAGGCTTATAGACGAGACGACGAAGCTCGTCCAGCGGCTCTGCAAGGACTCAATGCCACTGAAACGCTACGAACAAAAACGACAACAACAGTACTGGTGGACTGACGAGATAGCGGAAATGCGAAGGGCCTGCTTAGCCTGTAAGAGGAGGCTCACTCGGGCGAGAGGAGGACCCCAAGCAGAGACGCTAAGAACAGCATACAGGGCGGCACGGAAGAAACTGACAACAGCGATAAAGGACAGCAAATACAAGTGTTGGAGGGAACTATGTGACGAAGTGGACCGAGACCCCTGCGGCACCGGCTACAAGATTGTAACCGGGAGACTCGGGACTCGAGGGCCACCCGGCGTGATGGACCTCCCGACAACACAAAAAATCATAGACGGACTTTTCCCGACGCACGAGACGAGGACAGAAGACAGTCGCGGAGAGGTGCCACGGGATATACCGCCCTTCACCGAGGAGGAGCTCGCAAGGGCAACCACTGCAATGAAGGCTGGAAAGGCCCCGGGACCCGATGGCACGCCAGGAGAGATTCTGCGGTTGATGAGCAATCTGAGGCCGCAGTTCCTCCTGGACATGTACGATACATGTTTGACGACAGGGAGTTTCGGTGAGCGGAGGAAGAGGGCGAGGCTAGTTCTCATCCCTAAAGGGAAGGGGGACCCTGACTCGCCGTCAGCCTACCGCCCACTGAGCTTACTAGACACAACAGGGAAGCTTTATGAACAATTACTAAGACCGAGACTTACGGACGCAATTGCAGCCGCTGGAGGACTTTCGGACAGACGGCACGGTTTCAGAAAAGGGCGGTCGACGATCGGCGCGATTCAAGACGTGTTAGCGGCTTTCCACGAGGCTGGACGGCGCTGCCACGGGGCTCGCCGGATCGTGCTGCTGGCAACCCTAGACGTACAGAACGCGTTCAACTCGGCGAGGTGGGTGGACATACTGGAGGCGCTGAAAGGCGTCTTCAGGGTGCCAGCGTACCTGATCCGGGTGATAAGCGACTACCTACGAGACAGACGAATCACGTACGAAACGACAGAAGGACCGGTAACTCGGACGATCACAGCGAAGGACGCTCAGAGGTCAATACTTGGACCAGACTTTTGGAATGGAATGTACGACAGCTTGCTGCGTTTGGAGATGCCGCCGGAGACTTACCTAGTTGCTTACTCTGACGACGTGGCAGCGGTCATCGTTGAACGCGACGCAACTCTGGCCCAGCTACGACTTAACCAGGTTATGAGACGAGTGGACCGATGGATGACTGAACACGGACTCCGTCTGGCCGCACACAAGACAGAACTGATGCTACTGACGAGAAAACGGATACCAACCATCATACCTATGATAGTTGGAACAAAAATGACAGAAACCCGGGGGGAAATCAAGTATCTGGGGGTTACCCTGGATACAAAGATGACCTACTGGCCACACATTAGACGGACGGCTGAGAAGGCGGCTGAAAGGGTAACAGCCTTAAGCCGCCTGATGGCAAACACTATGGGACCGAGACCGAGCAAGCGTAGACTCTTAATGGCTACGACCCACTCGATCCTCTTGTATGGCGCCGAGATCTGGGCGGACGCACTCCTAGTGAAGAAATACGGACAGGCGATGACGACAGTACAGAGATGCGGTGCACTGAGGATCGCGTGCGCCTACAGGACTATTTCTGCAGGAGCAGTCCTAGTCGTGGCGCGCGTGATCCCAATAGATCTTCTTGCGTTCGAACGCAAGAGGATCTACCTACAGAGTGCACAAACGGGACGGGCAGATGCGGCAGCGAGGGAAAGAGAAAGAACCATCCATGAATGGCAAAATAGATGGACAAACGAGACCGCAGGGACGTGGACAAGGCGACTGATACCGGAACTGAAGCCGTGGATCGAGAGGAGTAGCGGAGGGGTGAATTTCTATCTCACGCAGCTTCTGACGGGACACGGATACTTTAGACGATACCTACACAACATGGGGAGGGTAAGGACTGCGGAGTGCAAATATTGCGGACATGACCGTGACGACGTGGAGCACACGTTCTTTACATGCGACCGATGGACAGAGACAAGACGAAGACTGGAAGCGACTATCGGAGAAATCACGCCGGACAATATCATCGGCGTGATGATTCAAAACAGCGAAAGGTGGCCCTTGTGTCTACCTTTATCGAAACTGTCCTTAGGGGTAAGAATGCGGATGGATGCTTGAGTGACTGAGAGAATGAAAAAGGACGGCTTTTCAGCAACCTAGACACGACGAGACGGGACGAAAACGAAAAGTTTGACGACAGGATTGCCGGACCGGAAGTAATGCTAACGCAGTTCACGGCCGGGCAATGGACAGAAGTGGCTTCCCTCACCTGACTTAAAGGTATATACCCGTTCTTTTGGCCAGGAGAGGAGGAGTTTAGCTGGTATGCATCTCGTGGAAACCCTGCGAGAGGGGCTATCTCCCTGCTCGACCTTATGAAGCGGGATGAGAGTCCAGCACACGGGCGTCGACGCCCCCCCTGGGGATAAGGGGCAACCCCTAACGCCGAGGGTGACGAAGGCGCCTAGGGTCTATAAAAGATTCTCCCTATTTTTGGCCACGATAAAATAATAATAATAATAATAATAATAATAATAATAATAATAATAATAATAATAATAATAATAATAATAATAATAATAATAATAATAATAATAATAATAATAATAATAATAATAATAATAATAATAATAATAATAATAATAATAATAATAATAATAATAATAATAATAATAATAATAATAATAATAATAATAATAATAATAATAATAATAATAATAATAATAATAATAATAATAATAATAATAATAATAATAATAATAATAATAATAATAATAATAATAATAATAATAATAATAATAATAATAATACGAGACGACTGAAGGACCAGTGACGAGGCAAATCACCGCCGGGGTTGCACAGGGGTCCATACTGGGACCGGACTTTTGGAACGGACTTTACGACGGCTTGCTCAGGCTGGAAATGCCGCTCGGCGTACTACTCGTCGCTTACGCTGACGACGTGGCGGCGGTGATCACCGAGCAGTCTCCGGATCTGGCACAGCTAAAACTGAACCAGACGATGCGACGAGTGGGACGATGGATGACGGATCACGGACTACAACTCGCGACAGAAAAGACCGAACTGACGTTCCTTAGTAGAAGACGTATACAGACGAGACTTCCTATGTTGGTCGGGACGGACAAAATCGTGGCCGGGGGGGGAAGTCAAGTATCTAGGGGTAACTCTGGATACGAAGATGACCTTCTGGCCTCATATACAGAAAACAGCTCAGAGGGCGGCCGAGAGGATAGCATCCCTAAGCCGCCTGATGGCTAACACGACTGGACCGAGACCGGGCAAACGACGACTTTTAATGGCGACGGCCCACTCGATCCTCCTTTACGGCGCGGAGATCTGGGCAGATGCTCTGAAGACAAAGAAGTACTGCCACGCGATGACGACGGTACAAAGACGGGGTGCGCTGAGGATCGCCTGCTCCTATCGAACTGTATCTGCACAAGCAGTTTTGGTGGTGGCCGGCGTAATCCCCGTGGACCTCCTAGCTTTCGAGCGAAAGAGGATCTACGGGAAAAGCGCGGACATAAGACGGGAGGATGCGGCAGTTGCGGAGCGCAACAGGACAATACAGACTTGGCAAGACCGATGGACAGAAGAACGCACAGGCAACTGGACGAGACGACTTGTAAAGGACCTGAGACCGTGGATCGGAAGGGAGTTTGGGGACGTGAATTTTTACGTTACCCAGCTCCTGACCGGACACGGCTACTTCCGAAGGTACCTTTACAACATGAACAGAGTACGGACGCCAGACTGTAAGTACTGCGGACACGAACGAGACGACGCGGAGCACACATTTTTTGTGTGTGACCACTGGACAGAACTGCGACTAGAACTCGAGACGATTGTTGGTAGCATCACCCCGGACAACATTGTCCAGGTGATGCTCCACTCAACAGAATGGTGGCAACTAGTTGCCACCTATACAGAGACGATACTGCGACGAAAAAACGTAGACGGCTGCCTCACCTAACTGAGCAGACGGACTGACGTGACGCGACAGGTTACAGACAACAAGACGAACGGACGAACACAGACAGAACCCCCAGCCAGAAGTAATATCGAAATAGTTCCTGGTCTGGGGGAGGGCAACAAGGAGAGGGCGGTTTAGTGGGTAGGCCTACTTTTTTGGGAGTCCCACATACCCCCCCAGTTCGAAAGGCTGGGGGATATCCGTAAAAAGGATTCCGCAACTCCTTGTAATAATAATAATAATAATAATAATAATAATAATAATAATAATAATAATAATAATAATAATAATAATAATAATAATAATAATAATAATAATAATAATAATAATAATAATAATAATAATAATAATAATAATAATAATAATAATAATAATAATAATAATAATAATAATAATAATAATAATAATAATAATAATAATAATAATAATAATAATAATAATAATAATAATAATAATAATAATAATAATAATAATAATAATAATAATAATAATAATAATAATAATAATAATAATAATAATAATAATAATAATAATAATAATAATAATAATAATAATAATAATAATAATAATAATAATAATAATAATAATAATAATAATAATAATAATAATAATAATAATAATAATAATAATAATAAGAATAATAATAATAATAATCCCTCCCAAGTGTGTCGCCTTGCCGCGGCGGGGGGGCTTGCGTTTCTGCAATGAACTTTAGAGCTCAGCCGGCGGGGGCTCTGGCCCCTGGCAGGTCTAACCTTGCCGGACAGGTCCATGGGGAGCAGGCAGACTAAGAACACACAACATCAAAAGCTACGGTGGAAGGCATCGTGCCTACGGCTGCATGGCCGCAATGATGTAAACTAAAGCGGTCGCGAACGATCCCTGCAGGGCACCGGGTGGAACCCTGCAGTATTTACACCTTACCTAGACAAGGCGGCTCTGCCTAGGCAGACCTACATTCCGACCTACTCGTGGGATTAATATGGAGAAACTTTTAAAAGAAATAAAACCTAAGCAGAAGAAGGAGTTGGAAAAAACATCGACCGAGGAAGAACTCAAGACAATCGGAGAACTCGCGACGAACAATATCGAGGGAGAGTCGAACGATGATAGCTTGGCGAACGTGACTGAAAGTGTCAACCTGAGAAAGAGAAGTATACTTCAGTCATGTTCGTCAACAGGCACGGAAGATCGATCTCTACATCAGAAGAAAAAGAAATTAAGATACAGAAAGAGAGAAACGACACCGCCACCCATGGAAGAGGGTAAAACGGTTCCACCTGTCGTCGGAAATATAAGGAAGCATCGAGAAAAACCTGGAACCTCCTCATTCGACGATTACAATAAGAACCAACCCGATTTGACAGAATTATTACAACTCATTCATGAGACCGCGACGAAAATGGAAGAGGCAGCGGCAATACAGAAAAATATGAATATGGCGGTAAAAACCGGCATTAAGACGATTCTTGAGGCCGCCGACGCTGCGCTAAACATGCAAAGCAGGACAGCCTCGAAGGGACAAATGATGGCAGACGACCTGACAGAGACAGAAACGGAGACAACGGAACCGGCGACGCGACCGACGAAACGGAAACGGGAGACGACGAAGACCCCACCTGAGGCCCGACAGAAGACACCCCCAAGAACGGAGGAGGCCGAAACCTGGACAACCGTGAGGAAACGAAAAAAGAAGAAAAAAATGACGGAACCGAAAAACAAAACGGACGAGACGAACGTACCGACCCAGGCTGAAAAGCGCAGACCGACCCACAAACATAGGGGAACGGCTGTACTGGTCAAACCTGGGAAAGACAACACGTACTCGGACATCGTACGGAAGATAAGGACGACGGTCGACCCGACGAGCAGTCATGTACAGGTGATGGCTCTAAGGAAGACCAAGGACGGACGGTGTCTCATCAAGATACAGACAGACACGGACGGACGAGAACAGTTTGAGCGCGCACTACAGGACGCGGTTGGGGACACGGGCAGTGTAAGGACCGTGACTTCTAGGACACAACTGGAGATCATGGACCTGGACTGCGTTACCACCGCGGAGGACGTGATACGGGCACTGAGACGAGAAACGGGACGAGACGGCGACTTTGGTGTCCACATCTTCGGCCCGAACCGGGCCGAGCAGTACATGGCAGTCTGCGACCTCGAGACGCGGGAAGCCGAGGTGCTGCTGGACCGAAGCCGGATCGGGATAGGATGGGTGCGATGCCGACTACGACAACGATTGACGGTGACCAAATGCTACAAGTGCCTGGGCTACGGACATACAAGGACGAGCTGCACGAACGCGGATCGGACAAAGAACTGCAGGAAATGCGGCGAGACGGGACATTACGCGACGGACTGTAAAAACAGACCGGCTTGCCCACTGTGCTCTGAGACGGGACACGGGGACGTAGCGCACCTTGCGGGAACCGGAAGGTGTGCGGTATTCCGGGCTGCGCTGGAGGAGTGCAGGAAGCAGGCCGGAAGACGGACAGAATAGTTCAGGGAAACCTGAACAGGAGTAGGACAGCAGACATGCTACTACCACAGATAGCTGACGAACATGACGCCGACATTCTGATCCTGTGCGAACCGTACAGGAGAAGAACGATACAAACGTACATTACGAACGAGACAGAGACCACAGCTATCTGGGTAAGGGGCGCTGCCCAATCTCGAATAATTAACTGCGGTGTCGGGGACGATTACGTCTGGGCAAGGGTCGGCGCTGTCACTTACGTCAGCGTTTACCTGACACCCAACTGCGCCGCGACGGATTTCGAGAGGAAAGTGGCGCTCCTTGAAGACGGAATCAGGAATCTGCCTGGAGACGTTATCATCGGGGGAGACCTCAACGCGCGGGCGATCGAGTGGGGAATGACAACAACGAACAAACGTGGACGGCTGCTGCTGGAGATGGCCGCAAGACTAGACCTGGTGGTAGCAAATACGGGAAACGTACCGACGTACAGACGACCAGGGTTTGGAAACTCCATCCCTGACGTCACAATGACATCGGACAGAATATCACCACGGATAGGACGGTGGCGGGTTTTCGACGGCTATACGGCCAGCGATCACCAGTACATTGTCTTCGAAGTGGCAGGACAAACGGCGACGAGACGGACGAGGACCCAATACCCCCCGAGGTGGAACCTCAACAAACTCGACTTACGAAAATTTTCGGAGGAGCTGGCGGCAGCACCAGCACCAATGACGAAAGTCCCCCCTGAACTGACTGGCCGGCAAAGGGCGGAAAGACTCACGGACGAGACGGCCAAACTGACGGACCGGCTGTGCAACAGCACAATGCCGAAACGACGACATAGACCAAACAGGCAACCACAATACTGGTGGACGGACGAAATAGCCGAGCTGCGCAGGCTCTGCTTGGCAAACCGCCGACGAGTTACGAGGGCTGGGGGAGGACCCGAAAGGGAAATCCTCCAAGCCACTTACAAGACGTCACGAAAAACACTTACGAACGCCATAAGGGACAGCAAAACGCGATGCTGGAAGCAGCTCTGCGAGGAGGTGAACGAAGACCCCTGGGGAACCGGTTACAAAATTGTGACTGGCAAACTAGGGGCCCGAGTTCCACTTGAACTCAAAGATGCCGAAACCGCAGAACGGATTGTTGACGGACTGTTTCCGACTCACCCGATACGGACGAACGTGACAGACGACACGGAAGCCCCGGCGGCCCCCATATTTACCGCGGAGGAGCTCTCCAAAGCGACTGCCGCGATGAAGACTGGCAAGGCGCCGGGACCAGACGGAGTACCGGCGGAGATTCTCCGGCTGATGGTTCGCCTGAGGCCGGAGATATTTCTTGACCTGTACAACACGAGCTTGACGACGGGAACGTTCAGTGACCGGTGGAAGACGGCAAGGCTAGTTCTTATCCCTAAGGGTAAGGGCGACCCCAATACGCCGTCAGCCTACCGGCCGCTGAGTTTACTCGACACAACGGGTAAACTCTATGAACAACTACTAAAACCGAGACTGACGGACGCGATACAGACCAGCGGAGGCCTCTCAGACCGGCAGTTCGGCTTCAGGAGGGGACGATCAACGATTGGAGCGATTCAAAAAGTGGTCGATTCCTTCCTGGATTTGGAGAGACATTGCCATGCAGCGCGACCAATCGTTCTGCTGGCGACCTTGGACATCAGGAATGCCTTCAGCTCGGCCAGGTGGGTTGACATCCTGGAGGCGCTTGAAGGCAACTTCGGGGTTCCGGCTTACCTGGCTCGGGTGGTGGGCGACTACCTAAGAAACAGAAGGATCACGTACGAGACGACTGAAGGACCGGTGACGAGACAAATCACCGCGGGGGTTGCACAAGGGTCCATACTGGGACCAGACTTTTGGAACGGACTCTACGACAGCTTGCTCAGGCTGGAATTGCCGCTTGGCGTTTTCCTTGTCGCCTACGCTGACGACGTGGCGGCGGTGATCACCGAGCGATCTCCAGACCTGGCACAGCAAAAACTGAACCAGACGATGCGGCGAGTGGGCCGTTGGATGACGGACCACGGACTACAACTCGCAACAGAAAAGACAGAACTGACTTTCCTTAGCAGAAGACGCATACAGACGAGACTACCCATGTGGGTCGGGACGGATGAAATCAAGGCCGGAGGTGAAGTCAAGTACCTGGGAGTGACCCTAGATACGAAGATGACCTTCTGGCCTCATATACAAAAAACATGCCAGAAGGCGGCTAAGAGAATTGCATCCTTAAGTCGCCTAATGGCCAACACAAACGGGCCGAGACCGGGAAAACGACGACTCCTAATGACGACAGCCCACTCGATCCTCCTGTACGGCGCGGAGATCTGGGCAGATGCCCTGAAGACAAAGAAGTACTGCCACGCCATGACAACGGTACAAAGACAGGGTGCGCTGAGGATCGCCTGCTCCTACCGAACTGTCTCTGCAGAAGCAGTCTTGGTGGTTGCGGGCGTAATCCCCGTGGACCTCCTAGCTTTCGAGCGAAAGAGGATCTACGGGAGAAGCGCGGACATAAGACGGGAGGATGCGGCAGTCGCGGAACGTGACAAGACGATACAGACTTGGCACGAACAATGGACAGAAAGAGCGACAGGCAACTGGACAAGACGACTAATAAAGAACCTGAGACCGCGGATCGAAAGGGATTTTGGGGACGTAAATTTTTACATCACCCAGTTCCTGACGGGACACGGTTACTTTAGACGGTACCTTTATAACATGGACAGAGTACGGACGCCAGACTGTAAGTACTGTGGACACGAACGAGACGACGCGGAACACACATTTTTTGTGTGCGACGGCTGGACAGGACTCCGACTGGAACTGGAGACGATTGTTGGCAGCATCACCCCGGACAACATTGTTCAGGTGATGCTCCACTCGACAGAATGGTGGCAACTAGTTGCCACCTATACAGAGACGATACTGCGACGAAAAAACGTAGACGGCTGCCTCACCTAACCGAGCAGACAGACTGACGTGACGCGACAGGTTACAGACAGCAAGACGAACGAACGAACACGGACAGAACCCCCAGCCAGAAGTAATACCAAAATAGTTCCTGGTCTGGGGGAGGGCAACAAGGAAAGGGCGGTTTAGTGGGTAGGCCTACTTTTTTGGGAGTCCCACATACCCCCCCAGTTCAAAAGACTGGAGGATATCCGTAAAAAGGATTCCGCAACTCCTTGTATAAAATAATAATAATAATAATAATAATAATAATAATAATAATAATAATAATAATAATAATAATAATAATAATAATAATAATAATAATAATAATAATAATAATAATAATAATAATAATAATAATAATAATAATAATAATAATAATAATAATAATAATAATAATAATAATAATAATAATAATAATAATAATAATAATAATAATAATAATAATAATAAT
Source organism: Cylloceria caligata (assembly GCA_963942595.1). NCBI lineage: Eukaryota > Metazoa > Arthropoda > Insecta > Hymenoptera > Ichneumonidae > Cylloceria > Cylloceria caligata. The sequence goes on along the minus strand of OZ012703.1, from coordinate 56,092,433 downwards.
AATAATAATAATAATAATAATAATAATAATAATAATAATAATAATAATAATAATAATAATAATAATAATAATAATAATAATAATAATAATAATAATAATAATAATAATAATAATAATAATAATAATAATAATAATAATAATAATAATAATAATAATAATAATAATAATAATAATAATAATAATAATAATCCCGTGTCGGGTTGATGATCCCGCATCGGGCGCCTCCCCAGGTCGCGGATAGGGGGACGCCTTCCAGATATGGAAGGTACCGAGAATTCTCGGGGTGGACGAAAATCTAGGAGCTGCCCGTGTTAGGGCCGGGACGCAAAGTGGCCCGACCGTATCGGGGAAGGGGATCGTCTATCGACGACTCTAACCTCGCCAGGAACGGCCACGGCGCTCCCCGGTTAACGGGCGCCATAAGGAAACCGGGCTGGCGTGAAAACCGGATCAGGTGGACAAAAACCCCGTCGCGGACCAGCTCTGCCCAAGCCAAGGTGGGAGCCAGCGTGCCGAGGGCTGAATGGCACTGGGGTACAGCGTCGCGCACGATGCCTATGGAGAACCGGGCGAAACCCCATAGTATTAAGCCTTGCCCCCACAATCAGGCTCTGTGGGGGTCGACGCTCGCTTCCTGACTACTCGTGGGAACAACAATGGAAACAAGTCAAAACAAAACAAAACAAAACATACAAATACAAAACGCCGACGGTGGGGCTTCGTCAGGGGCACCAGTGCCGGCAAACGGAGACAGAACGACACTGCGCCTCCCAAGACGAACCAGGACAGACAGTGCGTCGAGCGTAGGAAGCGGAGTAAGTTTTACTTCTGCTGCCTCAGCTAACGACAACGACAATCAGGGTATGCGCACACAGACAGAACAGACGAAAAAAGTAACACCAAACCCCACAACACTGAAACGGAACGAACCTGGACTAACGGAACTTCTGATAATAATACAGAAGACAGCGACGAAAATGGACGAGGCAGTCGCCAAACAGAAAAATACAAACATGACGGTCAAACTAGGAATAAAGACGATTCTCGAGGCTGCCGACGCGGCGCTACATAAGTGCACGGAGGCAGCTCCGAAAGGACTTATAACGACACATGACATGACGGACACAGAAACAGAGACGAAAGGACAGGAAACGCCACGGACGAAACGAAAACGGGAGGCAACCGGAGCCACTCCGGAGGCCGCGCCGAAGCGACCCCCGAAAACGGAACTGGCTGCAGACTGGCAGACAGTAAAAAAAAAAAAAGAAAACAAAAACAACAGAACCAAAGGACAGCACGCACGAAACAAAGACAAAAATCCAGGCTGAGAGGCACAGAACGGCCCCCAAACACAGGGGGACGGCTGTCCTGGTAAAGCCTGGAACCGATAACACGTACTCGGACATCGTACGGAAAATACGGACGACCGTTGACCCGAAGAATAGTCACGTGCAGGTGACGACTCTGAGGAAGACGAAAAACGGCCTGTGTCTTCTAAAGATACAGGCAGACGCGAACGGACCAGACGGACGAGACAACTTCCGACGCCCTCTACAAGACGCGATCGGGGCCGCAGGCAGCGTCAGGGCCATGACCTCTAAGGTCCAATTGGAGATCATGGATCTGGACTGCGTAACAACTGCGGAGGACGTCGTACAGGCACTGAGACGGGAAACGGGACGAGACGAAGACTTCGGAGTCCATATCTTTGGCCCGAACCGCGCCGAGCAGTACATGGCGGTCTGCGAGCTAGAATCGCGGGAAGCCGATGTGCTGCTCCGCCGCGGACGACTCGGTATCGGATGGGTGCACTGCCGCGTCCGAAAAAGACTGACTGTGACAAAATGCCACAGGTGTCTCGGTTACGGGCACGTGAAGGCAAACTGCTCGGACGTGGACAGGACGAAGAGCTGCCGAAAGTGCGGTATATCTGGACACTACGCTACCGACTGCACGAACGAACCGGCTTGTCCCCTGTGCGCTAAGGCGGGGCACGAGGACGTAGCGCACCTTGCGGGAACCGGGAGGTGTGCGGTGTTCCGGGCTGCGCTGGAGGAGTGCAGGAAGCAGGCCGGAAGACGGACAGAGTAGTTCAGGGAAACCTGAACAGGAGTAGGACAGCAGACATGCTACTACCACAGATAGCTGACGAACATGACGCCGACATTCTGATCCTGTGCGAACCGTACAGGAGAAGAACGACACAAACGTACATTACAAACGAGACGGAGACCACAGCTATCTGGGTTAGGGGCGTTGCCCAATCTCGAATAACAAGCTGCGGTGTCGGGGACGACTACGTCTGGGCAAGGGTCGGCGCTGTCACATACGTCAGCGTCTATCTGACACCCAACTGCGCCGCGGTGGAGTTCGAGAGAAAGGTAGCGCTCCTTGAAGACGGAATCAGGGATCTGCCTGGGGACGTTGTTGTCGGAGGCGACTTCAACGCGCGGGCGATCGAGTGGGGAATGACAGCAACGAACAAACGTGGACGGTTGCTGCTGGAGATGGCCGCAAGGCTGGACCTGGTAGTAGCCAATACAGGAAACACACCGACGTACAGACGACCAGGGTTCGGAGACTCCATCCCTGACGTCACAATGACATCGGACAGAATATCGCCACGGATAGGGCAATGGCGGGTGTTCGACGGCTATACGGCCAGCGACCACCAGTACATTGTCTTTGAAGTGGCAGGACAAACGGCGACGAGACGGACGAGGACCCAGCACCCCCCGCGGTGGAACCTCAACAAACTCGACGGAACAGAAATTTTCAGAGGAGCTGGTGGTAGCACCAGCTCCGATTACAAAAGTCCCTCCGGAGCTGACTGGCCGGCAAAGAGCGGAAAGACTGGTGGACGAGACGGCCAAACTGACGGACCGGCTGTGCAATAGCACAATGCCGAAACGACGACATCGACAGAACAGACAGCCACAATACTGGTGGACGGACGAAATAGCCGAGCTGCGCAGGGTCTGCTTGGCGAGCCGACGACTCGTAACGAGGGCTGGGGGAAGACCCGAAAGGGAAAACCTCCAAGCCGCATATAAGACAGCACGGAAGAAACTGACGAGCGCGATACGAGACAGCAAGACGCGTTGCTGGAGGAGGCTCTGCGAGGAGGTGGATCAGGATCCCTGGGGCACTGGTTACAAAATCGTGACCGGTAAACTAGGGGCCCGGGTACCACCAGAAATCAAAGAAGCCGAATCCGCACGACGGATCGTCGACGGCTTGTTTCCAACACACCTGATACGGACGGACGTTACAGACGATACGGACACACCGGCAGCCCCCATCTTCACGGCGGAGGAGCTCACTAGGGCATCCAACGCAATGAAGACTGGTAAGGCACCGGGAGGAGTACCGGCGGAGATTATCCGGCTGATGGTCAATCTGAGGCCGGAGATATTTCTCGACCTGTATAACACATGTTTGACGACGGGCACGTTTAGCGACCGGTGGAAGGCGGCAAGGCTAGTTCTTATCCCCAAAGGTAGGGGCGACCCCAATACGCCGTCAGCCTATCGGCCGTTGAGTTTACTCGACACGACGGGTAAACTCTACGAACAATTACTGAGACCGAGACTGACGGATGTGATACAAACCAGTGGAGGCCTTTCAGACCTGCAGTTCGGCTTCAGGAAGGGTCGATCGACGATTGGAGCGATCCAAAAAGTGGTTGACTCCTTCCTGGACTTAGAAAGACATTGCCACGCAGCACGACCTGTCGTTCTGCTGGCAACCTTGGACGTCAGGAACGCCTTCAACTCGGCCAGGTGGGTCGATATCCTGGAGGCGCTTGAAAGCAACTTCGGGGTTCCGGCTTACTTGGCTCGGGTGGTGGAGGACTACCTGAAAAACAGACAGATTACGTACGAGACGACTGAAGGACCAGTGACGAGGCAAATCACCGCCGGGGTTGCACAGGGGTCTATACTGGGACCGGACTTTTGGAACGGACTTTACGACGGCTTGCTCAGGCTGGAAATGCCACTTGGCGTACTACTCGTCGCTTACGCTGACGACGTGGCGGCGGTGATCACCGAGCGGTCTTCGGATCTGGCACAGCTAAAACTGAACCAGACGATGCGACGAGTAGGACGATGGATGACGGATCACGGACTACAACTCGCGACAGAAAAGACCGAACTGACGTTCCTTAGTAGAAGACGTATACAGACGAGACTTCCTATGTTGGTCGGGACGGACAAAATCGTGGCCGGGGGGGAAGTCAAGTATCTAGGGGTAACTCTGGATACGAAGATGACCTTCTGGCCTCATATACAGAAAACAGCTCAGAGGGCGGCCGAGAGGATAACATCCCTAAGCCGCCTGATGGCTAACACGACTGGACCGAGACCGGGCAAACGACGACTTTTAATGGCGACGGCCCACTCGATCCTCCTTTACGGCGCGGAGATCTGGGCAGATGCTCTGAAGACAAAGAAGTACTGCCACGCGATGACGACGGTACAAAGACGGGGTGCGCTGAGGATCGCCTGCTCCTATCAAACTGTATCTGCACAAGCAGTTTTGGTGGTGGCCGGCGTAATCCCCGTAGACCTCCTAGCTTTCGAGCGAAAGAGGATCTACGGGAAAAGCGCGGACATAAGACGGGAGGATGCGGCAGTTGCGGAGCGCAACAGGACAAGACAGACTTGGCAAGACCGATGGACAGAAGAACGCACAGGCAACTGGACGAGACGACTTGTAAAGGACCTGAGACCGTGGATCGGAAGGGAGTTTGGAGACGTGAATTTTTACGTTACCCAGCTCCTGACCGGACACGGCTACTTCCGAAGGTACCTTTACAACATGAACAGAGTACGGACGCCAGACTGTAAGTACTGCGGACACGAACGAGACGACGCGGAGCACACATTTTTTGTGTGTGACCACTGGACAGAACTGCGACTAGAACTCGAGACGATTGTTGGTAGCATCACCCCGGACAACATTGTCCAGGTGATGCTCCACTCAACAGAATGGTGGCAACTAGTTGCCACCTATACAGAGACGATACTGCGACGAAAAAACGTAGACGGCTGCCTCACCTAACTGAACAGACGGACTGACGTGACGCGACAGGTTACAGACAACAAGACGAACGGACGAACACAGACAGAACCCCCAGCCAGAAGTAATATCGAAATAGTTCCTGGTCTGGGGGAGGGCAACATGGAGAGGGCGGTTTAGTGGGTAGGCCTACTTTTTTGGGAGTCCCACATACCCCCCCAGTTCGAAAGGCTGGGGGATATCCGTAAAAAGGATTCCGCAACTCCTTGTAATAATAATAATAATAATAATAATAATAATAATAATAATAATAATAATAATAATAATAATAATAATAATAATAATAATAATAATAATAATAATAATAATAATAATAATAATAATAATAATAATAATAATAATAATAATAATAATAATAATAATAATAATAATAATAATAATAATAATAATAATAATAATAATAATAATCGGCGGCTGGCGTCCAGGCTACCCGACGCGTCCCCAGGTGGCGGATAGGGGGAAACCCAGTGCAGGAACTGGTAAATTGTGATATAAGTGCCATAGTGGTAACGAATAAACAATCGCGGACCAAAGGACTAGGGGTGGGTACCCTGACTCAAAAACCTAGATGGAGGTTGAAAAAGGAAAATTGATTACGGTGCAGGGGCTCGGATCCCCAGTATCGGCGTCTGGTCAGAGTGCGAAAGCAGGCTCGCAGACGTCGTCATCAAAATACTGCAAAAATGACAGCCCGAAGCCGGTGGGAGCCTCAGCTGGCTTAGGGTCAAAAACTACGAGTAAAAGCGCAGAAAATCCGACAACAAAGGAGCGAAATGCAGGTAGTCTCTACCGACAAAAAAATGAAGGAACGACCGACAAGCGAATGCAGCTCGCAGAGGAATATTCAACCGTTGGCTCGGGCAACAAGGCAGGAGAACGAGCGGAAATAGCAGGCAAAGGACAAGGGACCCCAGACTCTCTCCAGCGAAGGAGGAAAGCGCAAAACGAAGAGGAGGAATATTTAAACACCATAGAGAAGTATCTGCGAAACATGCAACAGGCTGTCAATAAGCAGAAGAACATCAGCATGGACGTCAAGATAGGACTCCAAAAGATCACGGAGTGTGTGGAAGCGATCCGCGAAATAAAGGAAAGTGGGAGCAAGGCGGCTCGACCCCGGAACGTGGAAAGCGCGGCACCCGAACTAAAAATCCAATCCGCCCGGAAACGCCGCAGAACATCGCCGCTGAGTCCGCTGGAGCCGGAACAACAGGAAGAAGAATCGACGAAGGAAACACAGCCAGCTCAGCCATGGCAAACGGTGACGAGGAAGAGGACGACGGACAACCGGACGCCTGCGAAACCTCCGGGGGAACCCCATGAGGCACGGAAACCGAAAAAGAGGAGAGACAGGAAAAAGAGAAGAAAACGGGACAACCCCAGAAGAAACGCAGTCGTAATTAAACCAGCTACTGGGGCGACGTACGCGGAGATCCTGGGGATGATCCGAAAAGAGGTGCATCCCGAGGACCTGGGGACTGATGTCCGCCAAATCCGCAAGACACTCGATATTGGAGTTCTCCTGGAACTAAATCGATGCGAGGATCAGGGGACACTGCAAGAGGCTATCCAGACGGCAGTGGGAAAGAAAGGAGAAGTCCGAGGACTCAACCCGCGCCTGAAGATTGAGATCCTCGACCTTGACACTTTCTCAACAGAAGAAGAGGTGAAAGAGGCTATTGAGCGGCACATCGGGGCCGAAAACGCCACGGAGGATATCAAGGTCACAGTTTTTAAGCCAAACTCGAGAGAACAACGGAAAGCTTTGGTTGAGCTGGACGAGGCGGCAGCGCTTAAAGCAGTGGAGAAAGGCCGCATCAAAGTCGGCTGGACTAACTGTCGTATAAGACGTAGGATCGAAGTGCAGCGCTGTTTCCGGTGCTTTGACTACGGACACACAAGGAGGGCGTGTAAGGGACCAGACAGAACGAACTCCTGTTTCAAGTGCGGAAAAGAGGGTCACCGACTTGTAAAGTGCAAAGAAGACCATCAATGCTATCTGTGCGCGGAAAGAGGCAAAAACCAGCTTGGCCATATCCCAGGATCAGGAGCTTGCGCCACCTTCAGGGAAGCCCTGGACGAGATGAAAAAACGTAAAAAGTGAAGATCCTACAAGGCAATCTCAACAGAAGCAGGGTCGCTGATGATTTGCTGACGCAGCTCGCTTTTGAGACCGACGTCCAAATTGCAATTATCAGCGAACCATACCGAAGCAGAGACCCCACATCCTGGCACACCGACCGCTCGGGAACCGCTGCAATCTGGATTACCAATACCCAGAAGATCAGAGTCGCCAGCGGCGGAGCTGGAAACGGGTTTGTTTGGATAAAGCACGGAGACACGACGATAGTTAGCTGCTATCTCTCTCCAAACGACAGCATTCGACAATTTGAGGACAAGCTTGAAGCGCTGGAAGATACCATCCGCGATCTACCAGGTAACATGGTCGTAGCCGGAGATCTGAACGCGCGAGCAATAGAGTGGGGTATGCCACACACGAATAGTCGAGGCAGATTAATCCTAGAGATGGCCGCAAGACTTAGCCTGATCGTACTCAACAAAGGAAAGACGTCAACTTATCGGCGACCAGGTTTTGGTTATTCTATACCGGACATCACATTGATATCGGAAGGCCTAGTATCCCGAGCGGGAGACTGGAGGGTAATGGAGGACTATACGGCCAGCGACCACAACTACATCACATTCGAGATAAACGGCGAAAGAAGGCAACAAAGGAGAACTCGAAATCCACGCGGATGGAATGTCACAAAAATGGACAGAGGGAAGTTTTACGCATCCTTACGCCATGGGATCGAGGGCGTGACGTCCGCGCCTGATGAGCGTGTTGACAGGGCTACGACGGACCAGATGGTGAGCGGAGTGATGCAGCTTATCACACGAGCCTGCGAAGCATCGATGCCCCGAAAACGACCGTGGAAAGGCAGGCGTCAGGCGTACTGGTGGTCTGACGACATAGCTGAGTTGCGGAGAGCAGCCCTCAAACTGCGCCGAAGGGCACAGCGAGCCCGATCGAGGCCGGATGCGGAGTTGATCTCAGCACGACACAAAGCTGCAAAGAAGCGACTCACCAAGGCTATTCGGGAAAGCAAAACACGAAGCTGGAAGGACTTATGCAAGGAAATCGAGCACGATCCCTGGGGCAGAGGGTATAAACTGGTTACCCGGAAGCTGGGCTCAGTGGGAGCGGAAGCTCCACTGAACGCAGAGACGATGGACACCATCGTGAATACTCTTTTCCCGGTGCATGCTGCCAGGAGATACTCGACAGCTCTAGACGGAGTCCAGGTTCCCCCCGCCTTCAGCGAGCAAGAACTGACCATGGCTGTCTCCTCCATGAAGAACAAGAAATCGCCAGGTCCGGATGGCATTCCTACCGAAGCTCTGAAGGCAATGGCCGATAGCTACCCGCACGTGCTTCTGCGGATGTTTAACATGTGCCTAGCGTCAGGAGTTTTTCCGACACGCTGGAAGATCGCGCGACTGGCACTGATCAACAAGGGGAAAGGACCACCGGACGCTCCCTCATCGTACCGGCCGCTCTGCCTGCTGGACACGATGGGGAAGTTGCTCGAAAAACTCCTCAGACCGAGATTACAGAAGGCGATCAAGGAGGCTGGGGACCTATCCAATATGCAACATGGCTTCAGAAAGGGACATTCGACAGTGAACGCAGTTCTGGAGGTAGTACGAGCAGTTGCGAGGGCCGAAACGGCGTGCCACCAAGCGAGACCCCTGGTTCTGCTGGTAACACTCGATGTAAAAAACGCCTTTAACTCGGCAAGATGGGAAGACATGCTGAGGGCTCTGGAGCAAACCTTCGCGATACCGAGCTATCTGCTAGTGATGGTCGAGGACTACCTGAAAGGGCGGCAACTGGTATATGAGACTGAAGAAGGGACCCAGGTGAAAGAGATCACCTCTGGTGCAGCGCAAGGATCCATACTAGGCCCCGATCTGTGGAACGTGTCATACGACAGCCTATTACGACTAAACATGCCGGAAGAGGCCTTCCTGGTGGGCTATGCTGACGACGTCGCAGCGGTGATCACAGCCCGGAACACAGAGCTGGCGCAACTCAAACTCAACCAGGTAATGAGACGAGTCAACAAGTGGATGAAGGAGCATGGGCTTCAGCTAGCAGCCTCAAAGACGGAGATTGTCATGTTAACTAAGCGAAGAATACCGACCATCGTTCCTATGATCGTTGGCGCCGAGACGGTACAAACGAAAAGGTCGGCTAGGTACTTGGGAGTGACGCTCGACACCAAGATGACGTACTGGGACCACATAAGTAAAGCTTCTGATAAGGCGGCGGTGGTGACAACCTCTTTAGCCAGGCTTATGGCCAATATAGGAGGACCCAGCCCAACCAAGAGGAAGCTGCTCATGGCAACAACTCACTCAATCCTACTGTACGGGGCTGAGATATGGGCCGACGCCATGAACATTAAGAAATACAGGACGAGGATGACAACCGTGCAACGCCGAGGAGCACTACGAATCTGCTGTGCCTACAGGACGGTATCAGAGTCGGCAATTCTGGTTGTGGCGGGTGTGACCCCCATTGACCTGCTAGCACGGGAACGCAAGGAAATCTTCACAGGGAGCACAGATCGTGGTAGAGCAGAGGCTGCGGTCCAGGCACGCGAACGAACGATAGAGAGATGGCAGAGACGCTGGACCGAGGATGACAAGGGCCGATGGACAGCCAGATTAATCAGGAACCTATGCCCATGGATAGGTCGCGAACATGGTGAAATCAATTTCCATCTCACACAGTTCTTCACGGGACACGGATATTTCAGAGGGTATCTGCACAGGATGGGGAAGGTAAGAACACCCGACTGTCGGCTTTGCGCAGCAGATCGGGATGATGCCTATCACACGTTTTTTGAATGTGATCACTTCAGAGAAGAAAGAAGGACTCTCAGTGCCACAATTGGAGCTTTCACGCCAGATAACATTGTAGAGGGGATGTTACTGGAGGAATCGAAGTGGTCGGCAGTGGGAACCTACGTGGAAATGATACTCCGAATAAAAAAAGAACAGGGGTGCCTAACGGACCCTCTAGAACAATAAGCGGAAAGAGACGACAACCCGAGACGGGTAAAGCAGCACGGGCTAGACCGAAGTAATGCTAACGCAGTCCCGGTCTAGTATCCCCCCGTGGTAAGTAGGTGGTTTTTTAGTAGGTGAAGTCCCACACTACCGGACAAGTGGAAGTCCGGTGCCTTTTCAAGGTTTTTCCACCTACAAAAAAAAAAAAAAAAATAAAAATAAATAATAATAATAATAATAATAATAATAATAATAATAATAATAATAATAATAATAATAATAATAATAATAATAATAATAATAATAATAATAATAATAATAATAATAATAATAATAATAATAATAATAATAATAATAATAATAATAATAATAATAATAATAATAATAATAATAATAATAATAATAATAATAATAATAATAATAATAATAATAATAATAATAATAATAATAATAATAATAATAATTTTAAGGGGGGAGGTGAAAATGCTTTTACGCACGGTGTGTCGGACTCCCGTTTGGACTACCGACTAAAAACACCTCCCCCTCTTCTAGGCTTAACCTGGGACTGTTTAACACATTACTTCGGGCTAAGCCATTTGAAATTTCTGCTCTTAATAAGCCCACTTCTTCTTTAATTACTTCTATCCAGGTCAACCTTTTTTTCTTTCAAGCTTTCTTCTACATATTGGTTTACTAGCATCCAAAAATTCTCACCTCGGAGCATGACTTCTATGGCACTCTCTGGGGACCATATTCCCACTTCTCTTTCTAGCATCCTTCTACGCTGAGCCCAATTATCGCACACAAAAAAGGTGTGTTCTACGTCATCTATGACGCCTGGGCAGTATAGGCAATCCTGTGTTAGGACTTTGCCCATTTTGTACAAATACTTCCTAAAATATCCATGCCCGCTTAGAAATTGGGTTAGATAGTATCCAACTTCTCCGTGCCCTCTGCCAATCTATGGACTCACTTGCCCGATAAGTCTGGCTGTCCATCTTCCACTAGTTTCGTGCTCCCATGATATCTGCCAATTCTCTAACGTACGGGTCCTTTCCTCTGTGCCTGCGAGTTCTATGCCGACTTCCGCCTTCCTTCGATACACGGCCTTTCTTTCTTTGGCTAACAGGTGGATCGGGACGCATCCGGCTATCACTAGGATGGCTGCCTCGGACACTGTACGGTATGCCGAAGCAATTCGCAGAGCTCCTCGCCTTTGTACTTGGGATACCTGCTTCCGATACATTTCTTTATTCAAAGACTCGGCCCAAACTTCTGCCCCATACAGAAGAACGGACTGGACGGCAGACATTAGGAGACGCCGCTTGCTGGACCTTGGGCCTCCCACATTTGCCATAAGCCTGTTCAGGGCTGTGACACCTCTTGCAGCCTTATCCGCTGATTGTCTGATTTGCTCAAAGAAGTTGAGTTTTGAGTCAATCATTATACCAAGATATTTCACCGCTGGCTTCGTCTCACACATTGGAAGGGCAGGTTGAATTCTTTTTTTGGACAGTACCACTATCTCCGTCTTTTCTAAAGCCAAGACCAACCCAAGCGCTGCCATCCAATTGTTTACCCTCCTCATCACTTGGTTTAGCTTCATTTGTGCCTGCTTGGTGTCGCGGGCTTCTACCAGACATGCTATATCATCCGCATATCCAACCAACCGTGTCTCATCTGGCATCTCTGCTCTCAACAAGCTATCGTAGAGAGCATTCCAAAGGTCAGGTCCTAGAACCGATCCCTGGGCAGCTCCTGCTGTGACCACCATTTTCCGCTGTCCTTCCTCGGTTTCGTATATGAGGCTTCGGCCCTTCAGATAATCCCTTAGGATCCGCAACAAATACGTCGGTATGCGAAACTTGGTCTCCAATGCGTGGAGCATGTCACTCCATCTAGCCGAGTTAAATGCGTTTCTAACGTCAAGAGTCACCAACAGAACAATACGCCGAGAGAAAAAGCTATGGGTCTCTGCTCTCTTTACAGCCTCGGTAACTTCCCGTATTGCATCTATTGTTGACCGTCCTGCCCTGAAGCCATATTGTCTTGGTGATAGGTCATCAGCAGCCTTGATCGCTTCAGTTAACCTTGCCTTAATAAGTCTCTCTAGGACCTTGCCTGCTATGTCCAACATACACAAAGGTCGGTAAGACGAGGGAAGCATAGGATCGCCTTTACCTTTGCTGATCAGTATCAGCCTCGCAGTTTTCCAACGGAAGCAAAACACCCCCTCTGACAGGCATTCGTTATACATATGAAGCAGCAGGTCTGGTTTTTTCTGGAATACTGTTTTTAATACCTCGCTGGGTATTCCATCTGGGCCAGGGGCCTTTTTGTTCTTCATTGAACGTACAGCCTTCTCGAGCTCTGTTTCGGAAAATAGTGGGACTACTACTTCTGCCGCTACGAGGTCTCTTTCAGCTCTATCTGGATGGCTAGGAAAGAGAGTTTTAACAATTTTTTCCATGGCCGCGGAATCCATGACGCAGGTGGGTTTCTCGGCTCCCAACTTTTTTGTGACTATCTTATAGCCTAGACCCCAAGGATCTTTATCAATATTTTCTATTAAAGATTTCCAGCAGCTTGCTTTGCTCTGGTTAATGGCTCGTCGTAGCTGTCTCTTTGCGAGCTTATGTTCTGCGGAAAAGCGGTTGGCCTCGGCTTGGTTTATTACCCGTTGTGCCTTTCTTCTTAATGCAAAACACTTCCTTCGTATCTCGGCAATCTCTGATGTCCACCAGTACGTAGGTGGTTTGCCGTGTCGGGGTTTTTTCCTTGCCATGGAAGCCTCGCAGGCCGAAGTAATCACACCCATGGTAGAAGATACCAGCGCTTCCGCTACATATCTTCCATCCATTGCGGTCCTTTCCGTCACTTGGTGTAAGCCCTTTGCCAGTTCTTCCGTAAAACGTTCCACGTTCATGCTCTGCAAATTCCACTTGGTTGGTTTGTTCTGCGCGTCGTTTTTGGCCTATTGCCAAGCTTGAATGTGATATATTGGTGATCGCTGCCGCAGTAATCCTCCATGACTCTCCATTCCCGTATTTTTGGTACTAGAACCTCAGATGCTAGCGTGATGTCAGGGATTGTCTCTGTATACCCTGGGCGGCGGAAAGTTGTGGTCGACCCAACATTCATAACTAGCAGGCCTAGTCTAGCGGCCATTTCCAGGATGAGTCTGCCTCTCGTATCCGGGTGGGGCATCCCCCACTCAAGAGCTCTAGCGTTAAAATCTCCAGCTACTACGACTTGTTCTGTCCGCTGCAGTATCTCATCTTCTAAGGCGTCTAGCTTGATTCGGAAGTCTGCCATGGCCTCATTTGGGGTGAAGTAGCAGCTAAAGAAAGTTGCTTCCTGACATTTGATCCAGACAAAACCGCTGCCTGCCCCATGGCTCTCAACGTGCACTCTGCCGTTTAGGACCCAAATAGCAGCCGTCCCCAGAAGGTCGGAATACCATTGTGGTGACTCTCTGTTGCGGTATTGCTCACTTAATATTAGTTGGTCCGATCCATTTTCTATTGCCAGCTGCTGCAGGAGGCATTCGGCGGTCTTGCTACGGTTCATATTTACCTGTATAATTTTTATCATCTGTGGTTCTTAGCCTTCTGGAGTGCCTCCCGATACACCTTGCATTTACCGGTTCCCGGAACGTGAGCCAATTCCTCCTGAGTGTAACCCTTGTCTGCACAGAGCACACATCGACTCTCGGCTGTGCATGCTTTCGCCTTGTGATCAGCGCCAAGACAGTTATAACAGAGTTTGCTTCTGTCTGGCCCCTCGCAATTCCTGGCTACATGCCCATATCCAAAACACTTAAAGCAGCGCGTAGCAGTGGCTCTTTCCCGTACTCTGCAATAGGTCCATCCTATTTTTATTCTGCCTTCATTAATAAGCTTGAGGGCAGCTTTATCATTCATTACCACTACTGCAATCTTTTGTTCCCTAGCGCTGGGGAAGAGCATGACATTCATGTCCATTGCCTCTGGGATATCACGCTCAAGCGCGTCCTTTACTTCTTCTTTCTCCGTTACGCAGTCCAAGTCGCGGATTTCTACTGTCATCCTGGTCCCAAGTTCGACCACTTTCCCTCTCTCTCCAAGGGTGTCGCTTAGTAGATTCTGGAAGCCGTTTTTACTTTTCGTGCCCGGGCCCAGTTCTATAAGCACCTCGCCCGCTTTTATATGACGGATCGCTCTCACCTCTGCTTCTGCGTGGTCCAGCTTAATCTTACTCTTTATCTCCTTCAGGACCCTGCATATGTTTGTCCTTTAGCCGGCTTTATTAACAGAGCTTCAGGTCGAACCTTGCCGCGTCTTTTCTTGGGGTTCCCATGGGTCCTAGCAGTAGGAACAGGATTGGCATTTGAAACTTCCGTGTCTTTATTTTCGGCCGCCTTTTCTTTTTTCTTCTGTAGTTTTTTTTCTCTTCTGCTCTCTTCTTTTTCCCATCCGTCCGTAAGCACCAACTCTCTCCGTTTCTTTTCCTCCTTCTGTTCGGCTGGGCTAGAAGCAACTCTTTTTTTACTTCCCGATTGGGTTGGGGTACCCCGTTCAGGATTTTGCTCCAATTGCTGGATTTCATTCACCCTTGTTAATTGAGCTACAATTGCCTTCCGGCTTTCAATCTCATACGCTAAAGCGTCCATCGTGTCTTCTAGTTCCACGAGACCAAATTTAATATCGTTTGATATATTTTTTTGTCTGTTGGTTGCGCCTTTCATTTTGGATATGATGCCCTTGCACTTGTTCAACAGCGCTCTCTCCTTAGATGGGGCACTATCCCTCAGCTGTCCAGCCTCTTTAGGCGTTGCGCCATTCTTTGGCTGCCCAGAATGTCCATTTATTTGATTCGGCGTCTGCGGCGGTGTATTCCTGTAGTTCGGGCCTAGCACCGTTTTTGTCAATGGCGGTGTCCTCTGCAGCATGCCACTTCTTCTGAAGGCAATTTGTGACTCTTCTATTATCTCCGTTCTTGCATTAAGATCTATAAGCTCTGCAGCCTGGTTTCCTGCCACACGCTTTTCTATTTCTGATTGTTTAAAAGATTTATTTGCCATATTTAATCCCACGAGTAGCGCGAGAAAGGAGGTCACCCCTGGCAGAGCTCCGCATTACCAGGGGAAGGCTATATTAAAACTGGAGGTCGCCAGGTGTCCAGAGTCCGCTTACTATCGATTGGATAACCCACTAACCATTCATCTCTAGGCGTAAGCTGTTCCACCGTAGATTAGGGATTTTTTATTTTTTATTTCTAAGGTTGTCTCTTTTAGCGCCGCACTTTAGTCTGTAGTATCTTACAGTTACCGGTGATCACCACGAGGAGGTAGTACGTACACTTGTGGGTCACAAATTTTGTGATCCACCTTGACCACCACCACCAATAATAATAATAATAATAATAATAATAATAATAATAATAATAATAATAATAATAATAATAATAATAATAATAATAATAATAATAATAATAATAATAATAATAATAATAATAATAATAATAATAATAATAATAATAATAATAATAATAATAATAATAATAATAATAATAATAATAATAATAATAATAATAATAATAATAATAATAATAATAATAATAATAATAATAATAATAATAATAATAATAATAATAATAATAATAATAATAATAATAATAATAATAATAATAATAATAATAATAATAATAATAATCCCGAGCCGGGTTGCTGGTCCCGCATCGGCCGCCTCCCCAGGTCGCGGATAGGGGGGCGCCTTCCAGAAATGGAAGGTACCGAGAACTCCCGGGGTGGACAAAAACCAGCACTACACACACGCACCAACGCAAACACCTACACAAACATGCCTTTGTAGCATACCGTGATATGAATGATCAGGGTCCCTATTAAAGGGCACCCCTGAGAAAGCGAATTGTCGGGGTCCCCTATAAATGGGGCCCACCGAAAAGAAAATGACCGGTTACGGATGAATGGACCGGCTTGTCACTAACGCGGGCACTCACACTCACGCACACGACACATAGGGGTACATATAACACATAGAAAACGGGTTGGGGACCTCAGGGGCCGTGCGTAGTTCCAGCACGGTTCAGGGAGTCGCGACCTCGAGGGACCTACAGCAAAATAGAACAGTTGATGAAAATGCACGGTAAAAACGAAGATTTACCCCAGTCAGCAATCCCTAATCAAGGGCAATCCACACCAGGCCCCGACCGGATGCAAGCTCCGGTGGCCTTGGGCAGCGGCACGGATTCTGGGGGCCGCACACTGTGCAAGGAGGGGTCCAGGATGACGGCGAAAGGGACAACTAAAGACAGGGAAAAAAGAACTGACGAGACGCTACTAGACATACCAAGACGCAACAGGACGGACAGTGTGTCAAGTGCCGGCAGCGGCGATAGTTATATATCCGCGGCCAACACCTACAAAGCGACGACAGGACGAACGCACGCAAAAACACAGAAAGAACCGGACATGATTCAGTTGCTGACGCTCATACATAAAACAGCAACGAAAATGGCCGAGGCAGCGTCTATTCAGAAAAATATGAATATCACCGTCAAAAACGGAATAAAGACGATTTTGGAGGCCGCCGACGTGGCGCTGCATAAGCATGCAAAGGCGGCACCGAAACCACAACTTATGGACACACAAACGACGAAAATATTAACGGACGAACAACAAACGCCACGGACAAAACGCAAGCGGGAAACGACTGGAACTACTCCGAAGAACGCGCAAAAAAGCCTTCGACGACGGAACAGGTCGCTGCTTGGCAGACAGTGACAAGAAAAAAGACACACAGAAAAGAACGTAAGACAAGCGGCAACACGCAGGCCAAACAGAACAGACCGGCCCCCCGGCAACGCGGGACGGCTGTATTCGTAAAGCCGGGGACTGATAACTCGTACTCGGACATCATACGAAAAATACGGACGACGGTCGATCTGAAGAAGAGTCACGTGCAGGTGCCAACTCTGAGGAAGACGAAAAACGGCCTGTGTCTTCTAAAGATTCAGACAGACGCGAACAGACCCGATGAACGAGACGACTTCCGACGCGTTCTGCAAGACGCGATCGGGGACGCGGGCAGCGTCAGGGCCATAACTTCCAAGGTCCAATTGGAGATCATGGACCTGGACTGCGTCGCGACCACGGACGACGTCAGACAGGCGCTGAGACGCGAGACAGGACGAGACGCGGACTTCGGGGTCCGCATCCTTGGCCCGAATCGCGTCGAGCAGTACATGGTGGTCTGTGATGTTAAGTCGCGGGAAGCCGAGGTTCTCCTTTGGCGGGGACGGGTCGGAATAGGATGGGTGCATTGCCGCGTCCGAAAACGACTGACAGTGACGAAATGCCACAAGTGCTTTGGCTACGGATACATCAAGATCAACTGCACGAATACGGACCGTCCAAAAAGTTCTAGGAAATGCGGCGAAACGGGACACTACGCAACGGACTGTAAAAACAAACCGGTCTGTCCTTTGTGCGCCAAGGCAAAGCGCAGAGACGTAGCGCGCCTCGCGGGTTCCGGGAGGTGCGCGGTGTTCCGGGCTGCGCTGGAGGAGTGCAGGAAGCACGCCGGAAGACGGACAGAATAGTTCACTGAAACCTGAACAGGAGCAGGACAGCAGACATGCTACTACCACATATAACTGACGAACATGACGTCGACATTCTGATCCTGTGTGAACCGTACAGGAGAAGAACGACACAAACGTACATTACGAACGAGACGGAGACCGCAGCTATCTGGGTAAGGGGCGCTGCCCAATCTCGAATAACTAACTGCGGTGTCGAGGACGATTACGTTTGGGCAAGGGTCGGCGCTGTCACTTACGTCAGCGTCTATCTGATACCCAACTGCACCACGGTGGTATTCGAGAGGAAAGCGACGCTCTTTCAGGACGGAATCAGGGATCTGCTGGGAGACGTTATTATCGGGGGTGACTTCACCGCGCGGGCGATCGAGTGGGGTATGACAGCAACGAACAAACGTGGACGGTTGCTACTTGAGATGGCCGCAAAGCTGGAACTGGTAGTAGCCAATACGGGAAACATACCCACGTACAGACGACCAGGGTTTGGAGAACCATCCCTGATGTCACAATGACATCGGACGGAATACCGCCACGGATAGGGAAATGGTGGGTGTTCGACGGCTATATGGCCAGCGACCACCAGTTCATTGTCTTCGAAGTGGCAGGACAAACGGCGACGAGAAGAACGAAGACCCAGCACGCCCCACGGTGGAACCTCAACAAACTCGACGTACAAAAATTTTCAGAAGAGCTGGTGGTAGCACCAGCACCGATAACAAAAGTCCCCCCTGAGCTGACTAGCCAGCAAAGGGCGGAAAGACTGGTGGCCGAGACGGCCACACTGACGGACCGGCTGTGCAACAGCACAATGCCGAAACGACGACATCGACAGAACAGGCAGCCACAATACTGGTGGATGGACGAAATAGCCGAGCTGCGCATGGTCTGCTTGGCAAGCCGACGATTAGTAACGAGGGCTGGGGGAAGACCCGAACAGGAAAACCTCCAAGCTGCATATAAGACCGCACGGAAGGCACTGACGAGCGCGATACGAGACAGCAAGACGCGTTGTTGGAAGAGGCTCTGCAAGAAGGGGGATCAGGATCCCTGGGATACTGGTTACAAAATCGTTACCGGTAAACTAGGGGCCCGGGTACCACCAGAACTCAAAGACGCCGAATCTGCACGACGGATCGTCGACGGCTTGTTTACTATACACCTGATATGGACGGATGTTACAGACGGTACGGACTGGCAGCCCCATCTTCATGGCGGAAGAGCTCACTAGGGCATCCAACGCAATGAAGACTGGTAAGGCACCGGGACCGGACAGAGTACCGGCGGAGATTATCCAGCTGATGGTCAATCTGTGGCCGGAGATATTTCTCGACCTATACAACACGTGCTTGACGACGGGGGCGTTCAGCGACCGGTGGAAGGCGGCGAGGCCAGTTCTTATCCCAAAAGGTAAGGGCGAACCCAATACACCGTCAGCCTACCGGCCGTTGAGTTTACTTGACACGACGGGTAAACTCTATGAACAATCACCGAGACCGAGACTGATGGACGTGATACAGACCAACGGAAGCCTTTCGACCTGCAGTTCGGCTTCAGGAAGGGTCGATCGATGATTGGAGCGATCCAAAAAGTGGTCGACTTCTTCCTCGACTTGGACAGACATTACCACGCAGCGCAACCAATCGTTCTGCTGGCGACCTTGGACGTCAGGAACGCCTTCACTTAGGCCAGGTGGGTCGATATCCTGGAGGAGCTTGAAAGCAACTTCGGGGTTCGTGAGGGATTACCTGAAAAACAGACGGATTACATACGAGACGACTGAAGGACCGGTGACGAGGCAAATCGCCGCCGGGGTTGCACAGGGGTCCATACTGGGACCAGATTTTTGGAACGGACTGTACGACAGCTTGCTCAGGCTGGAAATGCCGCTCGGAGTACTTCTCGTTGCTTACGCTTACGACGTGGCGGCGGTGATCAGCGAGCGGTCTCCGGATCTGGCACAGCTAAAACTGAACCAGACAATGCGACAAGTGGGACGATGGATGAGGGACCACGCACTACAACTCGCGACAGAAAAGACAGAACTGACGTTCTGTAGTAGACGACGTATACAAACGAGACTTCCCATGTGGGTCGGGACGGACGAAATCGTGGCCGGGGGGGAAGTCAAGTATCTGGGGGTAACTCTGGATACGAAAATGACCTTCCGGCCTCATATACAAAAATCAGCCCGGAAGGCGGCCGAGGGGATAGCATCCTTAAGCTGCCTGATGGCAATCACGACTGGACCGAGACCGGAGAAAAGACGACTGTTTCTGTTCGAACCGTTGATGAGTAATTTCGTTCGCCTTTTACCAGGCATCTCTTTAAACATTCTTTGGTGTTGTTTCTTCACCCATCTAGCTATGTCTGTCTTAAAGTGACAACCTGCTTCTTAGTTATATCGTTCTTCAGACCCTTGTGAACGATGGCCAGCTTCGGCAAATCGCTAGCCCCTGTTGTGTAGGAGCTTTTCCTCCTTTCCTCCCCACGCTTTTTGGACTCTCGCCCGTCGCTCGACGATGTATCTTTGGAGTCCCATTGTCGCTTCCAGTAGCCCTCTGTCCTTTCAGATGGAGTATGTCGTTCGCCGCCTCGCTGCGTTTGCCTCTTAGACGCTTAGTTGGAGAAGGCACAGCTCATCCTGGACGTGAGGATGGCAATAGTTCCGCTGCGAAGCCGCCTGCTTCATGCGCAGTCACTGATTCGTCTTGCAGAGGCTGCTCAAACACAGGCCAAACTGCCTTATATACAGCTGCCGCAGTTCAGTGACAAGTACGCGGAGTGGCCTGCACTCATGGATCTGTTCCAGTCGATAATTCTTGGCAACTAGCAACTCACCAGCGTCGAGATATTACACTACCTACGGAGTAGTGTAACAGACAGCGTAGCTCAGCTCATAGGAGAATTAGCTTTTACATAGGAGTCTCCCGAACTGACACTGACACTGTGCTCAGGGGTCTCTGTGCGCAGCGCCGGTCGGCTGTGGGACTGCGTCTTGGTCCATCACGTGGCAAATAAGCTGGACAGGATCACGCTTGGGGGATGGGAGACGTCCTTGGGATCTGCTCAGGAGTTCCTATCTGTTGACGACTTTAAGGGGTCGTTACAACGCGACATTGCTCATCAGGCTTAAGCAGTGGGGACACCTATGAAGGTGGCACCGAGGATAGAGATGTTTATGGACAGATTATCAAACTGAATGTCATTAGAAGCTCATCATCAGTGCTGATCGCTCAACTATCATTGTTTGGATGGCTAGTGCTTAGACGAGTAAACTTAGAGCAGCCGCTAGTTGGTTTAGTTCAGCGTTGCATGAAGCTCTCACTACGTTCTGGGTCCAGGAGGAACTACCAACCGACACTGACGGCCTGCTCACACCATAAGAACAGGAGTGTGAAGATTACTTCTGGTCAATGCATCGACGTGACGCATCGGGGAGGTATAACGTCAAGCCACTTTTAAATTGAACATTGCAGTTACTTATTTTGACACATTCTCTGGTAACGCTCATGCGGATCAAGGTGCACCCGTCCCGCTGGAAGGTCCATGTCAGGAACAAAATCACTTAAATACAGTCACTTACGGTAGATGCTCATTGGCGACATGTTTCTTGTGTTTTCAATCCAGCAGACTGTGCCTCAAGGGGCATAACGAGGGATCAGCTCAGAGTTCGTCAGCTGTGGTAGACAGGGCCACCATGGCTCAATCAACCAGAATTATGGTCAGCTCAGCCTGCGTTGGCCGAAAATCGAGGTGTGTTGGAGTCTCGACCATGGGGCGCACTCGTCGTGGCTACATCAAAGCAGGAGTAACACTGGGATATTACGTATAGGTATTCCTCGCTCAACAAATTGTATGGGCACCCAGATATCTGTGTCAGAGCAATAGCAAGATTTAAAAGGATACCTGACTCCACATTGGTCACACTCATCTCAGCTCACGAGATGGACAACGCGAAGGTCGTCTGGGTTAAAGCAACGCAGGCAGTTTTCTTCATGCACGAGCTAAAGATGCTGCAATCTGGGTCGTTGTTGCCGCCCTCTCATTTCTTGATTTGGTTGAGAGCCTACCTTTACCAACAAGGTGTCATTCGAGTGCGAGGGCGGCTCAAGTGATCATCGCTCACCTTTGAAGGAAGTTATCCAGCGATATAGCCTCGTTAATCGCATTTCTCATCGTCCATCATTGACAAGGCTCATCGGCGTACCCTTCACCGAGGAACTCAGCTCACTTCAGCGCAAGTTAGACAGGCTTACTGGATTATTTGTGGTAGAGCTCCAGTTCAGCTTCACATTTTGCGCTGCGTAGTGTGTGCTCGACAGAGGGGGATTCCGGCTCGCCAATTTATGGGTCAACTACCTCTCTCTCGAGTTACACCTGCACAGCCATTCACGGAGACTGGAGTCGACTATGCGGGTTCACTCATAATCAAGGCATGGAGAGGGGGGGGGCCAAATCACATGAGGACTGGATTTGTGTCTTTGTGTGTATAGCCACGACGGCATTACATCTAGAGGCCGTAAGTGGCTGCTAACCGAAGGCTTCCTCGCTTCTTTCCGGCGCTTCTCAGCTCAGCGTGGAATTTATTGCACTCTTTACTCAGATTGTAGCACAAATGTTGTCGGCGTTGGTAAGGAGATGCGTCATTGTTCCAGGTGATCTCTCATCATCAAAACGACACTCTTACAAGATCGTGTGCAATGGCGGTTCAGCCCTTAAGTAGCACCACATGGTAGCAAATGGGAAGCAGCAGTGAAGTTAGTTAAGCATCATCTTCATCGCACCGTAGGTGCAACAGCTCTCACTTACAAGAAGCTAACGACACTGCTGATTCAAATTGAGGCTGTTCTAATTCTAGGCCTTTGAAATCACTTAGCGACAATCCTGAGAATGTCTCAGCTCTCACACCAGGGTACTTTCTCATCAGTAAACCGCTCACACCCATTTCAGAACCATCCCTGATGGATCTGGCGGTCTCAAGACTGACTCGGTGGCAGCTCATCGAGTAGAAATTTCGGCAATTCTGGACTCAGTCGTCAGCTTACTACGTTCAGCGCCACAGTCAGTCTCAAAATAGCTTCATCCTACCAACAACATCCAGGTACGGTCATTTACCTACCGCACCGTGTGAACAGTGTCGGTAACGCACTTTCTCAATTTGTTCTTTTTTGTGTTTAAGACCATTATCTTTTTATATATTCTTTATATACTCACGGTTCTCAAACAATAACCGTGTGGTACCAGTGAAAGCCATGGGAAAGATCCAGAAGATGGTAAAATGGGTTCCACATGAACTGAATGAAAGACAGCAGGAAAACCGAGAAACCACTTGCGAAATGCTGCTCGCCAGGTACAAAAGAAAGTCATTTCTCCATCGAATTGTGACTGGCGATGAAAAGTGGATATATTTTGAGAATCCTAAGCGTAAAAGATCATGGGTAACTCCAGGCGAACCATCGACATCGACTGCAAGGCCAAATCGCTATGGACGGAAGACAATGCTCTGTTTTTGGTGGGATCAGAAGGGTGTGATCTATTATGAGCTGCTAAAACCTGGCGAAACCGTTAATACTGAACGTTACCGACAACAAATGATCGATTTGAATCAAGCTTTGCGTGAAAAACGACCAGAATATCAAAAAAGGCAACACAAAGTGTTGGAAAATCAGCTGGCGCACGACGATCGATAATCGTCGTGCGCCTACCTGTTGCGCTGCTTGACTACACGGTGTTCGGTTGAGGCAAAGACAGCCGAAGCACGGGCTTCGCGAAGCCGAGGATGTGCCTCACTGGCACGCCGCGTCAGGCGAGAGGGTCTCTCTCTCGCTTGACTTCGGTTTCGCTCACCGGCTGTCTCGCTCAACTGACTCCAGCGCCCAACGAACCTTTCATACTCGCAGCCATCTTGGGAATTCGGCACTTTTTCGCTACCCATCCATTGAACAGCACGCACATTCCTTGGCTCAAGCTTTTCACGGACTTCTTTCATTGGACTTACTCAATCTCTTGCATCAGGACTCATTGCTCAAGGTGAGAGTGCTCTGGCACAATTATGCATTAATTCACTGCCGGAGAGGAGAAATTGGTGCATCCTCACTGGGTCTCACCTGTGGCGTGCGTTGCAGCACATGCTGTACCACGTTCTCCTCATGTTATTTTGCCGGCTTATTTAATATAATTAAGCATGTGCCTCATGTTCGCTGTACTTTCCTCCAGTAAATCTGCTGGGAAAGTACAGCGAATGGTTTTTGCTCAACCGCACAGCCTCATTCTCTGTTGTATTGTGCTACGCAGTGTTGACTGCGTGGCTGAGCTCACACGGAATTACTGCACTCAAGCAATGTTAGCTAGAAATGTTTTAGTTCATTCATTGCACCCACTCTGCAATATACTGCTGAGTGGTTGCAGTGAATTACGCACAAACTTTGTCACACAACGGTATCAGCGAGTCGTGCTGCATAGCTTGCGCTACGTTGCACGCACTGCTGTCTCAAGCTCAATCACTCGCAGCACACAATTAATATAATTGTGTGCTGCTCAATAACATTCAAAAAGTCAACCTGTTTATTCAATTATAATTTGTCTTTCTTTTCAAAATTCATATTGCGGACCATGTTCAAAATTAAAAGCAATTTAGTGTAAACTTTAATTGTAGCGTCCACATTAGCTGTTAAAAATTGTATTGTTAAATACTGCTCCAAGGAAGGCAGTAATAAACCACTTTCTCGTTACAACATCTATGTGTCTGGTTATTTCCCTCTTGCCTCGAGTGAGTACTCATCCTGTTTTCAATATATTCGCAGATCGGTCAAAGGTACATCCGGAAGGCAATTCACAACACAAAGTGATTTTACTTCATGATAATGCACCATCACACACAGCAAAACTGGTCAAGAAAACGATTGAGGCATTTAGTTGGAAAATACTTTCGCATGCGGCTTACTGAGAGACTTGGCTCCGTCCGATTACTACTTATTTGCATCGATGGGACACGCACTTGCTGAGCAGCGCTTTACTTCTTACGAAAATGTACGAAAATGCTCGATGACTGGTTTGCCTCAAAAGAGCAACAGTTTTTTTGGCGTGGCATCCACAAATTGTCAGACAGGTGGGAAAAATGTATAGCTAGCGATGGGCAATACTTCGAATAAAATATTTTTTATCATTTTCATACAATAAACGTGTATTTGCTATACAAAATCTCCGGTTTCATATTTATAGACCTGGTAAAAGGCTTTGTCCTGACTGACTCATCAACGCCCAGCCCAAACCCCTGGGCCTAGAAACTTGAAATTCTAGGGATATATTCCCTTCGTGTCGTAGACGCTCACTAAGAAGGGAATTTTAGAAATTCCACCCCTAAGGGGGTGCAAAAGGGTAAAATATGTTTTTACGTATTTCTCAATATCTCTTAGGCACGATGAGATATCGCCTTGGTTTTTCCTTGCAAATGTTACTCATACCATACAAATGTTTAAAAACCAATTTCAGGATTTTCTGAAGTTCCACCCCTAAGGGGGTGTAAAAGGGTTAAATATGTTTTTACGTATTTCTCCTATATATCTCTTAGGCACGATGAGATATCGCCTTGGTTTTTGCTTGCAAATGTTACTCATGCAAATGTTTAAAAATCGATTTTAGGATTTTTAGAAATTCAACCCCTAAGGGGGTGTAAAAGGCAGAAATATGGTTTTACGTATTTCTCAATATCTCTTACGCACGATGAGATATCGCCTTGGTTTTTGTTTGCAAATGTTACTTATACAAATGTTTAAAAACCAATTTCAGGATTTTTAGAAATTCCACCCCTATGGGGGCGTAAAAGGGTTAGAAACTGTAGAAAGCGTTTTAACGGTTTTTTTTTAATTCTATCCCTAAGGGAGTGTACAGGGTTGTTTTTCGCATATTTCTCAATTTTCCTTGCAAAGGTTACCAATACAAATTTGCGTTTTCTCAAATTCTGTCAAGCATGATAAGATTCTGAGTTTATTTTCGCTTACGAATGTTGTTTACGCTTTTACTGCAAAATATAATTCAGTATTTTGTCCTAAATAGCCCTTAAAAGGCCAAATTCAGATTCGGTTGAAAAATAAAAAAATTAAATAAATACCATGTCCAGCTCAAACCTCTGTTGCCAGAATCTTGGTTTTTGCTTTCGAAGGTTGTTTATGTTTATCATTAGAGTATCTATATATCTCTTTTTCACGGTGATATGTTTTTGTCCGTTGTGGCAATATTCGTGTCGACAGCATTAATCTGTCAAACGGCAATTGCTGACCAAACAAGCAACAGAGCGTACGAGCAAAAGAGCAAGCAAGCGAGAGAAAGAATCATTTTAAAGAAAATAGTGTTTCCAAAGGATATATTTGAAGAGAAGTTATTGTAAGTAAAAAATTAAATAAGATTTTTGTGTGCTGACGACGATGATGGAGACGATGACAAAAAAGACGACGCTGATCATAGACAGCAAACCAAAATGATACAGACATGTAGTAGTGTCGTAGAAGGAGTTTAATAAAATTCAAAATTTGATCCATCGTCGTCGTCGTCATCGACTCCATCATCGTCATCGTATCTATAGTCGTAGTCCTTGTCAGCGTCGTCTTTTTTGTCACTGATCTAAAGATAATCTAAAGTCTGCGGTAGCGACGGCAACCTTCTTTATTTATTTATTTATTTCTTAGCAGTGCTTTTGCATTGAAATAATAATAACAACAACAAAAACAAAAGTCCTGACTGACTGACTGACTGACTGACTGACTCATCAATGCCCAGCCCAAACCCCTGGGCTTAGAAACTTGGAATTCTAGGGATATATTCCCTTCGTGTCGTAGACGCTCACTAAGAAGGAAATTTTAGAAATTCCACCCCTAAGGGGGTGTAAAAGGGTTAAATATGTTTTTACGTATTTCTCCTATATATCTCTTAGGCACGATGAGATATCGCCTTGGTTTTTGCTTGCAAATATTACTCATGCAAATGTTTGAAAACGAATTTCAAGATTTTTAGAAATTCCACCCCTAAAGGAGTGTAAAAGGGTTAAATATGTTTTTACGTATTTCTCAATATTTCTTAGGCACGATGAGATATCACCTTGGTTCCTACTTGCAAATGTTACTCATACAAACGTTTAAAAACTGATTTCAGAATTTTTAGAAATTCAACCCCTAAGGGGGTGTAAAAGGGTTAAATATGTTTTTACGTATTTCTCAATATCTCTTAGGCATGATGAGATATCGCCTTGGTTTCTGCTTGTAAATGTTACTCATACAAATGTTTAAAAATGAATTTCAGGATTTTTAGAAATTCTACCCCTAAGGGGGTGTAAAAGGGTTAGAAACTGTAGAATGTGTTTTAACGGTTTTTTAAAATTCTATCCCTAAGGGAGTGTACAGGGTTGTTTTTTGCATATTTCTCAATTTTCCTTGCAAAGGTTACCAATACAAATTTGCGTTTTCTCAAATTCTGTCAAGCATGATAAGATTCTAAATTTATTTTCGCTTACGAATGTTGTTTACGCTTTTACTGCAAAATATATCAGGAGTACAAATTGAAAATGCGGGATTTTTTTCTATTTTTGAACGTTTATTCTGAAAAAATGGTAACAAATGAATTATTCAAAGTATTGTCCATCGCTAGCCACAACTTTTTCCCATCTTTCTGGCAATTTACGGATACCGTCGCGAAAAAATTCGGCCGGCTTGGCTGCTATCCAGTCATCGACCCATTTTTGGGCTTCTTCGTAAGAATGGAAGCGCTGGTCAGCTAGGCCATGTGTCATCGATCGGAAAAGGTGGTAATCGGAAGGAGCAATATCTGGGCTATACGGCGGGTGGGGTAAGACTTCCCATTTCAGCGTTTGTAGGTATGTTTTGACCGGCGCTGCAACATGTGGCCGAGCGTTGTCATGTTGCAAAATTACTTTGTCGTGTCTTTGCTCGTATTGTGGCCGTTTTTCTTTGAGTGCGCGGCTCAAACGCATCAATTGAGTTCGGTATAGTGCTCCTGTGATGGTTTCGTTCGATTTCAATAGCTCATAATACACCACACCCAGCTGGTCCCACCAAATACAGAGCATGAGCTTGGCGCCGTGAATATTTGGTTTGGCCGTCGATGATGATGCATGGCCGGGGTAACCATATGATTTTTTGCGCTTCGGGTTATCGTAATGGATCCACTTTTCATCACCAGTGACAGTGCGATGCAAAAAACCCTTCCGTTTTTGCCGTTCGAGCAGCAGTTCGCATGCAAAAAAACGGCGCTCGACGTCTCTCGGCTTCAGCTCATACGGCACCCAATGTCCTTGCTTTTGGATCATTCCGAGGGCTTTTATACGATGGGAAATGGCTTGTTGTGTCACTCCCAATGAATCTGCGAGCTCTTGTTGAGTTTGACACGAGTCTTCATTGAGTATTGCCTCCAATTCAGCATTCTCAAACTTTTTCACTTGGCCCGGCCGCTCTTTGTCCTCAACGTCAAAATCACCACTTCTAAACCGCACAAACCATCTCTCGCACGTTGAAACCGATGGAACATGACTCGGATAAGCCTCGGAGACCAATCGATGTGCTTCAGCAGCACTTTTCTTCAAATTAAAGAAGTAAATTAAAACTTCCCGCAAATGCTGTTTTGTTGGCACGAAACTCGACATATTGAGAGCTCAAAAAAACTATGAATTTGACACTGCGACAAATTGACACATACTGAAAATTAAAGCTATAAGACGTAGCTTTGACATGAACATAGTCACAGTACTGCCTGATGCGTATAGCGTTAGTAACGCCATCTGTTATCAAACCCGCATTTTCAATTTGTACCCCTGATAAATCAGTATTTTGTCCTAAATAGCCCTTAAAAGGCCAAATTCAGATTCGGTTGAAAAATAAAAAAATTAAATAAATACCATGTCCAGCTCAAACCTCTGTTGCTAGAATCTTGGTTTTTGCTTTCGAAAGTTGTTTATGTTTATCATTAGAGTACTTATATATCTCTTTTTCACGGTGATATGTTTTTGTCCGTTGTAGCTACATTCGTGTCGACAGCATTAATCTGTCAAACGGCAATTGCTGACCAAACAAGCAACAGAGCGTACGAGCAAATGAGCGAGCAAGCGAGAGAAATAATCATTTTAAAGAAAATAGTGTTTCCAAAGGATATATTTGAAGAGAAGTTATTGTAAGTAAAAAATTAAATAATATTTTTGTGTGCTGACGACGATGATGGAAACGATGACAAAAAAGACCACGCTGACAAGGACTACGACTATAGATACGATGACGATGATGGAGTCGATGACGACGACGACGATGAATTAAATTTTGAATTTTATTAAACTCTTTCGACGACACTACTACCTGTCTGTATCATTTTGGTTGGCTGTCTATGGTCGTCGCAACATAAAAATTTGAATTTAGTGAAATGATATGTGGCTTTTGTTCAATATAATGCATTCTATGCAGAGCGTACGAGCGAAAGAGCGAACGAGCGAGAGAGATAATTTACGGAATTTCATTTTACGAAAAATAGTGTTTCCAAGGGATATATTTGAAGAAGATATATTGTAAGTAAAAACATGTACACACTAATATATGTGTGTATCGTTTTACTTTGTGCACTATTGATATTGTCGTCTGATACATTTTTATTTTTTGCGTAATGAAATGTAACTTTTTGGCTTTTCGCATTACGTCCTGCGTTCCGCTGTTTCAAATATTATTGTTATACTTATTACTTTTACAATATTTTTGTTATCATTATTGTTATACTTATTACTTTTACAATATTTTTGATAAATGATTTTTGACTTTCCTTAACAAAATGCATTATATGCTATTGAAAATTTTTGCGGTATTTGAGAAATAATTTGTGAATTTTTTGCATATTATATTTCTTTCTGTGCAGTCCCAGATAGCATTTTGACATGCAGTGTATATACATTGCATATATACATCCGCGGATATGACATATCCTATGTACATACAGTGATACACAAACGACGTACATTGCATATCGTAGGGATATGCGAATGCAACGCGCTGTATGTTCAGTGGATATTCATACAATATACATATGTATATTAGCCGAACATTATATGTATATAAGTAGATAAGCTAGACCGGTTCAAGCACACCACCTGGGCAGGTGTAAATTTACCTGTGCTCGGTCGATAATTATCCTAGAAACCCACTTTACCCACATATGGTTATGACCACCTGTCGATAATTATCTTATGTCGAAATTGTTGTCAGCTAGATGGTGCTACAGTCGGATAGATCAAGATCGATATTTCCATAATGGTCGCATGGTATCCAGTTAGATGGCGCGAGGTTCTGTGTATACTTACTGTAGTCGTGTACTGACCCAGCCTCCCCTACAGTCGGTAACTCACTAGATCATGGTCGATAAATGCGCCTGCATCTACCGCACCAACAAGCACACTGTACTACCGATCACTGTAGATAAGTGACCTACTAACTCACAGTGAGACCTCGCGGGGTATTTGGGATCGGGATATCCTGATATCGGGATATTGGGAGACTCGATACCTTTGTTGATATTTTACCGACAGTCAGAAATTATCTTACGTCGGTAATTATCAGACATCGGTACTGTTATAGATGGAACCACAGTCGGATTCTATAGATCACCCTCGATATCCATGGTAAGGGAGACTTTATCATGATAAGACAGACTTTTGCTCTGTCGTCATCGCTTTCGGATAGAGTGCGCCTCAGGAGGATTCAAAAGAATTCGAGATAAATACATTTGCTGTATAAAAACTTGTTTTTATTTTTTAACGTTACTGTTGGATAATCAGCTGGCGCACGGCGATCGATATTCGCCGTGCGTCGACCTGTTGCTGTGCTCAAGCACACGTCGTTCGGTTGAGCCGAAGATGGCCGAGGCGGGGCTTCGCGAAGCCGAGGATGTGCCTCGTTGGCACGCCGCGTCGAGCGAGAGGATGTCTCTCTCGCTTGACTTCGGTTTCGCTCACCGGCTATCTCGCTCAACTGACTTCAGCGCTCAACGTTAATTTCATATTCCGCAGCCATATTGAAAATCCAGTCACTTTTGCGACGACATCAAGGAACGGCGCACCATCATCTTCGACTTTTCTCGTTGGCTTTTCGCTCAGGACGCGCTCATCATGCTCACCAGGACTCAAAACTCAGGTAAGAGTACACCGTTACAATTTAACGTAATTCAATGACGGTGAGGAGTGAACTACACATCGGTACATCCTCATAAAGGTCTCACACTGTGGCGTGCTCTGCAGCGCGGGCTGCACCACGTTTTCACTCAATTATTAGCATGCTCGATTAATATAATTGTGTATGTTTTTACCAATTCACTGCACTTTCCCCCAATTAAATTTGCTGGGAGAGTGTTGTGAATTCAGTCAAATCATTTGTGCATCCTCAAGCTCACACTTCAGTGCTCTGCAGCGTAGACTGCATCATAGCCTGTCAGTAGAATTTCACTCAGTTGTCAAATTGTATATACTAGTACTCGCTTTCTGTAAATTCTACCACACCATCACATTGAGTATTTGCTGACAGGCAGTAAATCAGTCTACGTACTCATACATCTCACTGCGTGGTATGCTCCGCAGCACTGACTGCGGTGCGCACATCACTCTCAGTACATACAGCACACAATTAATATAATTGTGTGCTGGTTCTCAGCTCATATCATTAAATTCAGCTCACCTAATTAAATTCAGTTTATTATTCTCAAAATTTTGGTGTATTTATTTTCATTATTTTAAAGTTTTCTAAATTTAGTATATTTTGTGGTTTCTTTTCAAAATTAAAACTTATCTTTGTAAATTGCAAGCGGATGGTACAAAATAAACCACTTTCTCTGTTTTCCATCTATGTGTCTGGTTTTATTTCACCCTGTCTTGAGTGAAGACTCATTTTTTTCAATATATTTCAGATCTGTCAAATACCACCTCAGGCGGATTCTCAAACATTTTGGTCCTTCGAGCCGGATCTTCGACTCTCGCACAGGGTAGAACCAGGGTTTCTACCTTCCGCACACATCAACTCTTACGCTCATCTCGACTTGGACTCTGCAAACCAGCTACGCAGACGTCACATTTTCTCATCGGCCAGCATCACAGCGCTTCAATTTGGTAAAGTAGAACCTCTGCGGAGCACTTCGTTTCTTTTACTTGTTCGGCTCAAGGGGGCTCACAATGTCCGAGGGTAGTCCTACAGGCAGCAGGGTGGCGCCTGGTGACCTTCAGGACAAGAAGACATTGTCGGCTCCGGATCCCCTCGCGGCTGCGAAGAGGACCCGATCACCGGCTCGCCTATCAGGCGATCTGGTGATGAAGGTCCAATCTCAGCAGCGACGGGTGGAGGCGCTGCGATTTATCATGACCACCATTGAGGCCCAGGAGGAGACTCTCTCCCTGGCCCCCCTCGAGGCGATGCTTGAGCAGGTGGACGAGCTCCATGGAGAATTCAGGAGGGAGCATTTGCTTCTTGAGGCTTCGTGGCCGCTCGCCCATCAGGAGCACGAATATTTTCAGAGTGATACTCAAACCCTCGAGGCCAAGCTCACCCTCCACAGCAGGATGGCTGCGGGGAGGATCAGGGAGAGACTCGGTCAGTTCCGGCCTGCTGCACCAGTGGTCACGGCGCCGGTGTCACGGACGAAGCTGCCGGACATCAAGCTGCCGACCTTTAAGGGCGACTATTCTGGGTGGCCGGCGTTCCGGGACTTGTTCGCGTCGTTGGTCATCCGGAACTCTAGGTTAGCCGACGTCGAGCGGCTGGTGTACCTACGCACCTGCGTCACGGGCTCGGCGGCCGCACTCATCGACGGATTCACCCTCACCGACGAATCTTTTACTTTGGCGTGGGACACACTGGTGTCCCGCTTTGAGAACAACCGGCTACTGGTGCAGGAGAGGTTGGACGCACTCTTCGCTCTCAAGCCTGCTGAGCGTTCGCTCGCAGCTACCGTAACAACCGTCTCCGAGGCCTACAAAGTCCTCACTTCGGTGGCAACGAAGGAGGAAATTTTCGATTGCATGATGGTACGACTGCTTGGTCAGCAGTTTGACCAGACCACACGCGAGGCCTGGGAGACGGCGTTAGGACGCTCATCAGAGTTCCCGACCTTTGCGAGGATTGAGGAGTTCGCGGAGACGAAGATTCGGGCTCTGGAGATGGCGAAGGCCACTCCAAAACCGATTAGCTCCGGTCGGACGTCTTCCGCGTGCCCTCCTCCCGCAAGGGCCGGGACTCAACGTGCATCGGCACATCACGCAGGTAGCACGGCCCGCGGCGCTCCGCCATCAAATACCAACGCGTCCGCGTATCCATGCGACTGCTGCCGAAATTCTGGGCACTTCATTGTGATGTGCCCGGAGTTCCGTCAGCTCTCCGTGGCGGCGCGGCGCAAGATGGCGGAGAAGTCGCGGTTGTGCTACAACTGCTTGGGACGGCACAATGCTAATGCATGCCGTTCCACACGCAGTTGTAAGGAATGTTCAGGGCGGCACCACACCATGCTGCATCCGGCAGCGCCCCCTGCAACCTCTTCCAGCACTCAGCCTGCGCAGCCCTCAACGTCAACACAATAGGGTGTTGACGCAGTCGTCCACTCATCGGTACAGCTCACAAGGAAATGCTCAACATTATTAGCAACTGCACTCATACACGTCCATACATTGGCATCAACTCATCAGGCAAGACTTCTCATCGATCCTGGATCAGAATTAACGTTTATTACGGAAGAGCTCGTCCGTAAACTCAATATAACACGTAAGCACTCATCAATTTCGATCACAGGGATCGGTGGTAGTCACTCAACTCGCACACGTGGTTCGGTACAACTCACAATGTGCTCCATGCACACAAAAGAGAAAGTCACGGTCTTGGCTCACATTCTCGACACGGTTACAACTCATTTGCCATCGTTTGAGTCACCAGCTCGCACGTGGCCTCACATAGTGAAGCTGAAGCTGGCGGATCCGGACTTTCTCACACCACGACCGATCGATATTGTAGTTGGAGCAGATATTTATGTTCAGGTGATTAAACCTAACATTATCAAGGGCTCTTCATCTTCGCCAATTGCACAATTATCAATATTTGGTTGGCTCATTATTGGACCTATTAACTCATGTCTATCTGATGCACTCACTGTTTATCATGCTGCTGTGCAACTTGTTGACCAGGAATTACAGAACGTGCTCACAAAATTCTGGATTCAAGAAGAGCCACCAAAGGACACGGTCGGTCAACTCACACCAGAGGAGCAGGCATGCGAGGATCATTTTCGCGACACACATCAGCGTGATTCCACAGGCCGATACATTGTTCGGCTTCCTCTTACATCTTCTCCTGCGAATCTGGGAACTTCATACTGTAGAGCACATCAGTGTTTGTTGCACACCATTCGAAAAATCTCAAAGAATGCTGAATACGGTCAGCTCTACTCAAATTTCATGGTCGAATATGAACAACTTGGTCACATGGTGAAGGCTCCGAAATCATCTACAAATGAAATTCATTACTATCTGCCTCACCACGGTGTATTGAGACCAGACAGTGTTTCCACCAAGTTAAGGGTGGTATTCAACGGTTCTAGCTCAACATCTTCTGGAAAGTCTCTCAATGACATCATGCACACCGGACCTAATTTGTTGCTCAATATTTCGGACGTTCTCATCTGGATCCGTCACCACAGACACATCTTTGCTACAGACGTTACCAAGATGTATCGTCAAATCAAAGTTCATCCTGATGATTGGAATCTTCAGCGAATTTTGTGGATTGATGCTCAAGATAACCCTGTGCCGTATCAATTAAAAACAGTGACATACGGTACAAAGGCTGCGCCATTTTTGGCAGTTAGAACTCTCATGCAGCTCACCAAAGATGAAGGTCATCGGTTTCCTCTCGCTGTGCCAGCCATCATGTTTGGCAGGTACGTGGATGACATCTTTGGAGGGGCGGATTCAACTCATGAACTTATTGAAATTGCTCAACAGCTCAAGGACTTGTGCATGGCGGGCGGTTTTCCGCTCGCCAAGTGGCACTCGTCGGACCGCACGGTCCTTGCTAATATTTCACCATCATCGTCAAGCTCAGCTATCTCAATGGACGACTGCGAAGCCAAAATTCTTGGGCTGACTTGGCTTTCTAGTGAAGACATGTTCACATTCGCATCCCGGTTCAACTCAGCTCAAAATAATTTCACAAAACGCCTCGTTCTTTCCGAGGTAGCTCAACTCTTTGATCCACTCGGTTTCGTCTCACCGGTTGTGATTAGAGCCAAAATACTCTTGCAAGAGCTTTGGCTTCACAAACTCAGCTGGGATGAACCACTGCCATCTCAGGTCTCAGCACGATGGACTGCAATCAGAGAAGATCTCAAAAGCCTGGCCAGGCTCTCAATTCCTCGTTGGTTCAATACATGGAGCAACTCAACAGTGGAATTGCATGGCTTCTCTGATGCATCTCAATTGGCCATGGCAGCAGTGATCTACATCACTGTCGACTCAACGTCCACAGGAAAGGTGGCTTCACTTATCTGCTCAAAAACACGCGTGGCACCACTCAAGAAGCTCACCATACCACGGCTTGAACTAACAGCGGCACTGTTACTCGCAAAATTGGTTGCATACGTTCAAGCCACGCTCAAGGTCAAGGTCTCATCTACTCACCTGTGGACGGACTCATCGGTAACTCTCACCTGGATCAAAGCACATCCTGCTCGGTGGAAAGACTATGTCCGAAACCGAGTATCACAGATACAAGGACTCACACCTACTGCTCATTGGCGTCATGTCGCAGGCACAAGCAATCCTGCAGATTGTGCATCACGAGGTATCTCAACAGCTCAACTGGCCTCTCATCAGCTGTGGTGGTCGGGTCCACCGTGGATGGTGAAACCGATTGAATTTTGGCCGAAAGCCTCAACTGATTCTGAGGATTTGTACAATATGGAAGCCCGGCCGGGGTTAGCTCTGCTCGCGGCGACTGTGACGCCAGAGTACCATTGGGAACTCATTTATCGCTGTTCCTCACTCACAAAATTGTGTCGTCTCACCTCGTTTTGCGTCAGAGTAGTGGCCAGAATGAGGAAGAGGTTAGCAACGGCAGGAAACGCTCCTCTCACAGCAGAAGAGATAGCTTCAGCAAATGTTTTTTGGACACGAGCTACACAAGCCGTGTTTTTCAAACACGAGTTACAAGTACTGCAGTCAGGCTCTTCTCTTCCTTCCTCTCACCCCTTCAGTCGACTAACAGCATTCATTGACCAAGAGGGTGTACTCAGAGTAGGAGGTCGCCTTGCTCAATCAGCACTCACATATGAAGGAAGACATCCTGCCATTCTACCTCGTCACTCTCGATTCTCAACTCTCATCATTGATCAGGCTCACGTGCGAACACTGCACGGAGGCACTCAGCTCACATTAGCCCAAATAAGGCTAACACATTGGATCGTCGGCGGAAGAGCTCCTGTAAAATCTCACATTTTACATTGCGTCGTGTGTGCTCGGCAAAGGGGAGTTCGGGCTCAACAATTGATGGGTCAGCTTCCTCTAGCACGAGTCACTCCAATACGCGCATTCGCTCACACAGGAGTTGATTACGCCGGCCCTCTCACACTCAAAACTTGGAAGGGGCGAGGAAGTAAAACACACAAAGGCTGGATCTGTGTTTTTGTGTGCCTCACCACTTCAGCTTTACATCTTGAAGTCGTCAGTGACTACTCAGCTGATGGCTTCCTCTCAGTGTTCAGACGGTTCTCAGCTCGGCGTGGCCTTCCTCACACGCTATATTCTGACTGTGGCACAAATTTCATTGGTGCTCATAAATCAATACGTCAGATGTTCAGGAAGGCCTCTCAAGAACATCAAATCATTGCTTCTTTTCTCGCAAATCAGCAAATTGCGTGGAGGTTCAATCCACCTGCGGCACCATACATGGGTGGAAAATGGGAAGCAGCTGTGAAATCTGTTAAATTCCATCTGCGGCGAACGGTGGGTGATATAGCACTCACGTTCGAAGAACTCACAACGCTGCTGGCCCAGATCGAGGCCATACTCAACTCAAGACCTCTGGAACCACTCAGCGATGATCCTGATGACTCATCAGCACTCACGCCTGGACACTTTCTCATCGGTGAAGCTCTTTCCACGGTCCCAGAGCCAACGCTCGAAAATTTGTCACTCACACGGCTTTCAAGGTGGCAATTGTTGCAGCAAAAGGTACAACAATTTTGGCGACAATGGTCCGCTCATTATCTACAGAGGCAGCAGTCCATATCAAAGTGGCATCACCCTACTAATAACATAAAGGTTGGTTCTTTGGTTCTGCTCACGGATGAGCGCTTTCCACCGTGCAAGTGGCCACTTGCACGAGTCACAGAGTTGCATCCGGGCAAAGACGGGCTCACCAGGGTGGTGACACTTCGAACTGCTACGACCACGCTCACCAGGCCAATCTCAAAACTGGCTGTGCTGCCTGTTTTTTCCGACTGACAAAAACCATAACTAATCATCAACCCCGTTGCTGATGGCGGGCGGAAATGTTGGATAATCAGCTGGCGCACGGCGATCGATATTCGCCGTGCGTCGACCTGTTGCTGTGCTCAAGCACACGTCGTTCGGTTGAGCCGAAGATGGCCGAGGCGGGGCTTCGCGAAGCCGAGGATGTGCCTCGTTGGCACGCCGCGTCGAGCGAGAGGATGTCTCTCTCGCTTGACTTCGGTTTCGCTCACCGGCTATCTCGCTCAACTGACTTCAGCGCTCAACGTTAATTTCATATTCCGCAGCCATATTGAAAATCCAGTCACTTTTGCGACGACATCAAGGAACGGCGCACCATCATCTTCGACTTTTCTCGTTGGCTTTTCGCTCAGGACGCGCTCATCATGCTCACCAGGACTCAAAACTCAGGTAAGAGTACACCGTTACAATTTAACGTAATTCAATGACGGTGAGGAGTGAACTACACATCGGTACATCCTCATAAAGGTCTCACACTGTGGCGTGCTCTGCAGCGCGGGCTGCACCACGTTTTCACTCAATTATTAGCATGCTCGATTAATATAATTGTGTATGTTTTTACCAATTCACTGCACTTTCCCCCAATTAAATTTGCTGGGAGAGTGTTGTGAATTCAGTCAAATCATTTGTGCATCCTCAAGCTCACACTTCAGTGCTCTGCAGCGTAGACTGCATCATAGCCTGTCAGTAGAATTTCACTCAGTTGTCAAATTGTATATACTAGTACTCGCTTTCTGTAAATTCTACCACACCATCACATTGAGTATTTGCTGACAGGCAGTAAATCAGTCTACGTACTCATACATCTCACTGCGTGGTATGCTCCGCAGCACTGACTGCGGTGCGCACATCACTCTCAGTACATACAGCACACAATTAATATAATTGTGTGCTGGTTCTCAGCTCATATCATTAAATTCAGCTCACCTAATTAAATTCAGTTTATTATTCTCAAAATTTTGGTGTATTTATTTTCATTATTTTAAAGTTTTCTAAATTTAGTATATTTTGTGGTTTCTTTTCAAAATTAAAACTTATCTTTGTAAATTGCAAGCGGATGGTACAAAATAAACCACTTTCTCTGTTTTCCATCTATGTGTCTGGTTTTATTTCACCCTGTCTTGAGTGAAGACTCATTTTTTTCAATATATTTCAGATCTGTCAAATACCACCTCAGGCGGATTCTCAAACAGTTACAGATAATGCATTTAATCTAATAAAAACTCTTAACGGTAGATATATATATATAGATATCTTACAGGTAATGCATTTAACTTAAAAAAATTCTTAACTATAGATCTTAAATATCTAACTATGAGATTGATGTTGATTGGATACAAATGTTTTATACACATTTGATTACATCACCACTTATTACATTATAATCAACCATTCAATCATATAAGATTAAACAGTAGGCCGTGGTCCCCGCCGGAAAATTTGTCTTACACTCAAATTCTAGACGAACATCTACTGGTGCTTGTTTTAATGCCTGATTCTGTTTTGAACAATCAATTACAATTAATGCAGCATACTTGATAAAGTTTTTCTGATGAAACCACAGTCGGATTCTATAGGTCACGCTCGATATCCATGCTAAGGGAGACTTTATCATGGTAATGCTGACATTATCATGATAAGACAGACTTTCGCTCTGCTGTCATCGCTTTCGGATAGAGTGCACCACAGGAGGATTCGAAAGAATTCGAGATAAATAGTGCATCAACTTATATTATTGATCTTAGTTGCATTTTTAACTATAACTATTTTTACTCCTCCCAATTAGCAGATCTAATGCTGGATCAATATTTTTTTCATTGGTTGAGTTAGTCCCCACTTTTTCTACGATAGCCTATATAAACCAAGCTGTAACGAAGAGAATCATTCAAGTGTGAACCCCTCGACAAGATGTATAAACAAAGGGTAAGTTTTCTATCGCTTCGCTACATAGTGCAAACATATATTTTTATAGATTTCTATACCATTTTTTTTTAATTTTCAGATTTCAATGAAATGCTGGGATGAACAACTCAAAAATCGGCGAGACCCTCGCCGTCCGATTCTGGAGATGCCTTTACCACTATTCGAGGAGACAAGGAAAAAATTAAAAGTGAGTATTTACTATTGAATTTTCAATTTTAAAATATTGCTTTTAAATTTTAATTATTCTCTACTTCTCATTTTGCAGATACCATTCGAAATAGAATATCAGGATGGCAAATTAAGGACGCATCCATGGAAGGTGCTGACAACCAAGCCGGAGATCACCTTGTTGATGGGGATGCTATTCATGCCACCGCCACCACCTCCGCCGATGCCATCTCCTGAGCCAGCACCGATGCAGCAGGCTGCAACACATAAGCCGAGGATATTCAATTCAATAATCGCGTTGGACATGCTGCGAGTGCTGATGCAGTCGTCACTACCACCACCGGCGTTTCCTACACCAACCACAATGCCCCCGCTGGAGATCGCGCTCAAGATCATACAGCAACCACTACCACCTCCCGAGCTGGACCCGTTGGAGATGTTGATGTCGCCGCCGTCGTCTCCTGTACCATCCTCGATAACCGAGCTGGAGATGATTGAGCAGCAGCAGCGATCATTATCACCGAAGCCGAATCTGGGACTGTCGCTGCTGCAAGACGACCTATATCTTACCAGCGAGGATGAAGATGGTGCTTTGTTGCAGCATTCAATTACGATGACGAAGCCAGCGGTGATGAAGCCAGCGGCGACTGAAGGAAGAAATGTTTACGTCCCTCCTCGCCGTCAAGTGTCAACAGTAAACATTCAAGTGGAAGAGGCAACAGTTCGCAAGCGCACAAGGCCTGCGCTTTGTTGCCCAAAGGTTCGTCGCCCACTACAATCGCTGAACCGTCAATCGACGTTGTCGTCGCCGCTGCTGTCAGCTACAGTTATCGAAGCATCATCGAGACAGCGTCTCGACAGTGTCGAGACGATCCCCCTACCACCGCTACCGCAGCCAGACTGCAAAAGGACTGCAGCAAACAAAGGGTCTAACGAGAACGTTCCTCCGCATCGTACGACGATAGTTATAGAACCGCGACCAACTGACCCGTTGACGCGAAAACGTGCTCGGACTTATGCACCAAAGGACCGATTTCGCACTATGCGAAAAAAGTTTATTAATCGAACAAAAAGATTTTAATTTTTATGTAAATATAATATTAGTGTCAATTTTTTTATTGATAAAGTTAACTTAACATTAATATTTTGTAATCTAGTTTTTAATATTTCAACGCAATAACAAAGAAAGTGTTCAATTCTATACCTCGGCTTTTCTCATTATTAGATATTAATTTAAAAATAATATAGACCATTTGAAATTTGAAGATTTTTTTTTCTTAATTGCGAGCCAGAGAGCCTAGAGCCAGAGAGCCTAGTGCTTCACATGTGTGATCTTTACAACCCTCTCAGCTAAGTCGACCGTCAACTGCCCTCTCTCCATTGCTGCCTAGAGAAGGGATGTGCTGATGTTTTGAGCCCGTGGCGTTCCACACAGGGTTATTTCAAACATCTTTACTGAGATGCGAAGGAGGATATATTGAGAGAACATCTGCACCAACAGAGATGCACGATAATCCACAGGCGGTTATTGCGAGCACCTCTATACCGACCGAGATGTTTTGTGATCTAACCGATAACAACAGAGAATTTATCATGACTCGATATTAAATATCAGCTTCATTGAAACCACTGCTGATAATCGAACTTATAGAGTATAGCAGTTATCCTGAGAACAGCGACTGTAGTTAATTCACAATGATTTTTCGTCATAGTCTTTTTATTTCAGCTCGATTTCTAGTTCGGAAGAGAAGGAGGGTGGAGGAGGAGCAGTAATTCAACAACAATTCTTTAATTTATAAAAATAACATAAAATTTTTTTATTGTCGAGTGTACAGGGCTCATGAGTAAGTATTTACAGTGAAAAATCACACTCGTCGTAGTAGCTTTTCAGAGTAGTTGTATCATTTATGATGCAGTTGACAGTTGGGTTTGCGATGATTCCACTAGATGACGCAACCGATGCCATCTGTTTGCGCAAGTCAAGAAGCCACGTTTTCATCATACACACGTTGTGAGCTGCGCAGTGGGGAGTCAAATTCATGATTGGATGATTCGTATATGTGATGTCAGTATTAGTTGGTAATGCTGCCAACGCGGGACATCCCAGGTCTTCAATATTGTAAACGTTTGGAAGAATTCTATCCAGCCAACGTTTCTTCTCTAAGCCCTTGGTATAAATCTTGCTCGCATCACGTAGAAGGCTGATAAGAGTCTCGCTGATTTCATCATATGGTATATCATCATTGACCCAGGGGATGCCATGGTAATTGCTTCCAACCACCGATTTTCGCTCTTGTATTTGGCTGGCAGGAAACTCCATTTGTGTGGCGGTTCAAACAGATAGACTGATGGTAAGGAGTCATCTTCGAGAGGAATGACGGCCATCTCTTTGAATACGAATTCGTTAAAAGGGCGCTTGAAGCCTTGGACGTCTACTATGTACTCCATGATGAATAAACTGATGCCAACAGTCACGCTTCCAGCTCTTTTATACCCGTTTGTCGCCTCTACTGCGAGCTATTGTACAGCCACGAACGATGGATACATTCGAGGATATCGACCAATCAGCAACGACTTTGTAGCCTCCCCACCACTTTTTTAGATTCAAACGCAGACATGAACAATGAATGCATTCATGAATATCGACCAATTAGCTACGAGTTCGATGCATCTCACTACTTTTCGTGGGGATAAATACAAGTTCTTCCGCAAGAGAGACTCATTCCGAAGCGACCTTTCAATTTACTCCAAAGTCAGTCTCTTCAAAGCAAAATATTTCGAAATACTTGGATCAGAATGGATCTCCAGGAGCGCA
Organism: Cylloceria caligata; assembly: GCA_963942595.1. NCBI lineage: Eukaryota > Metazoa > Arthropoda > Insecta > Hymenoptera > Ichneumonidae > Cylloceria > Cylloceria caligata. The sequence continues at coordinate 56,050,227 of OZ012703.1, read as the reverse complement.
ATGCAGTCATGAAGACGTGGGAGGATATCTTGGAGCTTCTTCAAACTCAAAAATCAGATGAGATCGCAGAGTGGATCAAACGGCTTGCTGCAGTCATCAAATCCATAGAAAAATTATTGGTGGGGTCCACAGTTGCTGAACGTCAGAAGTACCAGGTGTATGCATAAGTTTTTTCCGGCTTAACTAAGAGATGGCGCCAGCGAAAAGTACGCAGCGTATTAATTTTACACATACGTCATTTTGTTCGTCTGACATTAACCTACAAACACACACAAGTTGAGTCCGCCAAAAACTAGCGTCTTTGTTTTATCGTTCAGTGATCATGTCGAGTATTGTGCCTGAAAAAGAACACTTGCGGCACGCATTGCTTTTCTTATTTAATCAAAAGAAAAAAAGCTGCTGAAAGTCAACGTTTGCTGGTAGAAATATATGGTAAACACGCTCCATCGATTAGAACATGTGAGACATGGTTTCGACAATTTAAAAGTGGAGATTTCAATGTGAAAGACAGTGAGCGCTCTGGTAGACCACAAAAATGCGAAGACGAACAATTGCAGGAGTTATTGGATGATGACCCAACTCAAACTCAACGACAATTAGCAGAAGCATTATATGTGTCACAAGAAACAATCAGCAGACGTTTACGAGTAATGGGGAAGATCAATAAACTCGGTAAATGGGTCCCACACGATTTGAATGAACGTCAAATAGAAAATCGCAAAGTCACTTGTGAAGTGCTGCTTCAACGCCACGAAAGGAAATCATTTTTGCATCGAATTGTGACGGGTGACGAAAAATGGATTTATTTTGAAAACCCGAAGCGGAAAAAATCGTGGCTTTCACCTGGCGAAGCCGGTCCTTCAACACCAAGGCCAAATCGCTTCGGCAAGAAGGCCATGCTCTGTGTCTGGTGGGACCAGAGCGGTATTGTGTATTATGAACTCTTGAAGCCTGGCGAAACCGTTAATACACAACGCTATCGCCAACAAATTATTCACTTAAACCACGCATTAATCGAAAGATGACCGGAATGGGCCAGAAGACATGGCAAAGTGATTTTGTTACACGACAATGCGCCGTCTCACACAGCAAAAGCAGTGAAAGACACTTTGAAATCGCTTGGATGGGACATCCTTCCGCACCCGCCGTATTCGCCAGACCTGGCGCCATCTGACTATCACCTCTTCGCATCAATGGGGCACGCGCTCCCAGAGCAGCACTTCAGCAATTTCGAGGAAGTTGGAAAATGGCTCGACGAATGGTTTGCCGCAAAAGACAAGCAGTTTTTCTGGCATGGTATTCATAAGTTACCTGAAAGATGGGCGAAATGTGTAGAAGCCGATGCCCAATATTTTGAATAAAACAAAAATTAATTTCCCTTGAAAATTACGTGTTTTTTTTACCAAAAAACCGGAAAAAACTTATGCATACACCTGGTATCTGTTCATGATTGGTTTCCTGAAAGGTATTGAAATCAAACTAGAACGTTTGATACAACAAGGTTCAGGCTTGCAGAGGACTGATGAAAAAGGAATCTTGGATCGAGTGAGATGGTCGAACCTACTATCAGCTTTCAATGAGCGCATCAAGACTGGAGTTATCACCAACTTAAAGCACGTCGATGTTAATTTATTCTTGGAAGATTGCTTGACACTTTTCCATGAAGAAATAAAAAGTATCTTGAAGATTGAGAAGATAGCGGTCAAGGTATATGCAGTACTAGCAGCAAAATTTAAGGTAATGAAGAATGATAAAGAAATTGTTGAAATGAAGCACTTCAACACGAAGGCTGAAGCGATTTATCGAACAACTTCAATCAAAGATTGGTTTACTGTCAACATCCAAGCACCGATTCAGAGGGAAATTGAAGAATTTGAGCTACAAGATTCCGGATGGACGCTGTATTCTATCATCAATCTCACAGTAAACATCAACATGTTGAATTCAATGCGAGGTAGCTCCTATATAGATCTCCCAATCGAGATTCAAAATAAGCATGCATGTGTTAACGTGAAAAATACTCACAACATGTGCTTCAAGTGGGCTGTACTATCGGCATTACATCCGGCAGTACATAATCCTAATTGAGTTTCTACATACGAGAGATATACGCATGAGCTCAACTTCACTGGTATCGACTTTCTAGTGATGTCGCATCATTTCAACAAATTTGAGAAGAATATTGACATATCAATCAACGTCTACATTCTGAAGAAACGAATGAGAAAGTTCGTGACCACTCCTCTGCATGTAACGACTACGAAAAAAACTCTGCACGTTAACCTTCTTCTCATGCAAGATCACTACGTGGATGAGGACGAAGAGCAAGAAAAAGAAGATGCTAACAGAGTATACCAACTACCGAGATTCCATTACGTGTGGATCAAACACTTGTCTCGTTTAGTCTCGATACAGCTATCGAAACGTATTCACAAGCATCATATTTGCAATCGCTGCCTGCACTACTTTCGTAACGAAGACAAGCTTACCGCACATGAAGAAGATTGCAGGAAGATAAACAAATGCAAGGTTATCATGCCGTCAGTAAAGAAAAAAATTCTTCGCTTTAAAAATCTTAGCAATAAAGAGAGAGTACCTTTTATTGTTTACGCGGACTTTGAATGCTTACTCAAACCGATCCGAGATGAAAACGCGTACAAAAAGCACGAGGCGTTCAGCGTTGGGTATTACCTAAACTGCTGTTATGATATCTCGAAATCGAGCTACTGCAGCTACAGAGGTGTGAAGCCTGCTGAATGGTTCGTGAGGGAGCTGCAACAATTGGCCACGGACCTCGAAGAGCATGAATCCTAAGCCTATCTCGAAGCTGTCATTCGAGCAGAGAACACAGTTTCATATGGCAACTACATGTCATATTTGCAACAGGAATTTATCCAGCAACGATCGAGTCCATGATCACCATTTGACTGGACAGTATGTATTTTGGCAACCCTTTTTCATTCAAATAATAATAAAGATTGAAAATATAATACATATTTATATATACCTAGATACAGAGGACCGGCACACAACGAGTGCAACTTACTTTATCAAGACTCACGAGTGATACCCGTGGTCTTCCACAACCTCACGGGATATGATTCACATTTTGTTATACGTGAAATCGTAACATGCTTCGATGGTCGTGTGGATATACTGTAACAAACGAAGGAACGTTACATCGCCTTTCAAAAGCACATTGATGGAAGCGATGTGAGTTTTCGATTCATCGACTCGTTCCGCTTTATGGCTTTATCGTTAGAAAAACTAGCTTCATACCTTACGGAATTGAAGATTGTTAGGCGCGAATTTCCACAACTTCCTGATGATAAGATTGAGCTGCTATCGAGGAAAGGTGTATTCCCATATGAATACGTTGACGCTGTACAGAAACTGGATGAGCATAATCTTCCGACTAAAGAAGATTTCCATAGTACGTTGAATGACAGCGATATCACAGACGACGATTACGAGCACGCAAAGAGAGTGTGGCAAGAGTTCAACATTCATGACTTGGGTGAATATTCAGATCTCTATCTGAAAACTGATGTTCTCCTCTTAGCCGATGTCTTTGAGAATTTTCGTGACAATTGCATCAGAGCGTATGGTCTGGACCCTGCGCACTACTACACAACACCAGGATTTACGTGGGACGCTATGCTTAAGTTCACACAGATTGAGTTGGAGCTTTTCACGGACTTGGAGATGCATCTGTTCGTTGAGCGAGGAGTGAGGGGCGGCGTGAGTCAGTGCTGCAACCGTTATGCCAAAGCGAACAACAAGTATATGAACAATTATGAGCCTCAAGAGCCCACCAAGTATCTCATGTACTTTGACGTCAACAATCTTTACGGTTAGGCGATGATGGAATCGCTCCCATATGGAGACTTCACATGGGTGGAAAATCCAGAAAATATTGATTTTCAAACGATCGAGGACGATGCATCAGAAGGATACATCCTGGAAGTCGATCTGGATTATCCCGTAAGCCTTTATGATACCCACCGAGACTTACCACTATGTCCTGAACACAAAAGTGCACCAGGTTCAACGCAGATCAAACTGATGACAACATTAGACTTCAAGAGCAACTACGTTCTTCACTATCGGAATCTAAAGCAGGCGCTCAAGTATGGTCTACAACTCAAACGTATTCATCGAGTGTTGAAGTTCAAACAGAGGCCGTGGTTAAAATCCTACATTGACTTAAATAGCGATATGCGGAAACAAGCAACGAATGATTTCGAGAAAAATCTCTTCAAGCTCATGAACAACGCAGTGTTTGGCAAGACGATAGAAAATGTTCGTAAACATGTGGATGTAAAACTCGTCACACGCTGGGATGGACGCTATGGTGCTGAAGCCCTTATTGCGAGACCGACATTCCACAGCCAATCAATCTTTGAAGAGAACCTCATTGCTGTACAACTTTTGAAGACAGAGGTATATCTCAACAAACCAATCTACATAGGTCTCTGTGTGCTGGACTTGTCGAAAGTGTTAGTCTACGATTTCCACTATGATTACATGAAAACGCAATTCGCCGATGATCACTGCGCGCTCTTGTATACCGACACCGACAGCCTACTCTATGAGATTCAGTGCCCTGACATATATGACATTATGAGACGAGATATCCAGAAATTCGATACCTCTGATTATCCAGCTGAGAATCAATTTGCACTACCTCAAGCAAATTAAAAAATCGTTGGATTGATGAAGGATGAGTGCAATGGGCAGATTATGACAGAATTCGCTGGTCTACGCAGCAAAATGTATAGTGTTCGAGTAAATGGCGATGATTATATGAAGAAGGTAAAAGGTGTGAAAACGGGCGTAGTGGAAGCAACAATAACCTTCAATGATTTCCATCAATGCCTTTTCGAGGGAACAACACAGTGTCGTGAGCAACGAGTCATAAGGTCACGCATGCACATTGTCTATACAGCGAAACAAGTAAAGCTCGCATTGAGTCCGCATGATGACAAACGATATTTACTTGCTAATACCACGGATACGCTGCCTTGGGGACACTACAGGATACCGCAAGACATGTTGAAAACGACTTCAATCATGTCGTAACCAGCCTACTCCCTACTCTTGCATACACACCCCACTCTTACATACATACTCTAGTCATCCAATCAACGACTTCAATTTCCTTCTCCGCGACTGCCTGCTGTGGAAGCCCAATCAGAGACTTGGATGCAACCCCGTTGATCAATCAGCCACACGAATCTCCTTCTCCATGGTAGATCGGTGGTGGGTGATACCACTATATGAAGAGTGTGACTGCAGCTAGTTCCATCAGACCTTCACCGTCAACTGTTCACAGTATCTACTCGTTGATCCATTGATACCTTGGGGATACTAAAGGATACTAAAGGATACTTCAGAACCTGAACCAGCCTTGTATTGGAAGCAGTTCACAATCAACTCTATCAGACGGAACTCGCATCAAACACATTGGAACCTGTTGCTCATCAGTCTCGCATATTCGTTGTCGTCGTCGTCAGACGAAATGTACATCAAGCGTATAGCAGGCTAAAGAAATCTACGCCAATAGTATTGGAACGTGTTGCTCACCACTATCACATACTCACGTCCATCTTCTACAGTCAACTTCATTAGACATTCATGATGGATATTGATGCACTCAACAAACTCGCTGGTCAAGACGATTACCTCCCAACGAAAAGAATTGTTGATCTGCGAATCAACGAAATGCATAAAGTCACCGATTTACGTCAAGTGACGACTAAATATGGTCAAAAAACTGTTGCCACCCTCAACAATGAATTCCAAATCTTTTTGCCCAAACGTGTTTCTGCGGCATTTGAGAAAGATCAGGCTCTGTTCAGGCGCATGAAGGAAACGGTCACACATGGTACATTGCATCTAAACTATATTGAAAAAGAGAAGAAAAACAAAATCGAATTGGTTATTTTGTAATGTGTTTATTTTACAATGAATAAAAAGACATTTTTTATTATACATAAATGCTGACTCATTATTTCATTCCTGTAGTTAATTCTGCGTTATTTATCCAACTATTATGTGAATTGGTAAATCCCAACCATTTGACATAAGCACGATTTCCACGTTTCTTGAGAATCTTCTCCACGAGATAGGTATCTGGATAATTGGCCTTCAGTAATTCTTCATTATAAAAACCGCCAGCGATGGGTTCATCTTGGTAGTCCTTCAGCTTGTACGTTGCAAGTGTCGTCCTCATTACTCGACTCACAGTGAAAATTTCCGTTGACTAATTGGGTATGTAGCCTTTCTCGAAAACGTGTTTGTTCTTGCTCACTCGCAACTTGTCACCGATTTTGAATTTCACTACACAGTTTCTTCGTTCATTGGTAGTAGAAAAACGTTGAATTAGCGTTTCAACAGTGTCCGCTGTGACGTTCCTCGGTTTCATACTAATAGTTCGATGCTTCGTGTCGTTGTATGTCGCCACGAGATCATCTAAAATGTCTATCCATTTGTAAGATCCGTGTAGACTAAATTTCATCCACATTTTATTCTTAAGGGTACGATTAAAGCGCTCCACTATAGATGCTTTAAGATGACTATATGTGGAATAGTGATTGATGTCATGACGTTTCATTAAATTCTGGAAAGTCTTATTATGAAATTCTTTACCTTGATCAGTCTGGAGATTGGTAGGTACTCGTTCATCTTTAAGAATCGAATCCATAGCTGCGGTAACATTCTGACCGGTTTTGCGCTTCACTGGTACAGCCCATGCAAACTTGGATAGTACATCGATTATTGTAAGCAGATATCTGTATTGTAACGTACGGTCTATCTAATAACGCGCGGTGCACACACTAAGGCATCGCTACCGCGCGTTACGCACACAGGGTAAGCCCGGCCTATACTCGGCAGCTCACGACGCTCGGTATGCACACAACAAAGCACCGCTCCCGAGCGTCACTCACACCATTAGGCCGATATATCGGTGACCAAGTCCCGTTATTCCGTTTGAAAAATACAGGCAACGGAGTATTAAAAGGCCAACGACGATTTTTAAAATGACGTACCAGTGGGCTACAGGACATGGGCTACAGGACCGCCACCAACTATAGTGATACCGAAAGCATGGGCCAGCTGGAGGGGATTCTGGTATAAAAAGACCAGAATTTCGGCACTCGAGGAACAGTTTTGTTCGCAGGTCCCGCCAACGCAGAAGTCCAGCTACCAGGAAGGAAGAGCAACCAACCCTCGCTAGGTGCAGCCGCACTGGTACCAAGAGAGCCCAGCTGTAGTACCTGACACACATACTTGACGGGAAGCAGCTGAGTCGGTGCTGCGTTCAAGGCCGACGCACCGTAGACCCAAACATCAACAGAGCGGTCTATCTCTGTCTCTCTTCCTCACACTAGTAGCCGCGGACGGAGCTATCTAATACACTATATCAGAACAGTCTATTCTCTCTGACACAAAAGACTCTTCGAAATATTTTTAAAAAAAACGAAGATATAATCGGTCCATATCGAAGAATAGGGAATTATAATAGCATAGTTAGGGATGCGATCTAAATATTACTCAGGGAAAAGACACCGGACGATAAATCAACAGGGGACGCCCCTGAGGTAGCTGCACGTGCACTGAAAATGCATTTCACCAACACCAGAGCATAGCGGCGGTCGGGTGGACGCGCAAGTCAGCCTTTAAAAAAAAAAAAAAAAACAATGTATTAGCAGGGAACTCCACGCTCACCAACGGGTCGGTAGCAAGTATAGAACGACTCAGTGATATTCGCGACTCTAGGAGCGGCAGTCGGTTAGTTACCGACGATACGCGCACTAAGAATCCCTTACCCAAGGAACGCAGCGAGTCGATAAATTTCTCGACCAACATTTAATTTCACGATTATCAATGATACGATTAGTTTGCAAATATCTTTGCGTTAGGGACTATAGAATTATCAATGTTTTCTCGCACATATTAATATTCTTTCAAATTACCCGCGGACACGATTATAAATGCACTCGTGTGCCCGGGATTAATTTATTGTAAGGCGCGTGGTAGCCATAATACCAACAGAAAGGGTTAGAGAATTGAATTTTCTATTTATTTTTCTTGTATCATACAATTTCTACTTGTTTCTCTTGGAATAAACCCTACTTTTGCCTACTACAAAAGCCTAAAATTACTTTCCTCCCTGCTCGAGTCCGAACAAGCCCTTTAAGGGTAATGTTAACGCTTAATACCGTTACAGTATCCGTTGTTTTCTCGAGCGTACGGTTGCATCTCAACAAGATTAGCTTGCCATGTCTCATGAATATCACGTATATCAAACTTGCGCCGTAAATAATTGCGACGCGCAGGCTTATGTAATTCTTCTACTAGTCTTCGATGCTCCATTTCGAGGAGTGCACCTGATTAACGCTTCAAAGGCTTTAGTGTTACGGACTATCAAGTCTATATAATTCTAAAAATATTTATTTCAGTATTCTTTGATGGCTTGATCTTGAAGAATCTCTTGAGGAGTGTGCGCAAGCAAGGAACCAATAGCCTTTGCATTATGAACTGCTAATTCTAAAGTCGTAGCAATGTTTATCTCAATATGCTTTATTCTCTCTTTTACTTGCTCTTGAAAAACCTGTATTTTCAACTCTAAATCATCCAATTGCTCACGTTGCTGAGTTGTAGCCTGAAGCAATGTACTTAACTCCTGTTGAATTAGTTGTCTAGCATGATTCAAATTGACAGCATCATTTGGTTCACGTGATTCACCAACGTTGCTGAGTCTCCTATTTTCAATGTCGTAGTTTCCGCTTGTAGTGAGTTTGAAACCAAATCCTGGTGGACCCCGTGAGCCCTTAGTGCGTCCAAAATACCGTCCGAATACGTCGACGCTTATTATTCAACTGAGTTTATTCACGCATGTGTCACTGCTAATAAACGATTCCTGCTTCACGCAATTCCTCAATGAGTGAAATGATTTCATTCGTATCACTGGGGTTGCCTGCTGAACTTTCAGCTAGCAATAAACGTAATCGATCTACCAGCTCGTTGGGGTTATCCCAATACACATTATCCATTCGTGTATCTCGTCGTGCAATCTTGTATTGTGGTAATGAACCACCAGTAGATTGTCTCTTTCGAGTTGATGTAGAAGCACCAATTATTGGAGCTGTTTGAGAATCCGCCTGTGGTGTTATTTGACAGATCTGAAATATATTGAAAATGATGAGTCTTCACTCACGACAGGGTGAAATAAAACCAGACGCATAGATGGAAAACAGAGAAAGTGGTTTATTTTAACCTTCCACACAAGGATTCAATAATACATTGTCAACCAGTTATTTTTATGTGACGCAAAGAAACCAAAATAAGTTAAATTTAGAAATATGTTAAATAATTAAAATAAATGCAAAATAACTGCAGCTTAATGCAGAGAGGTTGCAGTAAACAAATGAGAGCACTTGCAATAAAATTGCTCGAGTACTCTATACGTATGAGACCAGCTACGCAGGCAGCGCTGCGTAGCACTACACAACACATAGTGAGGATGCACAAAATGAGCAGTGTATAGCCACTGTACTCTTCCAGCAGATATTCTGGGGAAAAGCACAGTGAATCTAGTACACCTGCATAATTATATTAATTATACCGGCAAATTATGGTGAGAAAAATGTGGCTTGACATGTGCTGCAATGCCGCCAAAAAGTGAGGCCAAAAATGTAGATGTACCGATGAGCATGCAACTCCTCGTTACCATTGAATTTGCGGTAAATTATAGCAACGTACTCGTACCTGATTTTGAGTCCTGTTGAGCGTGATGAGAGCGTCCTGAGCGAAAAGCCAACGAGAAAAGTCCAAGATAGTGGTGCGCTGTTCCTCGATGTCGTCGCAAAAATGACTGAATTTTCAATATGGCTGCGGAATATGAAATTAACGTTGAGCGCTGAAGTCAGTTGAGCGAGATAGCCGGTGAGCGAAACCGAAGTCAAGCGAGAGAGACATCCTCTCGCTCGACGCGGCGTGCCAACGAGGCACATCCTCGGCTTCGCGGAGCCCTGCCTCGGCTATCTTCGGCTCAACCGAACGACGTGTGCTTGAGCACAGCAACAGGTCGACGCACGGCGAATATCGATCGCCGTGCGCCAGCTGATTATCCAACAGGAGCTATATAGGATTTATATTTTTTACTGTTTTGTCTGTGGACTAACTCATCAGAATTATAGTGTTTTTTGTGTGCATTAGTTCTAAGCACAATTTTCCCATAATTGTTTACATCTTCATTGCTTATGAAATTCTGATTGGGATCTTTTCTGAACAGCAGTTCAAGCAAACCAATGGTCTTATCATACTTGTTGTTGTTGTCATCATTCATGATAACGTATTCGTTACCACAACTTACGGTGGAATCACCAATCATAAGTGTACCATCTGGCAGCTTTCGAACTCCATAAGTCATATCGAGATACTTTTTACGATTTTTATCGAGTAAGTTCAAATATTTCTCAATAGTTGAATATGGTTGGTCAGATTTTTTCTTTGTTGATGCTTTCACATCATCATCATCATCATCATCATCATCATCATCATTATCATTATCTGTGAATGCAGTTTTAAATGAATTATCCTGCTCTTCATTTTGAGATGTATCTTTCTCGCTTTCTCTCCTCCTTCTCATCCTTCTCTTTCTTGGGAATCCAGTTTTTTTTATTTCATGCGTATTTGTGTCAGTAGCACTAACAAGTTTTTTAAGCGGCTTCACGATTGGTTTGAATGTTTTATCCCAAGCTTTTTCCATAATCTGCTTACCAGCTTTTAAAAACTTGTATTTATGTTTAATACCATTTCTAACTTTTTCTACTTGACAAAGTATCTTTCTCTCGCGACGAAATTCGTCGGCAAAGTTGTCGCTTCGACTGCTCATGATGATCTGATTAAGATTTACTCTTTACGCATGATATATTTGTAGCAAAGCAGTCAAAACCTTTCCTGTATCTACCACAGTCGAGCCCTTGACGATCTTTATCAATTACTAGGAATCCATGATTAGTATCATTCCAACATTTCGAGCATAAGTCTTTAAACTGCGAATACGTCATGTCAGTATTTACGTGATCATCATAAACATGCTTGAGATTAATATCAACCTGCCGAAAGATTACAAGCATGTTAACGTTATCACGTACTAAATGCTTAGGTATTTGTGCATACGACTGACACAAATAGAAGCAGTCAATATTCTTATGTCTACCCATACAGTAAAAGGCTCTAACATTATCTTGTTTCTCGCAGGCTATGTCATCAAATATCATGATTGAATTAATATTAGCTTCTTCGGGTGATACTACTTGACCATGTTCACCAAAGGCAAAAAATCCAATACCCTTCATAGGCTGCAGAGGTTTTTCGAGAAACTTGTACTTTGGTTGATTCAATGATTTCAAGTATATGTATACATTTTCAAATCTCAATCCATTTGGATGTGTAATCAGACTGAGCAATGCATTAGTCTTTCCACAATTTGATGGGCCACAAAAAACTGCTCGGATACTGTTGGGTAATAGTGGACCATGACGTGTGCATACTTTTTTCCTTTCAGCTAGCCTATCAAAATTCATTACCGGCAGCGAGAGCGGTTGCTCTCTGAAATCCATGTTGGCAGCGACTGATGGTTTAGAGTATAAATACTGTGCTTATATATTCCAAACCTCATTCGTCCACTGCCCTTTCTAGTGTAAGCATCATGCCTAAAGGTTGCGGTCTGCTGAATAAAGTCCTCAACAAACTACCTATCGAGCTTCATTTACCAGGCTATCAATACTGTGGACCAGGCACAAAACTAGCGGAACGTCTTGCTCGTGGTGATCCTGGGATAAATCCTCTAGACGCAGCCTGCAAGGAACACGATATCGCATACTCACAGAATCGTGAAAACATTGAGGATCGCAACAAGGTCGATAAAATTTTAGCTGACAAGGCTTGGCATCGCGTATTTTCAAACGACGATCGTGTAAGTCAAAAGGTTGCAGCCTACGCTGTTACAAACGCCATGAAGATAAAGGCTAAGCTTGGCATGGGTATAAATAAGAGGAAGAGAAAGACCAAACCTCCAACCACGCTTTCCAAGATAATTAAAGCTGCCTTAAAATCGACAGGTTCTAACACACAAGAAATTATTCGATCGGCGCTAAAGAGTGCTCGTGCTGCTGTCAAGACAGCTGGTGGGAAAAAAATGTACGCGTGCCTCGTATTCTGCCAGTACCGAAAAAAGTTGGAGGATTTTTGCCTCTTCTTATTCCACTATTTGCTGGATTAAGTGCAACTGGCGCATTGGCTGGTGGCGCTGCTGGAATAGTAAAAGCCGTAAATGATGCGAAAGCTGCAACACAGCAATTAGCGGAAAGTCAAAGGCATAATAAGACGATTGAGACTATCGTGCTAGGTAAAGGTCTCTATCTCAAGGCACACAAAACTGGATTTGGTTTCCATTTCGGAGCAAATAAAAAAAAAAAAAACTTCAAAGTAAGACTGCCAAACCGTGCTCTGACAGACGCTGATCTACTCAAGTATGCACGTGAAATTTCTAATTTTCGTAGTGTATTTATGAGAAACGACTTACCATCAGATGCACCGCATTATCGTGAATCTGGAATAATTAATCTCGACGATAAAGATGGCCCAGGTACTCATTGGGTGGCTTATCGGAAAAATGGTCGAAATGTTGATTACTTTGATAGTTTTGGTGATCTTCAGCCTCCCCACGATCTAATGGATTATCTCGGCCCCGATAATGTTGTCAAGTATAATCATAAGAGATATCAAAATTTTGATACATATGAGTGTGGGCATCTATGCCTAAAATTCTTATATAAGGATCTGTAAGTGATGCTTATCGTATCAGTCTAGTGTGAACCATCATGGGAGATTCATTGACTCCCAGTTTATCTGGAACATCATCTATATTAGAGGCACAATACTTTCCGCCAATTGAGCTCTCACCTAGCAAGAACTATCACCTTGGGCTAGTGGAATTACTATCTTTTAATTCTATACCCAACGTCGAAACTGGGAAAAACAAGATCTATGTGGGTAAAGAAGTGATTGTGTTACCTACAGGAAGTTACGAGATTGAAGACATTGATGTGTACTTGCAAGAACAGCTTGCATCTAAACATATTACCATTAGTTTGAAGCCTAATAACAATAACCCGCTCATATCTCTCATAGCTCGGAATTACCGGTTGCTATTCTGAAAATCAATGCATTGCGAGTTGAGTGCAATATTACTTCGGGAGCATACATCAATGAGCATAAAGTTCATACGATCCATGAATTCTTCCCGGCAGTACCACCGGGGTATAAGATCATTGAAGTTCCATCACACGTCATTTACCTTCCAATAGCCGTGAGGATCATTAATCATCTGCAATTACGCATAGTCGATCAAGACGGAGAACTAGTTAATTTTCACGGTGAAGTTATCACCATTAGACTACACATTAAAGAAGCCAAATAGCTAATCATGGGAATCATCTTCAATAATAATAATAATAATAATAATGCTAATAACGTGGCGCAGGCATATAAAAGAGGACTAAAATGTCATCGAGCAACCAGTCACGCTCGAGCCCCCAAGACGATCACACGTCGCAACGCTCAATTCCTAAAAAGTCTAGGGCTTCGAGTTATTGTTGGTGGCAGAAAATAACGTGCGTAATATTTTGCTGCAATGGAGGGGGCGTTACACGTGCAATCAGCCGTCGCATTCGACAAATCCGTAGCGCATTATGAGATACATGCACATCAACCTTATACATCAACCTTCAATAACAGTGATGAAATCCGCATATCCATTCAACATCAAGATCTATGCCTCTTGCCCTCACGAAGTACTTTACATGTGTGTGGTAAATTGTCGAAAGCGACCGGTGCTGCTGGGGCAGCAACGAAGCTGGTGAACAATGCTATTTTACATCTGTTTGAGGAAATTCGCTACGAGATCAATGCCATTGAGATTGATAGATGTAAGAATGTTGGTATAACTAGCCTCATGAAAGGCTACGCATCCTTCGGTCCTGGTGGAAGCGCAATGATTGAAAATGCTGGTTGGCTTGACGTTGAGGAAACCAAACAGCTCACTAATGATACTGGCCACTTTGATGTTTGTATCCCACTCTCCATGATACTTGGATTTGCTGAAGACTATCAGAAAATCATTATCAATATAAAACATGAGCTCATTCTCACGAGATCACGAACGGATACTGACGCAGTTGTGCAGACTGCTCTTGCAGCTGGCGGTTACGAGGATTTCAAGATTGAGCTTACACGAATTGAGTGGTTGATGCCATATGTGATGTTGTCAGACGTTTATATAGTCAGATTAAAAGAGACATCATTATGAGTTTTCGCACTTGGGAAATGTATGAGTATCCCCTGCTTCCAAGCACAACGAAACATAATTGGACAGTCAAAACATCGAATCAATTGGAAAAGCCCCGTTTTGTAATTGTAGCTTTCCAAACCAATCGGAGAATGGCTAAAAATGCAAATGCTAGTTACTTCGATCACTGCAACATTGGCAATGTGAAGCTATTTCTTAACTCACAACATTATCCATACGGTAACCTCAATCTTGATGTGAATCACAATCAATACTCTGTATTGTACAACATGTATGCCAATTTTCAAGCCGTATACTACAACAGAGATCGAGAACCCCTGCTATCGAAGAAAAACTTTATCGAGTATGCTCCATTAATTGTAATTGATTGTTCAAAACAGAATGAGGCATTAAAACAAGCGCCAGTAGATGTTTGTCTAGAATTTGAGTCTAAGACAAATTTTCCAGCGGGAACCACGGCCTACTGTTTAATCTTACATGATCAAATGGTTGATTATAATGTAATAAGTGGTGATGTAATCAAATGTGTATAAAACATTTGTATCCAATCAACATCAATCTCATAGTTAGATATTTAAGATCTATAGTTAAGAATTTTTTAAGTTAAATGCATTACCTGTAAGATATATATAAATCTACCGTTAAGAGTTTTTATTAGATTAAATGCATTGTCTGTAACATTAAAAAATAGAAACAAGTTTTTATACAGCAAATGTATTTATCTCGAATTCTTTCGAATCCTCCTGTGGCGCACTCTATCCGAAAGCGATGACAGCAGAGCAAAAGTCTGTCTTATCATGATAAAGTAAGTGGTAAGTCTCCCTTACCATGGATATCGAGCGTGATCTATAGAATCCGACTGTGACTCCATCTATAACAGTACCGACGTAAGATAATTTCTGACTGTCGGTAAAATATCAAACAAAGGTATCGAATCTCCCAATATGCCGATATCAGGATATCCCGATCCCAAATACCCCGCGAGGTCTCACTGTGAGTTAGTAGGTCACTTGTCTACAGTGATCGGTAGTACAGTGTGCTCGTTGGTGCGGTAGATGCAGGCGCATTTATCGACCATGATCTAGTGAGTTACCGACTGTAGGGGAGGCTGGGTCAGTACACGACTACAATAAGTATACACAGAACCTCGCGCCATCTAACTGGATACCATGCAACCATTATGGAAATATCGATCTTGATCTATCCGACTGTAGCACCATCTAGCAGACAACAATTTCGACATAAGATAATTATCGACAGGTGGTCATAACCATATGTGGGTAAAGTGGGTTTCTAGGATAATTATCGCCGAGCACAGGTAAATTTACACCTGCCCAGGTGGTGTGCTTGAACCGGCCTAGCTTATCTACTTATATGTTCATATACATATAGATAGTTTCATCGTATACGACACTTCGTCGTTCGCAATATTTCATTGTAAACGCGTAAGTTGCAAGGGCGTATATTCTACGTATATTGAGGCTACTATCCGAAATGCATATGCATACTATGTATGTTCACACGATATTCTTTGAATATTCGTAAATATATCATATATTCATCTACGTACGTCGTATGTACACGGATTTGATGTATATAAAGGGTAGTTAAATTTTAAGGGCCGATGTTGAATGTGAACCACACCTAAACGTCAAGTTTTTTTCTGCATTTCTTTTGACATTTCTCAATTTCAGACTAACTCAATTTGAACCATGGAAAGATACACAATCGAGCAACGCGTTAAACTTAGTCAGGCTTATTATGAAAATGGGCGTTCAAATCAAAATGCATTTCGTGCACTTCGTGATTTTTTCGGTCAATTTAATCGTCCAAATGTGCGTACAATCGGAAAAATCGTGCAAAAATTTGAGCAAACCGGGTCTGTAGGAGATATTAAAACACCAGTGCATGCTCGTACAGCTCGTACTGCAGAAAATATTGCTGCTGTTCGCGATAGTGTGGCTGAAGAGCCGTCCACCTCAACTCGTCGTCGTGCCCAACAATTGCACCTCTCACGCTCGTCGTTGATGAACATTATGCATAAAGACTTGCATTTACACGCTCATAAGGTGCAATTGACTCAAGAACTAAAGCCTCTTGACCATTCCAAACGTCGTCAATGGTCAGAATGGTGGCAAGAAATGGCAACAGTGGACGATCAATTTTCGAAGAAAATCATCTTCAGTGATGAGGCACATTTTCACCTCAATGGATTCGTCAATAAGCAGAATTGCCGCATTTGGGCGAATCATAATCCAAGAGTAATTGTCGAAAAACCAATGCACCCACAAAGAGTGACTGTTTGGTGCGGTTTATGGGCTGGCGGCATCATCGGGCCGTATTTTTTCCGAGTCGCCTCATGCTGCGTCGGCGTCTACCTCGCATCCTGTCCTGTATGACAGCTCTCTGTTAGAATTCCAACTCTAGCTGTGTCCGCTAAGGAATATTTCTGAGAATACGTGAAGAGGAATATTCCGCGACACAACACTTTTTTCGCGTTCATCCTCTGTCTCGTACTCTTCTTTTTGCCGTTTTTTTCCGTTGTGCCCCGCTCTTCTTTCTCATTATCGATGTTCTGGATTTCTTTGGGCGCAATGACTAGACGTTTCCCGAGTTCGTGTTACCAGATCTCGGTTTATATTCCTCCGATCCCTCTGCCACCGGTCGTCCAACAGGTGTTCGGCTGTCGTGGATTCCCAGATATATGTTTGGCCTCCTTCAGTAGCCCTCTCCTGCCGACATTGCTCCTCCATGATTTCCATCATTCGCATTTCCTCGATCTCGAGAGAAATATTCTGATTTCCGCCTGTAGCCATACTTCACGCCTGACACAAAATTGCTCATATGCTCGGCGAGTTGTTTTTGTGTTTGCGAATCATCTTCGTCCAAAATTGCTTGCAATTCCACATCTTCGTATTTTTTTGGCGGTTTTCCACGTTCCTTGTCTGCAACATCGAAGTTATCACTTTTCAAACGCCAATACCATCGTTCACACGTATCTTGCGATGGAGCATATTCATCATAAGCTTCTCGAAGTAATCGGCATGATTCAGCAACAGTTTTCTCCAAATGAAAACAAAAAATTAATGCTCACCCCGCGAATGCTCTTTGGTCGGTATAAATTTCGACATATTGAACACAACAACACACCACTATGCATACACTCTTCCAATGCATCACTCATACGCGCCAGACACTTGTTGTTGATACAACAAAATGGTGCAGTGTCAAATCTTTATAGCACAAACTGCATTCGTGCGCCATCTGATGTCTGAAATCCACATTTCATACTTGTACACCTGGTATTTGACTAGAAACACCGTTAATACCGTTCCGCAAGCTCCGTATTCTCCTGGCATGGCCCCGTGTGACTTTTGCCTGTTCTCATGACTTGAGTTACCACTTCGAAGAAAGCGTTTTGAGACGAGTATTTTAAATATTGGGAGAAGCGTTGGAATATGTGTATTGCTTACGATGGAGATTACTTTGAAGGGAATAAAATAAATATCGATAAATAATTGAACCGTTTTCGTTTTATTGATAAATTCCGGGTACTTTTTGATATGTTTTACCCCGCCCACCGATGCTGGCAGTGGTCCATAAATATCTATTGATATTAAATCCCCCGGTTTCTCAGGTATGATGGTTTGCTTCGATGTATAGCTTGTTTGTATCGCTATTTTATTCCTCCGACAAATATCGCAGGTAGCCAGTATATAGTACTTCGAGTAATTTTCGCGAGATGGGGATATGTGAAATCCTCCTCTAACATCCGTGAACATTTTCTTGGGCCAAGATGTCCGTACATCACATGGCAAGCTTTTATTAATTCATGAATCATGGTCTTCGGTATGATGACTCGCCAAATTCCGGTTTTCGATTTTTTTTTGTAGAATTTCTTTCTCGAGTCGGAATTTCCGTTCCTTTTCCTCAGCAAGGAAATCCATCATGATCCGCATTTTTTCTTGCTCTCGCTGTATCTTTCCCATGCATTTCACTTTCTTCGCGAGTTCTTGCGAGAGTTTCTCCGCTAGCATCCCCGCGACTAGCACGATCCCTTCCTTATCGGCCAACGGTATACCCTCGACCCCTTTTACTCTGCTCAACGCATCAGCCACGGCATTCGCTTTTCCGGCGACATGTTCCACCTGCAAGTCATAGTCTTGGTTGGACAACACCTATCTCATGAGCCTTTCCACCATAAATCGACACGTTTTCAAGAAAATTAAAGCTTCATGATGGGTTTTAATATAAATCCGGGCTCCTTCCAGATACGTCCTGGATTTCTGGAGTGCCCACACGATCGCTACCAACTCGTTCTCAGTCGTCACGTCGCCGATCTCAGTTCCTTTCAGTGTCTGGCTCGCAAACGTGACTACTTTATCTTCGCCAGTTGTATCTTTCTGAGATAAGATCACTCCCAACGCCTATCCACTCGCATTTGTAGTGAGGGTGTATGGTTTACGAGTATCTGGAAACCGAAGCATTATTTCTTCGCAGAATAATTTTTTCACTTTCTCAAAATATTTTCCCATCTCTTCATCTCACTTCCAGCGGATACCCTTTTTCAGAAGATTTAGCAATGGCGCGGTTTCGTGAGCATAACGGTTCGTAAACTTACAAGGAGAGGCCGCCTACTCGTCATCACGGATTTCGCTCAAATTTATAGCATACTAGCTGATTTGCCCGGCGTTGCCCGAGTGCCACATCATACGGGCAATAACAGCTAAATCAGTGTTTAAAAAAGTTGAAAAAAACCACATTACTTTCAGTGGGAGATAAAGATTGTTTTCGTTGGAGGTGGTTTTATGGGGTGAGATATATAGAGTGAGTGAGTTTCTATTTTGTTTGTGAAGTTTTGTTTAAATCGGTTAAGGCAGAAAACTAACTATTTTTAGGGGATAAAGGCGCGATTTTAAGGGGTGAGCTATATTTATACAGTGACCTTCCATTAGAACTTATCAAAATTTGTGTAAAGTTTGGTTGAAATCAGTCAAGGGGTGTGGATTTTTATACTAAATCTTTTTTTAGGGGTTTAAGTGGGTGGATATGTATACAGTACGACCTTTGTCGTACCCGTCTTAGACTCGCTATAATATTTGTGTAAGGTTTGGTTGAAATAAATTGATTCGCATCAATATTTTTGAAGAATCTTTTTTTAGGGGGTGAAGAGGGTGGGGTTTAGGGGTGGAATATATCCAGTGACCTTACTTAGGCTCTTAACAATATTTTGGCTTGGTTTGGTTGTAATCGGTGAAGGCGTGTGGGTCTTATTAAGAATTTTTTTTAGGGGTTAGAGGGGGTGGTTTTCAGGGGTGAGATATATACAGTCGCCTTCCTTTGGTCTTCAACAATATTGGTATAAAGTTTGGCTGAAGCTGCCAAATAAGGGATTTTAGCAAACGCAGTTGCTAACTGTTTCACTAAAATCAGAATTAAAATAGACTCAACAGAGAACGGTTGGTTTCTCGTCAAATGCTCGAAACTACGAATTATTGTACATTCCGTTATTGACATTTAGATAAACAACGGAAAGTTACTGTTGCCTATAATAAATACTTCCATTTATATAAATTCCCGTTTTCATCGATAACTCGAGACCCATCTCCTTATCGGCAAACGATCCCAAAAAATAATAACTTTTTAATATTATACCGAATACCGAATAATCCAATTACCCAGTACTGGCATAACAATGTAAAAAAGCCATGTTGTTTCAGCTATCCAAAACTATCTGCAACCGTTCGTTGACGAGTATTCTTCTTTTTATTATTCATATTATTCTTCTTCTTCATTATTACTTTTCTCTTTATTACACTTTTCTTTTTACGGGAGATACGTCGTGGTTTACGTTCGTTTGATGCATGAGAAGCTCGCGAAATATTGCGCTTTTTATAACCAGACCCCCGCATAAGAGTGTCAATTTTTTCAGAGGTCTTGCGTTTGAAATTACTGCCTGATTCTCACGCTCTCTCGTGAATAGCATCTTTCACAGATATATTTCTATCGAGAATATCACCGACTACGATTACGCCAGCTCGCAATGCCACTTTTCCAACTGCTTTAGCACCCTTCTTTAAAAGTGGTAACACTCGACGAAAGAGGCCCCCGAGAAATCTGCCGATACTGTATCCTCATTGATTAGGCGTTCCGATATAAACATGGCTCATACCGCCGTACCCGCGACGGACCCATCCTTGCTGCACACTGTCGATATCAATAGTATATAAATTGTTGCGCAAGCGAGGAATATATCGTGGCATCGAAAACGATTTCATTTTTATCGAATCATACCGAAGTCATCAGCATCAATGGGAACAACTCGTAAGAGGGGTGTTTGTACATCGCCTGTCATATAGCTCTCGCAGATACCGGTGTATAGAAATATGCTGCCTGGTATAGCACCGGTGAGAGATGCAGGCCTCAACCCTGTGTATTCGCAATGCGGTTCTATCATTACAGATCTACAGGCCTCTTCCGAGAATCCTAGTAGCCTGGCGATAGCGTCACATACGCGCGCCACTTCGACCTGCCCCCTCAGAAGCGATTTAGAGCGCAGATGACCGGCCACGTGGGGTAACTTATTTATACTCTCCAAAAAGCGTTTATAGAGCGATTTGCACGAGTTAGAACTTGGTCTCTATCTATGCGTCTCCGTGTTAAAAGATTTAAACCCGATAAATCATAATCACTGAAAAGTTAAGAGATTTCCTACAGTAGAAACATGCAAAAGAGACATCGGATAAGCAATTTCCACAAGAGAAACAGACCATTCTCCATGCAAACGTATCTGACGCGATAGTTTTGTGATAAATTTCGTCGTCGTATTATCAGAAAAATACTGCATACTACGGTTGCTCGGTAGTACGCCAAAGAAAGAGCTATCCTTGGATCTCATATTTATTAGGGACTGATTCCGAGCGTTCTTCTTCTTTGTCCTCTTTTTCTCTTTCATCTTCTCAGGTGATGGAGGTACTCTTACTCACGATAATTCTGCCTCATAGAACGTACCGTCGATAGTCTCGTTATTCAGATCGTGTAAAATATACACGAATGGTTCTCGATTCACTCATATTCGTTGAATCTTGAATAACTCGTTACTCTAACCATGCTCATATCCTTTCACGAATGCTGCTTCAGCTATACTGATACGTACCAAGTTATCGACACTGTATTTATTTCTTTTAGCTTTTCTCGCGTTACGCTCGTAACGTCGTGCTCAATTTTCTCGGGCCATAGAGGCATTTTCTAGGGTCACCTCGCTCGAAGGAATATGCGTTCCGCTGTGTCTAGTGTGGTTATAAGCATATAAAAAATGTTGTAAAACATCAATGTAACGCTTATTTGCCGTGTATGTAAAGTAACGCCACATTCGCTCTTTTTTTTGTGCGATTGAAGCGTTCGGCAATCGAGCCTTTTATATCAGGGTTATGAGCAGCGCGAAAATGGATATTTTTTCTTGTGAATTTACTGAAATGGAATGCCGATAAATTCTTTGCCTCGATCAGTTTGCAATTGCTGCGGGCGACGATTGTTACTGCGTGCGAGTATGCGTGTGAGACTGCTGACCAGGTTTGCGCTTGTTTTGTCACGCAAAGCCTCGACCTACGCGTATTTGCTCAACACGTCGATAACAACAAGCAGTATGCGTACCCATCGTTGTACGTAGCTATCGAGCAGAAATGAGCTAAATCAGCCTCCCATACATCGTCTATATTACTCACGCTGTACGTACGACGGGGAAATCGTCGTCGCACGAGACGATGCATGTTATATGAATCCTGTGTCTCGAGCCATGGTAAAACATTTTTTTCGCGCTACTCTCCGATCCACTTGGGCCAAATTTTTTGCTCGAAAATAAGATGCAGGATGAGCGGTGTCATAATAGATTTTTTGAAGAATTTTTATAACTTTAACGATGACTAGTTAAAGAGATTCTTTTTCTTTTTCTTTTATAACTGTGTGGGGGGTCGATATTCTGCTTGTGCGATGTTTTGCAATTGTTCGTCCTCTTCTTCATCCCCCTCCTGCCCCTCGATGATGTCGTTTTCAGTCGCGAACATTAAATCTCTGTTTGAGCGTGCGGTCTCGGCCTCGTTGTTGTTGTTGCTACTGTTGCTGCTGTTGCTGCTGCTATTATCGTTATCGCGTGGTAAAATGAGACGCCGCTGTGGTGTCGAGGATGATGTAGGTGTAGGCTCGTGTAGTAACTCGGGATTGCCGATAAATTCGCGTGACATCTGTATCGCTCGCAGGAGTTTGGCAAAGTGAGATAGGCCGATGGGTTTCTCGCATTTTCTAGCTCGCATAGCATCGTTAACAAGATCAACGATATTGAATTTTGAAATTCTTCTGCCGTCTATGGAAACAACACCGTTACGATCCCATGTCATTTTTTTACCAACGGCGCTGCGATGCAAATTGCGAAGCAACGATATTGCTTTAGATTAAAATTTTTTTGGTATGCTATCGATAATAAATGTGTTATTGAGTCGAGATTCAATTTTGTTCATTAAAACGTCATCGGATTTATTCTCGTGGCTATCGAGTATTGCTATTTTTCGTTTTGATGAAATATTCGGTACTGCATTATCGTACTCGACCATTTCACTCAGCTCAGAGTCGAGGCGCGATAATGACGTACCGGTAGTCTGTACGGAAGGCAACGGGTCTGCACTAGTAGTAGTAGTAGTAGTAGTAGTAGCAGCGGTAGTGGCGAGTCCAGCGAGACGATGTATGTTATCATGAGGAATAAGTACCATCTTTCTGGTATATTCCATGTCTCGTGTAGGCCAAGACAGGCACAAGAAGCAACTTGAGAAATCCGACACAGTGCTCGACGATGATCTTCCTCTTACCGCTCCAATTTCCCTTTTTGGCGGCTAGTCGTCGAAGAATTGTCGCGTGCCTCCGAAGATGATTCTTTTGCACGTTGTTCAGACTCACGTTTCCCTGTAAAACGTTTAGAGCACACTCGAATATACAGCGTACGAGCGCAACATCTGCTTTGCGCAAAATTGAACGTCGTTGCTCTTGCTTCAGATAACACAGCGCTTACAATATAATTATTTGCTTCTTATCGAGAGGTCCGCGCAACGCCATGACAAGCGCATTACTGGTACATCGCGCGTCGCATCGCGAACTTTTATTGCTTTTTGAGGCACGTAAACATAATGGTATTGGTCATCGGGAAATATACAGGCGCGAAATCGACAATTATCAGGCGTCGATTGTTTCAAGTCGAATAATAGATAGCCGTGCGGTGCGGCTGTTGCATCGAAATATACCTCCTGCAAAAATCGCGGATTCTCGGGACATACCTGACGGGCTAGGTGCTGAATTTGCGCGCGATCTTGCGGATTTTTGAAGACAACGATATAATTAGCGTTTAAGGAGATATCGCGCTTTCCGTGACCCTGATGGAAGAGATTTTGCGTGATGAAAATTACACTAAGGTTTTTATGATGGCTACCCTTGGTGAAAAGATCGACCACAATATTGTTGGATGCCTCGCGCATTATATCGTCAATGACCACAAGTTTAGGTCTTGTATAATTCGAGTAGTCTACTGCTTGCGGTAAACCCTCGCGAAATTCGATTTTATCACCGTACTCTGAATACCCGGACTGCTACTGTGAGTAATAAAAAAGTATACGCTCGAACGGGACATCCGTCATTTCGCGCATGTATTTAAAGAATTTTTTTACAAAATATGGCTTACCCCAGCCCGTAGGACCGCTTATCACAGCTGTCCATGGATGTTTCCAGCGTGTATCCATATCGATGAGTGTCTATCAAAATCAATCAGCTGACTCTTAAATAAGCTTATACCGCGACGGCGGCGGCGGCGGCGACGCCGCGGCATCAGCTATTTTTGCGGCCTTAACGAGCTGATAAGGCGCGGCGCGCCTGCACTAGCTGATGAGGCGTGGGCCCGCGGTATAAGATGTTGTTTACGCCGTATGTAAATTAAATAACGATAGTTTTTATATTTCTCACGAATAAAGCAATATTTTTATTTCACTATGCATTAATCTCTATGTGCAAATTTTACGAATTATCAAATTCTAAACAGCAATATTATATCCACGGATGTAGCACGAGAAGGTCAGAACAAAAGGAAACACTCAATAAGAAAGACGGGACAAAAGGAATCAACAATTATAAAGTCAGAACAAAAGGGAACGGTAGAGAGAAAGCAGTAGAAGATAGCTACTGCTACGAATAGCAACACAAAAAGAACGAGCCGACAATGGTTTTATACATAATAAATCAATATATATTTTTTAAATGTATTGTACACAGTAAATATGATACATGAAATTAGACAAAAAATTATTTTTAAATATCACGAATTCAACCGTGAAACTATATACTTTTTTGCGTTATACTAATTAGCGTATTTCACAAACACTCAATAAGAAAGACGGGACAAAAGGAATCAACAATTATAAAGTCAGAACAAAAGGGAACGGTAGAGAGAAAGCAGTAGAAGATAGCTACTGCTACGAATAGCAACACAAAAAAAACGAGCCGACAATGGTTTTATACATAATAAATCAATATATATTTTTTAAATGTATTGTACACAGTAAATATGATACATGAAATTAGACAAAAAATTATTTTTAAATATCACGAATTCAACCGTGAAACTATATACTTTTTTGCGTTATACTAATTAGCGTATTTCACAATAGCCGTACGGTACAATAAAGTACATTAAATACACGAGTCCGTATCGCAGTACAATATTCGTCGCCCGAGCCCCTCAAGATAACTTTATAATTTTAGGCGTGCCTGTGCCGTCGTGTATACTGCAATCACGGCATTTGATGTCGGGGATGGTTGGATAGCATCGCGGTTGGTCACATAGTTTACATACATAATCTTGTGATTAACCGGTAGCATCCCCGTCACCTCAATCTCCGGACTCCTTAGTAAATTCATTAGCTCCGCGCGCGTGAAAACGATAACGGTTTTCGTGAGATTCTCTCGTTGATCAAACTTTCCCCAGAAAGAATTAAGAGCGAATTTTGCGAGTGAACGTAAACCCGGAATTGGCTGCAAAGCACTTCGCTCGAGATATACACCCTCAGACTCCTTGTACAATGCTATGAAACGCTCTATTACTTCCTCGTCACCGTTTCACTCTGTTGGCGGTCCACTCGCCTCCTGTTTTATTTTTAGGAATGTAACGATGTACTCGGCAAAATGACCACCTCGTCGCATTGTCGAGACATATTGCGTAACAACGTATTGCCAAATTTTATAGATACACGTCACCTTATATCCGAGCGACACAGCTTTTCTCAGTTCGTCCACGACCCATGTGCCGTCAAACGCTCGCTCAGTCGTGTCATCGTGTGTACAAACCTCAGATGTGTCCATATCTGTACAGCACGTTCTACACAGAGGGAACAGTAGTTTCCCATGTATGCAAACAGGCAGTACGGGGATATACAAATCGCGCGGTGCCACCAGGGTACACTTCACGAGACCCGCGACGACACTTAGATCGTTTTCAAGTCCTACGGGTTCTCGACACTCGTCACCTACGTACAATTTCGGGTGTCCAACGGGATATTTTCCATTCTTACACACTCATGGATATAGCAAGCAAACATCCACATAGCGTATCTGCTCCCCATTCGCGACGTCGTACAAGCTTACAAAATTTTCCGTTCGACCGCCAAAGAATGCATCGCGTGGTTCGCGAGGCGCCTGCTTGACCATGGCGTGATTTTTCACGTATATCGACATTTCCTCGTTATTCTCGAGTAATCTGTCAAAATCGCATTCCCATATTTCGGTTAGTGTGTACCCTTTCGATCTGATTCGCTCGGAAATAAGAACGGTACGCTCGTATCGCTCATCCATTGTATCGCCGAATTTAGTTCGAGCATCTCTATTCACGCGATAACATCGCGGACAACCATGCCAAAAGCAGCCGTGAAAATGGAAGAAGAGCGTGATGGACCCCCGCATCTACGTAGTAACCGTCGACAGCAGGTAGGCCGGTCGGAGGGCGATACTCTCTCGTGCGTCCAGCAGGAGCGATAACGCAGCTGCGCTCACGCTCGAGCCATACGAGCCATACGACGGCCTTGTGCGAATGCTTATCGCTCCAGCGATACCCCCCTGGTGGTAACACCGCAATGTGATCTTTCTGTAGAAAATTCTTTCGAAATACTCTCATAGATGCTGATGCTATCGTGCATGCTTCTGTAAAGGGACACACGTTCCCGCAACCTATAAGTAACTCTCGAAAAGCTAAACACGCTTGTCTCAATACCGTAACATCTGTACGACAATATTGCACAAATTGCGTCGCAAAATCAAATTTATAATCTACGCGACTCGATTCTTCCTCATACCATTTTAAAAAGCGCTCGCGATCCGCTGAGAACATGGTATCGGGTGAGTAAAAATGCAAAGCCGGCAGAGGACCTGAGTAATTCCGATATTCCGGTGTGTTGAATAAATGGGGAAATGTACCTTTTGCCACCTCATCAGCGAAACCAAAGGCCTAAGGTAAAGCGCTAAGAGCCATGGGTAAATAGTTAGACTATCGAGAAAAACGACATCGCCAATTTTCATCGAGACAATCTTCGTACCATTCATAATCAGAGAGGGAAGCTGTGTTTTTTGCACTTCGATTAAATACCGTAGAATAAATTGTGCGTCGAAACCTCTAGCATTATGGGCAATGCAGATGGTCTTTTTAAATTTTTGCGACAATGCCAGTTTCACGAGCTCCCCAACATGATTATCGATAAACACGAATTCACGTTTACCACAGTCAGCACAATCGGTCTCTATATCTGTGATATCCAGACACGTCATACATACGCATTGTGCAACACATAAATTCGGCTCGTGGATTCGTGTCGATTTATCATCATGCAATTGCTCGTGTTGTTGCGTCTCAAAATTATAAAATAAAAATCTCGTGGAAGACTTGTGTTTTTTCTTCTCCTTTTACGCCTCTGGTTTCTTAAGAGGTGCTATAAAACACGCATGCGTAGTCGGTCGCGTTTGTTTGCATGTAATACAAAACGATATACCACATACATGCATCTTTTTATCTGTGGTTTTAATCATACGCGAGCAGCCTCTACAGATTTTCAATGCGTTACAGACGCTGTACCGTCTATATTTACGAGACGTGATACCCGCGGAGCCCTTACCCTTGTGATGAGCGAGGCAAAAAGCACCAAAGAACGAACGATTACAGTCGGCGCAATACTCAGGCTGAGAGTCTCTATTGCCGTTGCAATAAGTGGATTTACATCAAGCACATTGATAGCTACATCGATGCTCGAGTACTCGAATATACTTGGAATTACATTGTGCGCAGAGCCCTCGACTACCTAGCGCACCGGCGAGATTTAATATCGGTTGATAGTGATGAGAACGCTCGTAATAGAGTATAAAGAGTGTATGTTTAATTTTACCTGTTGCGGTGAGTACGTATTTTCGCCCATCGTACAGAGCCGGAACGCGTTTTCCGAAGGTGAGAAATTTATTAACAATAATCACTATACACTCGTGAACCAAGTACTCCTGAAAGATCTGAATTTCGCGCCCACCGCACCCTTTAGACGGTGTCGTTACCCCTGCATTACGCGTGAGCTCTATCGCTGCTGCATATTGTGCACCTAGAAGCCCGTTCCGAATTTGACACCATCGTCTGTGTAGCTCGCCCGTTCGTATTTGACCACGTTTGGCATGCGCACGGGCTTTGACAAGGAATCGTTGTAGACACAAATTATCGCGATTACTTATGCGTAAAATTGACTTTTTTGCTGTAGACTCGTGAGTAAGTCTAGTACCCACACCGACTCGTTCGACACCTCGTACTATACATGTCGTCATTCTACATGTACCAGCGTCTATTCGAAATTCGCGCGCACTCTGAGCTACACTATTAATTGGTCGCCATATATCATCAGGAACGATGTCACGAGCTGGTCGAAATGATAACCATACACACCCTTGCGCGAAAGACGGTACGCTCAGAGTCATACCCACATAATCATGTCCTTCGCACGATTCTGTAAGGCGTGTGAGAACATCTCGTACACCGCCCTCGAACCATGTCAGATGATCAATATCGTCCGGTGGCTGACGAAAATGAAAATCTGTCTCTCGACCCTGCATCCTAAAGCGTGGAAAATATCGTCTCTGCTCATTGTCGAAACCGAAACGTTCACCAGGAGGCAAAATATCACCACCCCGTGCAGCAGTCCTTCCATCGCCAGTTTGTCCACCTGCAACCATAATTAAACCATTTATTAGAATTTTTATTTCATTTAATTTAAATTTTTGTTTGTCGCTAGCTATATACTATGTATATAAATCGTGTAACGTAAGAATGAGCGCTTTACCACTGTAACCATGATTGTGGTGTTAGAGTAGTAGTGGTAGTAGTAACCACAGTAAATCAGACAGTTAACTAGAGAATTTTCAAAGCGGCTCACTTTTATATATATTCCTTTAACAAGCTCTATCTCTCTCTCTCTCTCTCTCTCTCTCTCTCTCTCTCTCTCTCTCTCTCTCTCTCTCTCTCTCTCTCTCTCTCTCTCTCTCTCTCTCTCTCTCTCTCTCTCTCTCTCTCTCTCTCTCTCTCTCTCTCTCTCTCTCTCTCTCTCTCTCTCTCTCTCTCTCTCTCTCTCTCTCTCTCTCTCTCTCTCTCTCACTCCCTCTCTCTCCCTCCCCCCTCTCTCTCCCTGCATATACTGCAGTGATGCAATGAATACGACTAACCAAGAAGATGGCTGCACGCGATCACTTTTCAAAAGCAAGACCTACGGAAATATTTAGCGATGGTGATGTATTTAGTTATCGATTTTCGCTGATGAAAGTCATAATGTTTTCAACTAATTTCAAGGCACTCGGCCATGAGGAAAATCATCAAATTTCGTCGACGAATATTATTTAGTTTTCATGACACATCTTATCTGTATGTCAAGGTGTGCGTGTGCACATAGGTGTGCGAGAGTATGCAAGAGCTTTGGGATATATTTGCTGCTGCTGCTGTTACTAGGCTGTTGAGGAGAATGCGACAAATATCAAAGGATATTGGCTAGCAAGTTTCAGTCGTATGATTTGCAGTATCAAAAGAAGAGGCGATGCAACTTGATGGTGGGGGAAATCTGTATAGAACGGAGTATGAACACCACCGACGATTCATTCGAAAAGTTACAGTCTACACGAAAGCAATAAAAATGGCAAATAACGGTGCTACGTCTCACGCGATATCGCCATATATAGCGAACCCCGTTATGTACGGTCTAAATAAATCATTTGGTAAAATAATCGTCGCCGGGCTCGAGTTGAACTTTACATGTACTCTTACACCAGTGGTGAAAATAGTGTCGAATACTTTTATCGGAATTACACTCAGTGCGGAAGAGTGGCGAGTGTTTAAAAGTGATTTTTCTCGCGTGCAACAATATTTCGAAGCTCATGGGACTGATGCCCAGAAAATGTGTAATACCCGCATAGAGCACACAACGCATTACACACTTTTAACCTCGTGTTACCAGCACAGAGCTGTGTCATTTGGTAAAATAAGTGGTAGCGCTAATGAGGAATACGAGAATCAAGAGGAATCTGGAAAATCGAAACGGAAACGCTTCCGAAAATACTCTCCAAACATTGTTCTTCAGCGGCCTACATTTGATATGCTCGTTGAAATAAGTAGAAGAATTGATATTCATATGCAGGCTCTAGAGAGTAAAAGTGAAACGATTCAACGGTGTATGAACGAGGTGGTATCATATGTCCGTGAAAAGATAGTTGTCAGCGAAATGCCTCGTGCAGCAGCGTATGAGATCATCGGTTCCAAGGAATTCTTTGAAGAAGCGCTCGAGCACATCGCGATCTTGCTAACGACGGAGGATACGGAGTTTATGAAAATTATTTTGTCCGAAATAATTGTGCTGTTTCGTGGTCATATCGCTGATCATGCATCGGGTGTTGCGTTGCGAACGCAATAATTCTCCGTATGCACAGCTATTTGTGATAAAGACACTGTTGTAAATAATTGTATATAGTGTACATTTCGCTCGAAATATTATAAAGTATACACCGAGGTCAGTCACGGTGAGAGTGAGAGAGAGAGAGAAAGAGAACGAGAGAGAGAGAGAGTCCTAAAACCGAAACATCAGCAAAGGTCTGCGATAGAAAGAAGACGGAGCGCTCGTCTCTGTTTCATTAACACAGCAGATCATGGAATACGTGCCAATCTCGATTAGCAGCAAAGCAGCAGAGCTTGGTAAGTAAAAAATATAAAATAATTTTTAAATCGTAATTTTAAATCATGTAATATTTATTTTTAATTATAAAAAATAATGTCTTGCAGAGCGAGCAGCCCCTGCATATGAGCCGATACCAAGGAGTCGTTATTCGTGTTATGGAGAGCGAGAGTAGGATACATATACTGTACAAATAGAGCTAACTTCTGGAAAGAAAAGTGTCACCCGATATCCTCATCCACAGTTGTCGTCAGTGGCAGAAGATCATCAACGCTGCCAACTTTGTATAATGAGGCGTGGCATATAAGGTAAGACAATATCGATTATTCTGTACACGATGTTGTTTATTGATCAGTGCGTTGAATTAAATAGTTGTTTTATTCTTTTTTCAGAAGTACACTATGATGACAACACCCACAGCGAAAAATAATTTGAAAGCGATATTACGGGTGATAATACAAATTAATCCCGTATAGCGATAGAAATAAAATTAACGGTGAAGGAATCTCCGAGCGTGGATTACCGTGTTTGCAGGGCTATTGTATACGACGGTAAATGTGTAAAGTGCTTTCCATAAAATATTGATTAATCTAAAAACTACCTGATCTTACTGTGTCTCTTATTTTTTATAGCATTAAAATTAGAGAATTATAATTAAAGTCTCTCTCTCTCTCTCTCTCTCTCTCTCTCTCTCTCTCTCTCTCTCTCTCTCTCTCTCTCTCTCTCTCTCTCTCTCTCTCTCTCTCTCTCTCTCTCTCTCTCTCTCTCTCTCTGTGAGGGATCATATTCTATATATTTTACTGCAGACCACGATGCCGAATGGAGGTTCCTGGATTCTCGGCCACAGATTCCGTTTCTGTGTCTACATTTTCGAGTGACCGACAAGGACGACGACGAACAATGGTCTTCTGATCCATCAGCGTAAATTTGGTCTCAAATTTTGTAATGAAACGCCTCACTGTCAATTCATTTGGCGCATTATTGCGACCAAAAACTTGACGTAATTGGCGAACTGTTTTCGCAAAACTTTCACCATTTTTGTAATGTGTTTTTACAATAATTGAACGTTGTTAGTTCGAATACTTCTCCATATTCTTAAATCGCGTGGTCTGTACGTGACATATGTAAAAAAAAAAATCACCGTACAACTCGTATTAACAAAATGGCGGCAAATTTAAATTTGGCGCTCTTGCTGGGACACCTTTTATATACACCTGGTTGTTCTTTCGATAGTCTTCCACCACTCTTATAGTAGATACCGTCGATAAACAGATAAGGCCCTTTATATCCAAATTTTTACTTTTCGATGATTCTACTATAAATTTAAATAGATTTTTCGAATCTTTGGTCTTAATTGTTCTTAATAATGATAGTAGCTAGCAATACGTTTACATGGTATATATGTTTATTCATTAGATGAATATTTTTGGTCGTTGGTGACGGTCAGGCGAAAAGTCAAAGTCATTTCATTACGTTTCGACTCTCTTTAGAGACCTCTTCAGAATTTTTAATACAATCGCTGTAATATTGTTGACAAAAACAATTCCCGCGTTACACGATACTTTGCAGTTGTCTTTGCAAGCATTTTGGCATGAACTATCAGTACACCGGGTGTCATTTCAGCTCGATGGACTAGTAATGTAGCTCCGGTAATATGTAGTCTATGCATCACACCAGCCGCAGAAGTCTCCATAAGACACAAATAGTGTTTGAATGTACAAGCCGTACATTACCTCTACGCCATTCAACAGACAGTTATCCTGATTAAAAACGTCACAGTGTAAATGTCACGATTTTTCAGACCGATATCAATACTATTCGATGTACCTGGTAGAGTGTAAAATGAGCCAGTGGTGTCAGCATACCATAATGCAGTCGTTAAGTGAGAATTTTCAGCCGCCGGTCCATAATTGAGTGGTATGCGGGTACCGCGTAATTAGATTATTCGGTATTCGGTATAATATTAAAAAGTTATTATTTTTTGGGATCGTTTGCCGATAAGGAGATGGATCTCGAGTTATCGATGAAAACGCGAATTTATATAAAAGGAAGTATTTATTATAGGCAACGGTAACTTTCCGTTGTCTATTCAAAAGTCAATGCAAGAATGTACAATGATACATTGTTTCGAGTATTTCACGAGGAACCAACCGTTCTCAGTTGAATTAAATTTAATTCTGATTTTAGTAAAGCAGTTAGCAACTGTGTTTGCTAAAATCCCTTAGTTGGCAGCTTTAGCTGTAGTCAATCGTAGATCGCCTAGCGAGTCGCCTCATGCTGCGTCGGCGTCTACCTCGCATCCTGTCTTGTATGACAGCTATCTTTCACAATTCCATCTCTAGCTGTGTCCGCTAAGGAATATTCCTATATACGTGAAGAGGAATATTCCGCGGCACAACAGTTCGTACCTATAACATTTAAATAGAAGGAAGCCGACCAAAGCTATCGGTGCTATTGTGAGTGGGATGCTGCGTCCCACCTCCGGTGAAGTCGAGAGTTTCTAAAGTCCTATCTGCTTGATCTTCGAGCTTTTGCAGCTTCTTCGGATTTTGCAGTACGCTTGCTAGTGTAATTCCCTCTGCGGTCTGCGTAGGAGGCGTCTGAGCCTCTATTTCCCTCAAATTCAGGTCGTACGGGGGAACGTTATTTGTTCGGATGATTTGAGATGTTCGCCCCGTTCTTTTCACGCTCAAATTTGGGGCGGTTACAATACATATGGCTGTCAAAGCCAGTATTCCAGTTTTACTGAGAATTTCATGGTAAATGGGTTTTTCGCCGCAAGTGATTCTGATGGCCACTGAGGTCGGCGTGACGTATATCCATCGCCCCGGCTATTGCAGGGGGATGAGGAGGGTGCGAATCAGCTGGATTTCTCGTTTGGCGCAGCTCTCGCCGTTGTCCTGGGTGATTCGGGCGCAAATCAGCACTTCGCAGGGGGTATCTTCTAAGAGCAAAATGGAAGGGTGTTTCAGCGGACAAATGTATAATTTATTAAAGGTCTTGCAATTTTGCAGGTCTTTCTTAGTCATTTGCAGATAACTGTGGCTTCCTGCATCGATTACTACTGGATTTCCTGTTGTTTCCAGGTCGTAATATTTTCCATTACTCGCTTGGGTCGGTACCAAGTAGGCCTTCTGTACACTATACCGTTGTTGCCTGATCAACGATAAGTCGAATAAGAGTACAATTGCGTCACCCACGCTGCAGGCCTTTAGGTCATCCAGTCGCATAAGTGCTGGACGCTTGGCTGTGCTCTACAGTGACATGGAAACTCGTGCTTGGCGGCAGGTGTGTTACTGCGATCGCGAGGTAACGCGTAAGCGTTCTCGGCGGCAGGGGCATTCCTCCTGCATTGCCTTCGGCTATCTTTGATACCAAGTCCATCAATTCTCGTACATTGCTTAGTGACGCATCCACGGCTATGCTTATTGCGGTCAGGCTTTCGTCCAGGCGGCCGTACAGCTGGCCGTTGAGTGTGTGGTTGATGCGCATAACCTAAGTCAGCAGGGCTTGCTCGTTAGCCTGGATATGGTGCGAGCTCTTGTAGAACATACTCAGGGTGGTCCTTACCATTTGCACTTGATTTTTCAGTCCTTCTCGGAGAGTCTGTTGCGAGGCTTGTAAGCGGGTGATTTCATCGTGCAGCTGTTGGTCGAATATAGTCACCACCCCCATGTCAATCCTTCTTTGGATTCTCAAGACCGAGTCAGCAATGATGTAGCATGAATCATTTTCGTGGACGTCCAGGTTGCATAGTTCCAGCAGACGTTCCAGGTTTTTGTTTGCATCGGCTTCTTGGAGCATTAATGCAGTCACATCTAACCTGACAGCCAGCCGCCAGGTGGATTGGACTGACGCGAGGCTTCCGATGTCCTCGAAGTAGATGACTGGGTTGCTGTCGAAGGTGTTGATGCTGTAATCTAATGGATGTAACGTGGTCGTCGTGGTTCCGCTGGTTGCTGTCATCAACCTGAAATAGGGATTGAAGACGTTCAGGCTCGTGTTTCCGTGATATTGCTTAACTAGCTTATTTCTTTGTCCGGATTTCTAGTCCCGGGACTTTATTAGTGCCCCGAGGCTCATTCTTCGCTAAGACTTTGAGCAGCAATGTGTTATATACATCGAGTTAGCTTGCCGAGGTTGTCGAGCTTCGATTGAGAGCGGATGGAGGTGAGTTTTAACCCTTCGGGCTGATCGCTGATAACCCTTCTGGCTACAGCATAATTTTTCTAATATTCCTTTTTTCTTTTTCCAGAGGACACGGCGGGAGAGATTTGACCGGGCTCTGAGTCTGTTGGACTTATAAGCGCCTGAAGTTTGGGATATCGAGCCCGGGAAGCATTATCTAGGACTGGGGCGCCTCTTCTAGGAGCCAATATCCATTCCCTGGGAGGTTGGCCCCGGTCACGACCTTGGGTTCAGGGATATAATTTAACCCGCTCTCTTAATTGTAATAATAAACAAGTTTCTCTTCAACCTCGTTTCTCTTATTGGAGTTCCGACATTGCACTCCGTGAAGCTCCCTACCCGCCTTTATTTAGTTTTTATTTCGTTTTAGTACTCCATTTAGAGCTTCGGGTGGTTTGCATGTACCGCCTGAGTTTTCCGTCCCTTCCGGACTACGTAATTGACGGGGGGCCTCTTCTCGACTATTTCGTGACGTCCCGTCCACTTCGGGGTCAGCTTGGCTGACCGCTCCCT
The DNA here is from genome assembly GCA_963942595.1 of Cylloceria caligata. Classification (NCBI taxonomy): domain Eukaryota; kingdom Metazoa; phylum Arthropoda; class Insecta; order Hymenoptera; family Ichneumonidae; genus Cylloceria; species Cylloceria caligata. The sequence continues at coordinate 56,014,881 of OZ012703.1, read as the reverse complement.
GGGCACCGTCTCGTTACGGAGGAGTACGCGTTCGCCGACGCAGTACTCCTGCACCTGTGCGCCGTGGTCGTACGTATTCTTCGACCGTCTTTTCGCGCCCTCCAGTTTGTCGCATACTCTAGTCCCCGCGGCACGTAATCGCTCGCATAACTCGTGGACGTAGTCGTCGTAGGCATAGGTGCTGCGGGGCTCCTGTTTTACGGCGGTCGGCAATTCAGCCTCGCGTCCATACACCAACACGTGGGAAGATAGCCTGGTCTGCGTATGTGGAGTGGTGTTGTACGTTAACATCGCATACGGCAGCCATTCGTCCCAATTTCCTTGATCCTCATCTATGAAATTTTTTAAGTATTCAGCGAGGGTGCGATGCGATCTCTCTAATGCGCCGTTCGATTCTATCATAGATAGTAATTCTAGATTGTAATTTAATTCTCAACAATCGACATACCTCCTTGAAGGTCGAACTGAGGAAGTTGGTGCCCTGGTCCGGCCGGCAAATTAATTTTTCAACCAGCGCCTTTGCTACTGTCGAAGCCTCCTGGTTCGCTAGGGGGATCACTGCGCTGTACTTCGTAAGAGCGTCCTGGAACGTAAGTATGTATTTTTTCCCGGAAGCAGTTTCAGGTAGCGGTCCTACGATGTCGACCGTTACTTTTTCGAACGACCTTGATGGGGTGTCCGTTACCACCATCCACACTCGTTTCTTTTTCCTGATTTTATTCTTTTGACAGGACTCGCAGGACCAAATACATTTCTCCAAATCCCTTCTTATGCCGGGCCAGTCATATTTGGTCCGGATCCGATGTAGGGTAAGCGTATACCTTGATGCCCTCCTATGGCGGTGTCGTGATATTCCCTAATTATTTTCCGGTGATCACCGGTGGAGGGGCTAGCTACGCCACTGCGGCAGTCGCTGTTGTCTTTCATAATGCTGTCCTCGTTTATGGTGTTGGCGGTTTGCGGGCTGCGGCCCCCGCCGTGCCTCGCTTCCTCAGCAGGCTTGTGCAGGGCTCTGTCCGCAGTTTTTTCACTCGGTGTGCCCACCGGTAGCTCCGCCATTGCGTCACTCTCTGTGTTGAGCGGCCTTGCAACGTTTTCTTTTCGCGGCCTTCCGCGCCTCGATGGACGGCCATGCTGTGCTGCGCTCGCTCTGTCTTTTTCAGCGATGCTCGCAGTCTTAATCATGCCTTGATTTGCTAGCGTGCATGGTCTGCCCTTTTCCCGATCGCATGGCTTCGCGGCGGGGCCGTGGGGATCACTAGAGCGACCTGCATGCACGTTGCGAATCTCTCTGTCTTCTTCTAAAGCATTGGCAGGCCCTGCCTCTCGCTCTGACGCGTCGCTAAGCTGGCTCAAAGTATTCTCGGCTCTCCGCTTTGTGCGGCTGTCCGTACCCGGGCGCTTGCTGTCCTTTTCTGCCTCGTGGGCAAGTTCGACCTCTCGCTCCGACGAGCTACCACGGCTGTAAGGGGTTCCTTCGACTGTCCGCTTTGTGCGGTCTTTCGCTGCGCCTACTTGCCCCGTCGTGCTGTCCTCTTCCGATCCACAGACTACGTTCTCTGCTCTCGCTTAGGCCCTCGTAATAAGGAATATACGGCTTAGCGCATCGGCATTTGTGTTGCGCTTTCCGGCCTTATATTCGACATTAAACTCATGTTCCGCCAATGTTATTTTCCAACGCAGTAGTTTCGAGCCTGGGTCCTTTACTCCGAACAGCTATGTGAGCGGTTGGTAGTCTGTCACGACCGTGAAACGGCTACCATAAATATATGGCCGGAATTGAGCAAGGGCCCAAACTATCGCGAGTAGCTCTTTTTCCGTGGTTGTGTAATTCAATTCGGCCTTTGACATGGTGCGGCTCGCGTAACATATGGTCAAATCGTCTCCGATCTTGCCTTGCGATAAGATTGCGCCGAGCGCCCTGTTTGAGGCGTCTATTGTTAGAACAAACGGCTTCGTGAAGTGAGAATACAGCAATATTGGTGCTGGGGTAAGCGCCGTCTTCAGTTCATCGAAGGCAGCATCTTTTACTGCAGTCCACTCGATTTTAACCCCTTTTTGGATTCATTCTGTGAGCGGCTTTGCGGTCTTCGAGAAATCCTTGATGAATTTTCGGTAATACCTGGCTAGTCCAAGGAAAGATTGTACCCCCTTTACGTCTCTTGGCACCGGGAATTCCTTTACCGCTTCCTGTTTTTTGGGATCAGCACGTACACCCTCTTCGGAGATGATGTGGCCTAAGTACTGCTTTTATTTGCGCAGGAATTGGCACTTGCTAGGTTGTACTGACAATTTTGCCTCTCTCAGCTGCTGTAGCACCTCCCGCAGCCTGTCGTTGTGCTCCTTGAAGGTTTTACTGTAGATTACTATGTCATCTAGGTACACATAGCATTTAACTCCCTGTAGTCCAGCCAGCGCGGAGTTCATCAGCCTCTGGAAAGTCGGTGGCGCGTTTTTGAGTCCGAAAGGCATGCGGTTATATTCAAAATGACCCTATGGTCTAGAAAATACCGTTTTTTCCTTGTCTTGCTGCGCCATCGGGATTTGGTGAAATCCGAAGGCGAGGTCCAAGGTCGTATTATATCGGGCTCGTCCCAACTGGTCCAATATCTCAGTGATGTTGGGCAGTGGCAAAAGAAGCCATTATAACCCCGTTCTCGAGTCCTACTCTCGAGAGCAATCCTATGAATTTGCTCATTGTTGCGACGTAGGTGACTGTCTCGCTGCGTGGCGGCAGAGATACCCTCGTCGTGTCGTCCAGTGGCGGCATGCAATGCCCGTACTGCTTCAGCATCTCTCTGTGCTCGATATCCGCCTTGTGATACTTGATAAAATTCATTCCTAGCAGTCCATTGACCCCTAACGGCACGTTATTCGGGACTATGTAGAACCAATGTTCTATATTTAGAGCCGGTGTCTCCAGCACAATTTTGGCTATACCGAGGGAGGTAAATTTTTCACCTACCACACCCTGCAACTCCACGGAGCACCTTTTCATTTTAGTATACTGCACTGGCCCATGTGTCCGCCTTAAAGGTGAGTACCCCGGTCACGGCCAATGATGCGACGATGTCAAAGTCGCTGGCCATAGCGCTGGATGCCGGCAGCGTTACCTGCAGTAACTGCTGCGTTGTTTTCCACCTTCTGCGCGCGGGTCTCTGCTGGGCCGTGAGTGTATTTCATCTCATCGTACCCAACGGGCTGGCATTGGTATTCGATCGACTTGTACCTGCATTCACCATTCACTCTTGTTTGCGACAATCTCTTGCTGCAGTCTTTCCACAAGTAGCCCTTCTTTTGGCAATAATTCCATATAACGTCGACGTGGTATGGATTCTCACTGGCATCGGTAGGCTTCGTAATGTGCGGGTGCAGTCTCGAGCCACATGCCCTGGCTTCCTGCAGTTGAAGCAGTTTTCTCTCTGCCGGGGTGGTGCGCCTTGGGACCTTCTGGGGTGGCTTAGTGCTCCACCACCCTTTGGCTGCACCATGTTGGTGATTTCAATCGCTCCCGTTATTAACTCGTGGAGAGTGGTGTAGTTGCGCGATCTCACCAGAATCTGGACCTGCCCATGCAGTCCATTCTCGAAGTTGGCCTGGCCGCTCTTCCGCGTTATCTTTTCAATGATCCGCATTTCCAACGTCATAGCGGCTTCCTCGCAGAGCTTTTCTATAATGTCGACGGTATACGCTCTGTCCGGGCGGTGTATACCGCGATATCCTCGCCCTGGCCCTAACGGAGGGAGTTGAATTCCACTTGTAACGCAGGTAGCGACTTACGCTTCCCGTACAGGGCCGCCAGCTCGGTCTTGAGCTGCGCTACCGAGAGGATGATTTTATGTTTCATCTCTCTGGCCGCCCTACTTTCGAGCTTGCTGCTGAGTACCAATCCTAGCAGGATCTCGTGATCCCTGGGCACAGCTCGCTTAAAAACAGTCTCGCAGGATCTTAGGAAGGCGTCCAGCTCGTCAGCGTTGCTCCCGTCAAAATGCTTGATGTTTTTCAGAGCTAGCCCAAAGTGAAACATGGGATTCGGAGGGGGGTAACCCGGATCCTCGAATCGGGTTTGCCTCGACCGCGGCCGTGGGTCGGGTGTTCTCCCAACCCTGCTCTTTCCAGCCTCTGCAACAGTTCGGCATTTTGCTCCCGTGGAGACCGGATGAGCTTGAACTCATCAACGGTCTGTCGCGGCCTTGGAGCCTGAGCTTCAGCTCGAGCTCTCGCTGGGCTCGCTTGTACTCGCAGTGACTCCTGTCTACCGCTTCGTATCGCTGCCTCACTCGTTTCGGCAGTGGTGGCCGCGTCGTCATGCCAGTAGCTGTCAAATGACCTACGCGATCTATCGTACGCAGTTGTTTGATCTCTCGCTCGATCATATCCTCTGTGATGCGCTCAGGCGTTCGTTCGCCAGTAGCCATATTGAATATGTCGTCGCTATCGATACTGTCGTGATCCCTGAATGATGCACCCCTCATTGGATTCACGCTGAACTGGGCTGTCAATCGGCCTACAAGGATCTCCTGCCTGCCAGCAGGGATATGTCCCGATGGCGATAGCTCTGTCAACGCCCTGCACATTCTGTACGCGATTTCCCCTACGGCTGCAGCTAATCCGGCTGTGGAATCTACCCCTTCGCCGGGCAACGTCGTATCTAACGAGTTGCCCCTTCGTTTTTGTCGGGCACCTCTAGATTCCGGCATGTTGCTAATTTCGCAATAGACTTTACTTTAATATTCCCCAAAAATCTCACGAGATATATTTATATATCTGTTGGAATATTTTTCCAATTTACGGTTCGACTGACTTTGATTCTACAAGGCTATATGTATATTTATAATGTAACCGCCACTTACAGAAGGATGATCTTGTAGAAGGTCCTCATCATAGCGGTACCTCGGGTGCTTCTAACCTGCTGTCTTGTAGCTCCCCTTTAGAGTTGGTCCAGACGTCTTTCTTGGCGCCGTTGACCCGTTTCTTCGCTGGTTCCTGGGCTCGTCCTGAGCGCGTCGCCACTGGTTGCATGACGACTTCTTCGCGAGTAGCTGCTTCGAGTACTCGGTCGTATACTTTCTGTGTTCTTCCGCGACTTGACGTGACACCATCAATCGGGTTAGCTTAGTCGGGTTTTCATGAACTACACTTGCGTCCTTTGCACGAGTCGTAGTCGTCACTTCATAGTCACTCCTATTTACTTTGTCCAAAACACTTTTTGTCCAAATAAATCACGTATCACTTAACTTCAGCAGATTCCACCGCTACCGCCAAATGTTATGCCGGTACCGCGTAATTGGATTCGGTATTCGGTATAATATTAAAAAGTTATTGTTTTTGGGATCGTTTGCCGATTAGGAGATAGATCTCAAGTAATTGGTGTAAACGTGAATTTATATAAAACGGTAATATTTATTATAGGCAACGGTAACTTTCCGTTGTCTATTCAAAGTCAATAAAAGAATGTACAATAATTCTGTGGTTTCGAGCCCGTTACGAGGAACGAACCTCTCTCGTTTGACTCTACTAATAGAATGATTTCGGCTAAGCAGTTATTCACCCCTTTGACCGAAATCGAGTGTCGAAATGAATTTCACAATAATCATTGCTTGCGAAATCCAACAAGTCGTAGCTCAAGCTCGTAGCGGTCACTGCTTGCAGCTCGTTGCTTACGTTTGCACATTTTTTCTACTACGGTGAGTGGCCTCACGCAAAGAAGGAACAATGGCGAAATAATGTACAATTAATTAATTCGCGGCACAATATGAGTAACGTCGCATATATGCATTGTAGTGATGTCACTTGTTTGGCGATGGCACGAGTTTCTGGTTAACATATATGTCTACCTGATTGAAAAGCCTATGTAGGAAGTTATTAGCAGGTGCTACGTAGTATTTTGATTCACCTGTTCATATAACCTTTACATTTACAACCATCATCAGATTCAGGTATTCTTCTCCGTGGCCAGGTACGATAAATTGCAGGGGGTCCGGCATGCGGAGGGATGACACAGGCTTGTCGTATATCCATTATGATGCTTCTATACTCTTGTGTGTTGGAGGTATAATAAATAAGTCCAGCACCAACTTGACAATGTAAGATGAGTTGGAAAGTTCCAAAAATGTCGTTGGACTTTGCAACAGTTGCTACGTCCACCTCTCAAAATTGTAGCCTACAGGAAGGCAGGAAATTTTTTTATAAATCTTATTTTCAAAGATGAAATAAGTAGAAGACATAATTATCTCGATTTCTTTTTTAATTCCGCAATAACAGTGCCTTTTCCAAACAATAACGTCCTTTTCCCAGACGATTTTAAACCAATTGTAAGAGAACATTTCTTTAAAGCGAGTACACATCTAATAAACATAAAATGTATGAAGCAGGTAAAATAATGTGCGAAACTAATTATTTCAGAGAGAAACTGTCGTTAACATTAGAAATCGGACTCTTGATACGCTTCGTCAACATTTTATAAATACAAGCAGTTCATTTTGTGTGTGGCATAATTGATAGATGAAGCTATTTGCTTTATTGGGATGTTCAGCTTGCGAATTTTTGGTAAAATTTACATTTTAGCTAAATTCGTAATATCAGATTTTAAATAATGATAGTTTCATTTCTGAATTTTGCTCGTTTTCAGATATCTAGACGTCTAGTAACTAATTTTTATACAATTTGAGTTGGATCTATTGCTATAATCTTGTAAATAGTTTCATCAGCTAAGAGTATAAGGGATTTTTGTATGTAATCAATAAAGCTTAGAACAACAGTGCTTTTGACTCTGTTGCCGCTGGTTATTTTTACATCAGGGTATAAAGATAGAAATATCTTGGTATCAAGTATGACTTTACGAGTGTCTTCTTTGTGTTACTATAATGTAAGTTATTTAAAATATCAGTTAGTGAGCGTCTCGCATTATTTAACTTGTCGATCTGAATCAAATATGGCTGTGATTCAAATTCAAAAATGATTTTATGAATGCCGGCTTCGGTTTATTTTACGTATAAGTAAGGATAACAAAATCTAGGTCCGTACGATAGAAAATACCGGATAGATTTATCAACTAGCATTTTCTAAAACTGCCGTTAGAGTTGCGAGTTTTGTCACTGTCTAACATTTTCTTAAACGGGTAAATGGAATTATTAGTTGTTGTAATGTTAGTGATGCGATCAAATGATTTTGAATTTGCATTGAATTGATTCTGGAACTTGTTTAACTTTTATACTGACCACATACTATCACCAACGTCGTAAAATACTCAACTAATTTATAACGAAAGTAGTCACACCATCTACATACGATTATCTGCACTGGCATAAAGCTGAACATAGATTTCTTTAGAACTCTATATGGAAGATTTAGACTGCATATCTACATCGTCTTCAAAATTCGGAAGAGGACTAACAAAAAAAGACTACCTCTTAAGGGGTTATGCCACTTTGGATTTTTGGAAAAATCTATCATAATTTTTTTAAATTGTCCCTCAGGACTTCAAAAATGATGTCCCAAAAGATTATATCCGGGAAAAATCTCTAAGTACTCGTTTTCGAATTTTAGTACAAGGCCGCCTGGTCGGCAGCGAGCTCCTTTTGTGATACTTCTGTGAACTTTTTTCGATGATTCTGTTAACTTTCATTTCTTTTTTCCTTGCAATTATTGATTTGTTTTACAATGAGTGACGAAGTGGTGTACAGTGGTAAGAAAGAAGGAAAACGGCATCTGGCAACAGCAAGAGACCAAAAAAAAATTATTCATGATTTTCTACTACTCAAAACTTCAAACGCGTTTATCTTAAAACTGCATTTTTCAAGTTGGCGGGAAACATAACTCAGACAATTTTAGAAATTAATCGCTTTAACAAAATTATTGCGTATAGTCACAGATATGTACGATAAACACCCTCTTTTGTAATCTCGATTTATTTTGTAGTTTTTCTGAAAAAAATCCCCAAAAAAGCCTAATTTTTCGGCCTCTAGAGTGGCATAACCCCTTAAGAAACAATTCAAATTTTTCCTCCGCTTAGAGATTTTTAAGAGAAAACACAGACAAAGATTTTCAAAAATACTACACCTAACACATACAAGAATACTGAACGTAGATATCGATGACATCATCTTTAGAAAAAAAACTAATCGATCATGAAATTAGAAAAGTATTAATGACGATCCATAACTCCAACATGTGTTCGCAAAGAAGATTTGAAATTTGAAAAATTGAGGCTAACGCGGATATATTTCGAACGACGTAATGGTTATCAAGAAAAACTTCAACGTTTTCGTTGCACCAACAACTTTGATATGCATTACTTCATTTTCGGTAGTAGAGGTTATTTGCACTGTCTCTTAACTCACAGATATATATAATGGAATTAAATTCATAGTAAAAATGGCGGAAAGTAGATAAGGTGTATATCAAGGGCCCAGTTTGTTCATCGATGGTGACACCCCAATCTGTTTATCGACGGTACGATACACCCTTCTTTACCGATGGTAGTATCCACTTTGTATATCGACAGCAGATGCATTCTTATCGATACCAATGACGAACTACCTTACTGACTACGTTGTCTTCTCTATTTTATCGACGGTAGATACCAGGTCTATAAATATGAAACCGGAATTTGCGAATAGATGGCCCTAGCTGTCAATGTAGTTACCATCAAACCGCATCATTGGCACCATTTCCTTGTTGACATCTCTCACAAAGATTTTCAACTCACAACAATACAAGTTTCATACAACAGCATAGTTTGTAATAGCGTTGAATATGTCGAGTTCAGTGCCTGGAAACTACGATTTGCGGACAGCATTGATTTTCTGTTATTTGTTTGAAGAAAACTGCTGCAGAATCGCATCGAATACTTGTCGAAGCTTACAGTGAGCATGCTCTTGGTAAATCACAGTGCTTTGAGTGGTTAAAAAAATTCAAAAGTGGCGATTTTGACGTGAGAAACGAAGAACGTGGAAGACCACCGAAAAAGTTTGAAGACAGCGAATTGCAAGCATTGTTGGATGAGGATGACGCTCAAACGCAACAAGAACTCGCGGATCAATTAAATGTGACACAAGAAGCCGTCTCCATACGTTTGAAAGCTATGGGAAAGATCCAGAAGATGGGAAAATGGGTTCCACATGAACTGAATTAAAGACAGCAGGAAAACCGAAAAACCACTTGCGAAATGCTGCTCGCGAGGTACAAAAGAAAGTAATTTCTCTATCGAATTGTGACTGGCGATAAAATGTGGATATATTTTGAGAATCCTAAGCGTAAAAGATCAAGGGTAACTCCAGGCGAACCATCGGCATCGACTGCAAGGCCAAATGGCTATGGACGGAAGACAATGCTCTGTGTTTCGTGGGATCAGAAGGGTGTGATCTATTATGAGCTGCTAAAACCTGGCGAAACCGTTAATACTGAACGCTACCGACAACAAATGATCGACTTGAATCAAGATTTGCGTGAAAAACGACCAGAATATCAAAAAAGGCAACACAAAGTGATTTTGCTTCATGATAATGCACCATCACACACAGCAAAACTGGTCAAGGAAACGATTGAGGCGTTTAGTTGGGAAATACTTTCACATGCGGCTTACTCACCAGACTTGGCTTCGTCCGATTTCTACTTATTTGCTTCGATGGGACACGCACTTGCTGAGCAGCGCTTTACTTCTTACGAAAATGTACGAAAATGACTGGTTTGCCTCAAAAGAGCAACAGTTTTTTTGGCGTGGCATCCACAAATTGTCAGACAGGTGGGAAAAATGTATAGTTACCGATGGGCAATACTTCGAATAAAATATTTTTTATCATTTTCATACAATAAAGGTGTATTTTCTATACAAAAATTCCGGTTTTATATTTATAGACCTAGTAAATCAGATCGGACTCAGACCTATATAATAAAAAGGGGTCCAGAAACTTTTATACAACAGCTGTAACATTGTTAACAAAGCTAATGTTAAGTCAATTTACAATAGCGATATATTAGACATCGCTGAGGTAACACTCACCAAATGTGAAACAAAATTAATTTACTCCAGATAATATGCTCCAATGCTATATTTTATCATAGTTGCGATGAGAAATACTTTTGGAAATATTTGTCAAATCTGTGTATGTTGGAAAATCAGCTGATGCTGCTCAAGCGAGAGGCTGTCTCTCTCGCTTGATTCAGCGTCCTACAACGATGGTTTTGTACTACGCAGCCATCTTGAGAAATTTTGACACTTTCGTGAAAACCGCGGACTCAGCACAAACCTCTGCGCGCCTCGACTTTTTCACCGCCTCATACCGGATCTACTCATCACATACGTGCTCAACTGGACGGAAAAAACTCTATAAGCGTGCACCTTCATAATTTATATAAATTTAACCTTTCGCGGTCACCTGGGGTCAAAATGACCCCAAGTGCAACTTTACGCTACAATTACTATAAGTTATTGGCGCCCGAGGGGACTGGCCTCTCCTCTAACGGTGCTTTGGGGTTCCCTTTGTAAGAAGAGACTAGGGTCGGCCGAATCGCGACAGCAGTTCCTTCGTGGCAATCGATCCCAGAAGACCGTGCGATCTTCTAGGTATCAAAATAAAAACCTTTTTTGAAACACCCACTATGGAGCTATTTTTTCCCGTAAACTATGCTATCTCAAGAGTATCACCCTAAAATTTTATGGAAATATATTAAAAATTGTCAGAGTAATAATTTTTTTAGTAAAAAATGGTTTTTTTTACGCATTGCCTCCTAGCTGATTTTTTTTCGCCATTTTAAAAATTTGAAAATTTTTACCATGATATTCCCATTCTGAGAGGTTCAAACTAATATCCTGAATATTTATCAGTCGTTCGGAACGATACTGGCAACGCGGCAATCGTTTAAACATTGTGACCCCCTGTGACCGGCGCGTTATTTCCAGAACGTGAGTAGATAGGGACCAAGATAAAGAGACTTGTGAGCGTGGCCTCCCCTCTCCCTACTAGCTTGTGATTGGTTCCCCACCTTCTTACCCCCACCTCTCCCTTGCACCTGATTGGTTGCCCCACCCTGAGCCTCCGACTGACGCGCCACCTAGGCGATACGTACGCTATCTGTCCGACGCTTGTTGTCGATGCGCCATCTATTGTAAACAATCAACAGGAGGTATGTTACCGACAACAGGTAAAACAGAGCGATTTACCGACGGTCGGTAGTGAATATTTGGTGCAGCTATCCAGAAGTAGATTGGGTCCTACAGGTGATACCACAGATTGGGCCCTACCATCGAAAAAGAAGATTGTAGCTTGACAACGGTAAAAAGATTTGCGTCCGGTCGTGTCCTATCAGCGATAAACAGATTTAACTATTTAACACTAATTATAAGTAATATCTTTCAAAACTTTAAAACCAGTTATTGATATTAATAACAATAATATTATAATAGGTAAAAACATTTGAAGAACAAATATGTTTATTGACAATAGCATTATGTATACAGCTTTAATAACTCTTATTTAGATTAAGCGAAACATGGGATGACGACGAGACGGGGCAGCACATAATTAATTCAAAGTCATACAATAATCATCTTATCATCTACAATTAGTAAAATTAATTATTATCTTTATAAACATGTGTTATTATGTGAATTATTAAATACTACTTTTTAACTAGTTTGTACACTCGTTCTCCGATTATTATTCGATCGGATTTGTAGCTACTAGAGAAATGTCTGTGAGTGATTTTTTCACTTCATGTGTTATGAATGGAATACAAAATACCTTTAACTCCAGGAACAGTATATCGCAATATTCAATGAATGAAGCGTCGACTCGATGGCGTACAGCCTCACATAGATTAGAGCTATTCTGTGTTAAGAGTTCTCTAACGCGCACTTGATCCACATTTTTGGCTAGCTCTTTAGCGGGAATATGAATAAGTAATTCAGCACGTAGAATTTCGATACAGTTTTTCACATAAGAGGTGTAGCGTTGGAGCCATCTTAAGCGCTCCTCGACCTACACTGTTACGGCGCATAACCCGTCGAATGATTTCTTTTGCATCACTATAGCCGATGAACAGATGTTCTTCTTCTTCGCTGGCGGTGGTTCCACCTGACTCTCTTCGTTCTGGTCGACACTGTCCTCAGTGGTTGGCTCATCAATACACCGATCGAACACAATGGATTTGGACCCGAACGATATTGTAAAGTATACCTCGAAGTCTCCAAATTTGAGGGTGTTTGGGGTACGGTGAGCGGTCCGCTTACCATAATTTCTACACTCCTTGAAATATGAGTCTATTTCCGCTAATGCATCTTGAAGTTTACCCCAGGTAGTGATATCAAGGATAATTCCTCTCGATGAGTGATTATTCTGTAGCTTGATGATTGGTACGACATCGCCGTTTATACACGGTTGAAGTCCCACACTTATCTTCTTTGTTTCTGAATAATTGAGATTGTATGTTGTACCGAGATGCAGTGATATCTCGAGATTTTTCTTCTCATCGGCAGATATAAGTCGGTACATGGCGGCCACACTCATATGGGTAGAACTCATATTGAACAATACGCGTAAACTTGACGAAAGAGATGGTGGTCGGAAATCTATCGCTGATAGTTGTAGTTTCTAGTGTGTCACGGGCCTGACTGCCGGTTAGTCCTTTCAACGATTCGTTTTATAGGTAAGTATGGATAACCATATTGGATAACCGATTAGGGATACGCGGTCTGACAATACAGGTTGCTTTCGAAAATGTAGAAGTAGGAGAGCTCGTATTTACTGGCTTGTGAACAAATGTATATAAAAATTGAAATGACGAATGCACGCCCCACAGCTTGTCACAGAAAACGTAGAAATGCAAAGACTCGTATTTAGAGGGTTTTCAAAATGGTTACCACAGAATTTTGTAATGCACAATACGATATGAAGGTATCTTTATGAATAGACACCAGGGACACGATGACCGTAGACCGTGAATATACCAGGTCACATTGTAGACTTCAACTTTTACCATCCTTAAAAGAACTTTCGCTACCGTTCTTAGATTATGCAGTGTATAGGGTGAAAAGTGAAAATGCATTTATAGCAAGAGAAGAGGGGGCTATGATGAAAATATAAAAACGAACGGAATCAAAATTTTCGTCTAATTTCGTGTTGAAACACAGCAGTGCAACCACAGTTTTGTTTTTGTTCTTATATTTTTTTCAATTTATCTTGCTTTTAAAAAATGGTTTTTCCGCATCGTTCACTTTTGGAAGTAGTACGTGCACTCGTGCTTTTATTATACATGATCGACAATTGGTGCGACGGTATACGGTGCGGTGGTTTGCGAATATTGCGAACTTTACTTTCGATCGGTTGACCGCGGAGTTCACTACAGTGCTTCGTCAAGGTGTTGAAGGTATCACTGTAGCCTTCGACAGTGGTGTCTTCTCCGGATCGGTGTTTGCACAACGTTTCGTTGTGGAGCATCTAGCGAGCCATGGAGGGATGCTTCACCCGCCACTGCGAGACCTCATAATGAGAGTCGAAAATTTTTATGGTGAGTAGTGAATACGTTTTGAATTATATCGAATACATTAACCATGTTGTGAATTGTGTATTATGTTTTGAAACGTATATTATTAAATAACATGTTTACAAATAATATTTCTAACAGAAAATAATTTTCGTTACAGCACGACGAAATTTATTAGCTTCAAGTGACAACAGTGACACCGACACAACGGGGGATAAAATGGAAGTCGACGAAGCAGCGGCGTCTGGCACTATTGATACCGACAGCATCGATGATGATGACAACGATAATATAGACGAACACGACGATGCCTACATGGGTGACAACGATGACGATGATGACGACGACAATGTGCCTGTAGTCGCCGGTGAAAGTACCGACGATGACGACGACGACGACGACAGCGTGGTGAGACGAATAGTACGTCTCATCCACACAATACTAGAACCCCACACACACACAGCGAAGCACCAGGATCACACACAATGAAATATAAACATAGAGTAGTCAAACCGTAGTACGCCCCACACACACAGCCAGAGGGACCTGTAGTATATACAACCAACACTACGAAAGATAGAAATTCCAGGAAAACCAACAGCAATCACACGGACGGCTATAGTATCAAAATATGTACAAAAAGAAATTCACCAGGGATACGTTAAATACGATCATCAGAAGTATGGATTAAAAAGAAATGGTCTACAGGAGATGGGCTACAGGACGACTACTAAATATAGATATACCGAGAACATGGAAGAAGAGTGGGAAAAGCCAGTATAAAAGAACGCGAAATGCGACGATCAGGAAGCATTTTGTTCACAGATTCCAACCAGACATCAAGGACCAACCAGCGAATAGAAGGAAGACCTGCAAACCAGCCGAAGAAGGACCACGGAGCCGACCAAAGGAGGAGCCTACCAACAGCAGCACTCCAAGGACCAGGCCCAGATACTTCTGAAGCCTACGAAGACGAACCTTTTCGGCATCCAACCACTGAGGCCGTCTAGAAACACATCTTCAAGACGTCCAACATCAGAGTCACCAAGAGCTCACAAATAGAAAGTAACATAATGGTTTTATAAAAAGATATATTAAATCAATAGGACCCCCCTCTAAAAATTAGATAGGGACGCTCCTGTCATCGTTTAAATGCACCGATGCACATAAAATGCATCTCACTGACGGCTCCACCGTAGCAGCGACGGGGGCAGCGAATAAGTAGTATAGCCAGGAGAGCCAAAGCGCGAGCTTCGTCCCCACCACGATCAAATAGATATAGATATAGGGTAGGCGAGGGGTAATAACCGAGCCAACATAGATGGCAAGCCCGGTAGGCTAAACACCCTCTCATGCCTGGCGTAGAAAATAGAGAAACTGCGATATCATCTAGGAAAACATTTTAATTCATATAAAAACTCCTATTCTTGCGGACACGATTATATAGGCGTGCGAGAGCCCGGGTAAAGTTTTGTACAGTGCATAATCCTCAGGATTAACAAAGAAAAGAAGTCTAATGAAGTAATATTAATAATCAATATTTTCATATGGATAAATAATAATAATTGTCAATAAAACCTACTTTTACCCGATACTGAAGTCTGAATTAATTTCATCCCTGCTCGAGTCGGAACTCAAAACCCTTCAAGGGAAATGATAACGTAAAATACCGTTACAGTGGATGCTTCAGACAATGATAAGTAAAAAATGTTCTGTTACTTTTAAATATATATTATATAATTATACATATATTGAAACGTTTCCCGATTTTATATCACTCTTCATTTTCGCTACGATGCGCGTCTGTTCGGCGGTGTCGTGAAATCGCGTAGTTTTATAATTTTTTTTCGAGCGATATCGTCCTAGATCGTATGGAGAGTGGAGCTTGCTCGAAACCAGTTCGTGCTCTGGGCTGGATGGAATGAGAAGTGTCTGTGGTTTTATGGATTAGCAATCAATCTATTAGGTTGTTATTAGTGTTTTTATTGTTGTTGTTTGTGAGACCTCAGTTTAGGTTTTTGTTGCGTCGCATTTGTCCGTGAAGGACATGCGGTTTGTTACCCTTTCATCATTGGTCTTTTTATTGATTGGGTAATTTCTTTTTTCTTTATGGTGCTGAAGGCACTTGATTGTTTGATAAAGGTCTGATTGATTGTTAGTTTAGACAGAGGTAGGAAGGACGTTCGTGGGATGATCTGGTCGTTCGTACGGGTTTTAACGTTCGCCTGCGTGAGTTTTTCTTAAATCTACGTATGCGGAATTGCTTCCGGTATTTGGGGGTTCTGACTCTATAATTCGTAAAGAGATGAGATATCACCTTTACGGAGCTTAACACTCAATTTCTCTGTTTAGAGGTTATCGCGTTTGCTAAGACGCGCTGTTCTAAAATCTACGTATGCGGAATTGCTTCCGGTGTTTCGGGTTTTGACGCTATAATTCGTAAAGTGATGAGATATCACTTGTACGGAGCTTAACACTCAATTTATCTGTTTAGGCGTTGTCGAGTTTGCTGATACGCGATTTTTCTAATACTACGTAAATGGAATGATAAATCTCCAGTTCCTTTTGGGTTTGATGCTATTATTCGCAAAGTGATGAGATATCACTTGTACGGAGCTTAACACTCAATTTATCTGTTTTAGGGGTTATCGCGTTTGTTAATACGCGATTTTCTAATACTACGTAAGTGGAATAATAAATTTCCAGTTCCTTTTGGGTTTTGATTCTATTATTCGTAAAGGGATGAGATATCGCTTTTACGGAGCTCAACACTCAATTTGTCTATTTCGGGGCTATCGCGTTTGCTAATGCGCGAGTGTCGAATATTGTGTAATTTTGATTTTGAGTATTTCTTGACTGGCTTTAGGATATCATTGGCTGAATCTCGATGGCCATTGGCGCTTCGCGTGTCTCTATTTAGATGTTGCAAGATGTGGCCTAGTTGCTGGGCTTAGTCCTCATACGGGGCGTTCCTTGGTACCTTCGTTAGATGTACCGGTCCGCCTTGCTTTTAATCATCGGATGTCTAGCTGGTGTTATGCTATTTAAGATGTTATTGTTTTGGAATGCCCGTTCGCGAGATCTGCCTTTTGCGGCTCCGCCCTGCTAATGGTCACGCGGAGAGCTTATAGTAGGAACACGAGTGTCGTGTGGTGAGGTGGTGTGTGTGATTTTGCCTACCTATCTTTACTCGTCTTTGTTATTGTTTGGGTCCCTAGCTATAGCTCGCTGTTCGCAAAAGACACCGGGTTCGCAGCTATGACCAACTAGCTCTTCCTGTAACCCGGATACTGAAGCCTTTAGTCGCATTTAATTAAGCCACCTTATTGCGCCTTTAAGAGCTTTACAATTTGGTATTTTAATTAGTGAGATTGGCCGAGCTATCCGTTCGTAGCAGGTGGTAGTTGGTGCTGGCCCTGACGTGGTCCCACCCACGCAGGTACACCCTGCGAGTCGATTGCGCGTGGTGCAACAAGTCGGGATGCCACTCCCTTAACCTGGAGACACACGTACTTCTTCGGTCTGCAAAAGACATGTAGCCACGGCGCTATGCGTGGGGACACGTTAATGACAGAGTGCCCTAACGCTGCGATTGGGGGCGGCAAAGGCGCAATGCAGGGGAGCTCTTTCCTCGCAGAGTATCCTAATTAATTCGTTTACTCAACTGACGGCCAGGACGCAATGCCAGGGAATAAGTTGAGCAAAAGAATACTGTTTACTACCATGATATTTCCCAAACTGTTAGTTCTTATCGGTATAGTTTCGTTCGGTCAAACGACGGCCAAGCGCAATGCAGGGGAATCGATTGATCGAAAGAACACTGTTTTCGTTACATTCTGAATTAAAAATGAATTTATGATGGCTGTCGGGCAGCACTTCGTCTTGAAGAACAGATTTTCGAAAAGCGCCTCGAGGCTTGTCCGGTCGTGGTTTATATAGTTTGGTGGATAGACCCCGAGGGGGTGTTTTTGGGTATGTCACGTGATGTTTGTCGCCCTTCAATCACTCGGTGAGGGAGGTGCGGGGCGATGTATCGGTGTACCGTTATTTCTATATTTAGCCGGGCTTTGTCTTTTCTGAGTTTGAACCGCGGTTGTAGCGAGGTTGAATTTTGTTGGTCTGTGTTTAATTTCCACCCGCAGGAGGTTCAAACTTTTCCTGGCAGTTTTTTACCGTTTGATTAATGTTTTTACTAATTATTGTCATGTGGGGTCTTACTTATTCTTTGTATGTTTTTCCTTGTCTAACTTCTGGTTCGATTCGCGCTAGGGTTGCTTAATTATTGTGAATTTGGTGTTTCACAATGTGTTTTCTAGATGTTTTTCCTAGATTTTTCTGTTGTTCTTACTTCTGAGTGTTTTATCCGGGTAGGGCTTACCCTAGTCTTGATTTGTTAATTATTTTTCGTAAGATTTCGGTTCGTTTTATGTCTTAATTTCGTTATTAATACTTGATCCTTGAGTGGGGATATGTGGTGAGGTTTCATGTGGAATCCCCTTGTCGTTCACTTTTGAAAATTTGTGGAATTTCAAGAGTTCCACTAATTCTTTTGTAATTTCGCCGTATCGTGGCGTTCTCTGCGCATCGCGTCGGTGTGGTATGGTTGGCTTAAAGGGTGAAGCTGACTATGCCTTCTTAGCACGGTAAGGCGTTTGTTGTTACGCGTTGTTCCGCCTGCTTCCTAGTGGGGCGGGGGGTACTACGCTGGGGTCCGGTCTGTAGTGTGTGGTTTTGCTGTTTTGGCCTGCTCCTCGTCTTACTCGTGCGAGCTTCTTGCGAGCTGTGTTTGTTTTGATAGTAGTCTTATTTTATTTAGGTGGGGCCTGTGTCGGACGCCATGCTGTTTTAGGGTGGGTACTGGCGGATGACCGTGTGTACCTACTTTTATGTTATGTTGTCCTAGTCCAGCCGATGTTCGTCTAGTCTGTGTTTGCTTCTTTTGTTAATAGATAATCGACTTTTCGAGTGATTCTCTTTCTTTACTATTAGTTTTGATCTTTGTCTGTTGGTGTAGGCTGGATGTGTGGGTGGTATTATGGTTTTATTATAGTAGTGGATCGCCGTTATGGCGTTCCGTTACAATATATATTATATATCTTGTAACAGAGTTACACTCTCTAGCCTATTTTCTTATGTCGAACGGTCATAAGAGCCGAGAGGATGTGAAAACACCTACAAAATTAGACTCGGTACAAGAGTACCGAGGTTTCGCGGGCAATAGGCCATTGCCCCGATATAAGAACTAGAGCTGTCGCCGTTCCGAAATTCCCTCGCTGACGTAAACAGCAGGTCAGCGACCAGCTGGCCTTGCTGGGAGGTGAGGGGAAGGCGGTAAGCGCGGCAGCGGCGTATCGCGAAAGCCTGAAGATGCCTTATATTTTAAATGATGATAGGGAAATCGGCAGAGGGAACTGTGGCGAGGGGAGGCCTATAAAAGGCCGGTGCGGGGAGAGAGGAGCTCTATTGGCTCAAAAGGCTAAACTAGAAAGGATAAAAGAAAAAGAACAGTAAAGAGTAAAAATTGAGAAGTGGAAATTTGAAAAGAAAAAGAAAGATACGAAAAGTAGAGTCTGTGTGCATCTTAAACAGTGGAGCGAGTGAGGGACACTCCGAGACCCGGAAGGAAAGACACAATCAGGCGAGCGATAGAAATCTAATTAGAAATAGCCAGTTAAATCTTATATAACGCATGCGATCATAGAAATCTAGCTTGTACATGAGTCGTCTGGTAGATGATCATTAGAAATAGATTCGGGCGAATAAGCAGGTAGTTTTTAAGGGAATCAGATTAAGAAGATAGATCGAAGTGTATAGAATAAGTGCATCGAGGTAGGCGTACAGATCCCGGAAATAAAATAAATAAATTGGGTCTTTAAACCGACGAGAGAATCAAGAAACGAAAATCGCATAAGTGGAAAGGAGACAGAGTGCGAGTAAGACGGGAGAGAAAGAGCAAAGAATTGTACATAGAGTTTCTACACTCTATACAAGTAGTGCGGTGTGTCTGTGTCTGTGAGGCGACAATACCGAGGCGTCGTCCCGTAACCGTAGCTCAAGCCCCGAAATACCAAGAATTCAAGCTCGAATAAGTAGAAATAATCATAAATATAATCGAGGGTATTCCCTAATTTTCGAGACCGAAAAGATAGAATCAAGAAATATGGAAGATAGGATAATTGTAATTCAATAAGAATAAGTAGCATTAACACATAGGATAAATAAGTACGAGTGAATGAGCGAAAGAAGTGTGAGAGCAAAAGAATTGTGAATAGGGTTCCTACACCCTATAAAAAGAGAAAATGCGAAGTATCATAACCAGAAAGCGAAATCTTGGTGCGACAAATATCCGATAATACCGTGTAACACCGAGCGAGAAGGGAGCACCATTAGAGTCAGAGCGAAAGAATCATAAAGAGAGCTGAGACGCTTGACCAAAGGAGTGAGTGCGATGAAAGATAACGAGCGGTGCGGTATGGATATAGCGGCGTATTGAACATAGGTATAGTGAAACTGTGCTACGAACCATAACAGACTCCCGAGTAATACCGAGAAATCGCGCATCACAAATAAGATAATAAATTGCGGAAATAATCGGTTGCATACCGAGTGTAAAGGAAGATCCTCGAAAATTTAAATGAATGTAATTAAAAAAGTGATGTTTGGCTATAAATTATTTGTCTTAAATAAAGCATCACTGTCAACCACCTTGAAGTCTACATTAATTAGTTATGTGTCGAGCCCAAAACCCCACGAAAAATAAAAATATATGTGAACGGGAGAAAAATACCGTTACAATATATTATATATATAATTTATACATAATAATATAATAATATATCATATAATGAGGATGCACAAAATGAGCAGTGTATAGTCGCTGTACTCTTCCAGCAGATGTCCTGAGGAAAAGTACAGTGACTATCGTACACCTGCATAATTATATTAATTATACCGGCAAATTATGCTGAGAGAAAACGTGGCGTGACATGTGCTGCAATGCCGCCAAAAAGTGAGACCAAAAATGTTGATGTACCGATGAGAATCCAACTCCTCATTGCCATTGAATTTTTGGTAAATTATAACAATGCACTCGTACCTGATTTTGAGTCCTGATGAGCAAAGAAGGTTGAGATGATCCGGTTGAGAGATGTGAAAATTGTCCGAGCCTTCCAAATGCGTGCGCTGTTCCGTGCGGGTTTTCACGAAAGTGTCAAAATATCCAACATGGCTGTGGGATATGAAAGCGTCGTTAGGCGCTGAAGTCAGTGGAGTAAAATAGCCGGTGAGCGAAACCGAAGTCAAGCGAGAGAGACATCCTCTCGCTCGACGCGGCCTGCCAACGAGGCACAGCCTCAGCTTCGCGAAGCCCTGCCTCGGCTATCTTCGGCTCAACCGAACTCCGTGTGCTAGAGCACCGCAACAGGTAGGCGCACGACGAACATCGATTGCCGTGCGCCAGCTGATTATCCAACAGTGTCATTGAGTCGAGATTTAACTTTGTTCATTAAAACGTCGTCGGATTTATTTTCGTGACTATCAAGAATTGCTATTTTTCGTTTTAATGAAATATTCGGTACTGCATTATCGTACTCGACATGTGAAGATAACGCTGTAAAACCTGCTGGTACGCTATCCATTTTTCTCTCTCGCTCTTGTACGAGTGAGAGTTTAAAATTTCACTCAGCTCAGAGTCGAGGCGCGATAATGGCGTACCGGTAGTCTGTACGGATGGCAACGGGTCTACACTAGTAGTAGTAGTAGCAGCAGCAGTAGTGGCGAGTCCAGCGAGACGATGTATGTTATCATGAAGAATGAGTACCATTTTTCTGGCATATTCCAAGTCTCGTGTTGGCCAAGACAGGCACAAGAAGCAACTTGAGAAATCCGACACAGTGCTCGACGATGATCTTTCTCTTACCGCTCCAATTTCCCCTTTTGGCGGCTAGTCGTCGAAGACTTGTCGCGGGCCTCCGAAGATGATTCTTTTGCACGTTGTTCAGACTCACGTTTCCCTGTAAAATGTTTAGAGCACACTCGCATATAGACCGTACGAGCGCTACATCTGTTTTGCGTAAAATTGCACGTCGTTGCTCTTGCTTCACATAACACAGCGCCTCCAATATAATTATTTGCTTTTTATCGAGAGGTCCGCTCAACGCCATTACAAGCGCATTACTGATACATCGCTCGACGCATCGCGAACGTTCATTGCTTTGTGAGGCACGTAAACGTAATGGTATTGGTCATCGGGAAATATACAGGCGCGAAATTGACAATTATCAGACGTCGATTGTTTCAAGTCGAATAATATATAGACGTGCGGTACAGCCGTTGCATCGAAATATACCTTCTGCAAAAATTGCGGATGCTCGGGACATACGTGACGGGCTAGATGCTGAATTTGCTCACGATCTCGCGGATTTTTGAAGACAACGATATAAGTAGCGTTTAAGGAGATATCGCGCTGCCCGTGACATTGATGGAAAAGATTTTGCGTGATGAAAATGACACTAAGATTTTTATGATTGCTGCCTTTGGTGAAAAGATCGACCACAGTATTGTTGGATGCCTCGCGCATTAAATCGTCAATGACCTCAAGTTTAGGTCTTGTATCATTCGAGTAGTCTACTGCTTACGGTAAACCCTCGCGAAATTCGATTTTATCACCGTACTCTGAATACCCGGACTGCTATTCCGAGTAATAAAATAAAAAGTATATGCTCGAACGGGACATCCGTCATTTCGCGCATGTATTTAAAAAATTTTTTTACAAAATATGTTTTACCACAACCCGTAGGACCGCTTATCACAGCTGTCCATGGATGTTTCCAACGTGTATCCATATCGATGAGTGTTTATCAAAATCAATCAGCTGACTTTTAAATCAGCTTATACCGCGACGGCTGTGGCGGTGGCGGCGGTGGCGGCGACCCCGTGGCATCAGCTATTTTCGCGGCTTTAACGAGCTGATAAGGCGCGGCGCGCCTGCACTAGCTGGTGAGGCGCGGGCCCGGGGTATAAGCTGGTGTTTAGACTATATGTAAATTAAATAACGATAGTTTTTATATTTCTCACAAATAAAGCAATATTTTTATTTCACTATGCATACATATCTATATGCAAATTTTATGAATCATTGCATTCTAAACAGCAATATTATATCCACGGAGGTAGCACGAGAAAGTCAGAACAAAAGGAAACACGCGATGAGAAAGTCAGAACAAAAGGGAACAGTAGAGAGATAGCAGCTACTGCTACGAATAGCAGCACAAAAAGAACGAGCAGACAACGGTTGTATACATAATAAATCAATATTAAAAAAAAAATGTATTGTACACCGTAAATATGATACTAGAAATTAGACAAAAAGTTTATTTTTAAATATCGCGGATTCAACCGTAAAACTATATACTTTTTGCGTTATACTAATTAGCGTATTTCACAATAGCCGTACGGTACAGTAGAGTACATCTCGTATCGCTTTCGCTTCGTGTAAACAGGTTCGCATGCTTTCGTTTCTTTACGCGTTACTACATGATGAAATTCCGTGCGTCGAATAGCGTCGGATTTAAAAATAATAGGTACGCTCTTTGCTCCTGTCACGAAAGATTGTAATACGTTATAATTTCTGTGACGGCTATTCGCAAAGTTTAGCGTGATACCCTTTACTTTACATTTTTCAATAATCGTACCGTCGAGCTTACGAACAAGGTATGCGTAAAATGTTGGTCCTCCCGAAACGAACGAAGTTATATAACTACCAGGTCCGTATTCGCTTAATTTATCCGTAAGATGTCCTAGAAATTGACCGATTGGCGGCTCATACTCCTTACCACAGGGGCGACACACGTAAATACAGGAGTCCGTATCGCAGTACAATATTCGTCGCCCGAGCCCCTCAAGATAACTGTATAGTTTTAGACGTGCCTGCGCCGTCGTGTATGCTGCAATCACGGTATTTGATGTCGGGGATGGTTGGATAGCATCGCGGTTGCTCACATAGTTTACATATATAATCTTGTGATTAACCGGTAGCAACCGTCACCTCAATCTCCGGACTCGTTAGTAAATTCATTAGCTCCGCGCGCGTGAAAAGGATAACGGTTTTCGTGAGATTTTCACGTTGACCAAACTTTCCCCAGAATGAATTAAGAGCCAATTTTGCGACTGAACGTAAATCCGGATTTGGCTGCAAAGCACTTCGCTTGAGATATACACCCTCAGACTCCTTGTACAATGATATAAAACGCTCTATTGCTTCCTCGTCATCGTTAAACTTTGTTGGCGGTCCACTCGCCTCCTGTGTTATTTTTAGGAATGTATCGATGTACTCCGCAAAGTGACCGCCTCGTCGCGTTGTCGAGTCATACTGCGTAACAACGTATTGCCAAATTTCATAGATACACGTCACCTTATATCCGAGCGACACAGCTTTTCTCTGTTCGTCCACGACCCATGTGCCGTCAAACGCTCGGTCAGTCGTGTCATCGTGTGTACAACCTTCGAATGTGACCATATCTGTACAGCACGTTCTACACAGGGGGAACAGTAGTTTCCAATACATGCGAACAGGCAGTACGGGGATATACAAATCGCGCGGTGGCACCACGGTACACTTTACGAGACCTTCGACGACACTTAGATCGTTTTCACGTCCTACGAGTTCTCGACACTCGTGACTTACGTACAATTTCGGATGTCCAACGGGATATTTTCCATTCTTACACACCCATGGATATAGCGAGCAAACATCCGCATAGCGTATCTGCTTCCCATTCGCGACGTCGTACAAGCTCACAAAATTTTCCGTTCGACCGCCAAAGAATGCATTGCGTGGTTCGAGAGGCGCCTGCTTGACCATGGCGTCACTTTTCAAGTATAACGACGTTTCCTCGTTACTCTCGAGTAATCTGTCAAAATCGCATTCCCATATTTCGGTAAGAGTGTACCCTCTCGATCTGATTCGCCCGGAAATAAGAACGGTACGCTCGTATCGCTCATACATTGTATCGCCAAATTTAGTTCGAGCATCTCTATTCACGCGATAACATCGGATCGGCGGACAACCATGCCAAAAGCAGCCGTGAAATTGAAGAACGTGATGGACCCCCGCATCCACGTAGTATCCGTCGACAGCCGGTAGTCCGGTCGGAAGGCGATACTCTCTCGTGCGTCCAGCATGAGCATGAGCGATAACGCAGTTGCGCTCACGCTTGAGCTATACGAGCCATACGACGGCCTTGCGCTACTGCTTATCGCCTCAGCGATACCCCCCTGGTGGTAACACCGCAATGCGATCTTTCTGTAGAAAATTCTTTCGAAATACTCTCATAGATGCTGATGCTATCGTGCATGTTTCTGTAAAGGGGCACACGCTCCCATAACGTATAAGTAACTCTCGAAAAGCTAAACACGCTCGTCTCAAAATCGTAACATCTGTACGTCAATATTGCACAAATTGCGTCGCATAATCAAATTTATAATCGACGCGACTCGATTCTTCCTCATACCATTTTAAAAATCGCTCGCGATCCGATGAGAACATGGTGTCAGGTGAGTAAAAATGCATAGCCGGCAGAGGACCTGAGTAATTCTGATATTCCGGTGTGTTAAATAAATGGGGAAATGTACCGTTTGCCACCTCATCAGCGAAACCAAAGGCCTTAGGTAAAGCGCTAAGAGCCATGGGTAAATAGTTTAGAGTATCGAGAAAAACGACATCGCCAATTTTCATCGAGACAATCTTCGTACCATTTATAATCAGAGAGGGCAACTGTGTTTTTTGCACTTCGATTAAATACCATAGAATAAATTGTGCGTCGAAACCTCTAGCATTATGGGCAATGCAGATCGTCTTTCAAAATTTTTCCGATAATGCCAATTTCACCAGCTCCCCAACAGGATCATCGATAAACACGAATTCACGTTTACCACAGTCAGCACAATTGGTCTCTATATCTGTAATATCCAGACATGTCATACATACGCATTGTGTAACACATAAATTCGGCTCGTGAATTCGTGTCGATTTATCATCGTTCAATTGTTTGTGTTGTTGCGTCTTAAAATCATAAAATAAAAATCTCGTGGAAGGCTTCTCTTTTTTCTTCTCCTTTTGCGCCTCTGGTTTCTTAAGAGGTACTATAAAACACGCATGCGTAGTCGGTCGCGTTTGCTTGCATGTAATACAAAACGATATACCACATGCATGCATCTTTTTATCGCCGGTTTTAATCATACGCGAGCAGCCTCTAGAGATTTTCAATGCGTTACAGACGCTGTACCGTCTATATTTACGAGACGTGATACCCGCGGAGCCCTCACCCTTGTGATGAGCGAGGCAAAAAGCACCAAAGAACAAACGAGTACAGTCTGTATAATACTCAGGCTGAGAGTTTCTATTGCCGTTGCAATAAATGAATTTACATCGAGCACATTGATAGCTACAGCGATTCTCGAGTACTCGAATATACTTAAAATTACATTGTGCGCAGAACCCAAGACTACCTAGCGCACCAGCGAGATTTAATATTGGCTGGTACTGATGAGAACGCTCGTAATAGAGAATAAAGAGTGTATGATTAATTTTACCTATATCAGTGAGTACGTATTTTCGCCCATCGTACAGAGCCGGAACGCGTTTTCCGAAGGTGAGAAATTCATAAACAACAATCGCTATACCCTCGTGAACCAAGTACTCCTGAAAGAGCTGAATTTCGCGCGCACCGCACCCTCTAGACGGTGTCGTTACCCCTGCATTGTTCTTCCCAATTACCGAAACATTGTTCTTCAGCTGCCTACATTTGATATGCTCGTCGAAATAAGTAGAAGAATTGATATTCATACGCAGACTCTAGAGAGCAAAAGTGAAACGATTCAGCGGTGTATGAACGAGGTGGTTTCATATGTCCGTGAAAAGATAGGTGTCAGTGAAACGCCTCGTGCAGCTGCGTATGAGATCATCGGTTCCAAGGAATTCTTTGAAGAAGCGCTCGAGCACATCACGATCTTGCTAGCGCCGGAAGATACGGAGTTTATGAAATTTATTTTGTCCGAAATAATTGTGCTGTTTCGTGGTCATATCGCTGATTATGCATCGCGTGTTGCGTTGCGAAGGCAATAATTCGTATGTGCAGCTATTTGTGGTAAAGACACTGTTGTAAATAATTGTATATAGTGTACATTTCGCTCGAAATATTATAAAATATGCACCGAGGTCAGTCACGGGGAGAGAGAAAGAGAGAGAGAGAGAGAGAGAGAGAGAGAGAGAGAGAGAGAGAGAGAGAGATTGATTAATGTTTATTAGCTTTTTTAACTATTTGATGTACATAATTTACATGTTTATCTTACGTTAATATTGAACTTATTTCATTCCGCTTATAATAAATGCTTTTAACATACTCTTGTATTGAACTAGTTTTCCACAGCCTTTAACCTCTGCTGGCAACGCATTATACATTTTCACTCCTTCGTAAAACATACTCTTTTGCGCACTTCTCGTTCTTCCGAATTGAATTACAATATTTTCCGCTTGACGCGTTTCCCGACTCGTTCTAGATTTAACAACTTGGAATTTACTGGTCAGTTCTTTCGGCAATAATTTCTTAACAGCCTTGAAAATAAATATACACACATTTTAATACAGTTTCTGTCTCACACTCATAAACTGAACCGCTTGTAACATATCATCTACCTTCGTATACCGGCTGCATTGCAATATGACTCGCATCGCTCTGTTCTGCGCTATCTGCAGTTTATTCAACTCTGTCTCACCCATGCCCACTAACAGTGTTGCGCAATACTCAAAGTGCGGTGCTATGATTGCCTCATATACGACACATCTGGTGTATGCCGATATATATTGCCCTATCTTGTTCAGAAAACTCGTTTTTTTACCTATTTTTTTCAACATATACTCACAGTGGTCTTTAAATCGTAGCTTATCATCTATCATTACACCTAAATATTTACTTACCACCACTCCCTCTAACTCGGTTCCATCCCTGCATTTCAGTACAATATTCCCTCTCAATTCTTTTCTTACACTCCTCACAATCATATATTTGGTTTTTTCCGCATTCATTGTCAGTTTGTTCCTATTCATCCATTTTTCCACTATGTGTAATGCTCCATTCATCTTTCTTTCCACCTGCGCACTACTGTCTCCAGTAACATATACTAGTGTACGAGTATCATCAGCAAACATTTTCATTTCACAGTCTTCTGGACATATTTCGACTATATCATTTATATATATAATGAACAACAGAGGCCCTAATACGGATCCTTGTGGTACCCCGTATTTCATTGTAATAATTTCTGACAATTCCTCATTAAACCGTACTCTTTGCTTTCTATTGTTTGAGTATGACCTAAACCAATCTAACACTTTACCTCTAATTCCATATTGAAACATTTTTTCTTTTAACAATTCTCTACCCACCTCTCAAATGCTCGTTTTAAGTCCATGAACATTACTCCTACTATTTTCCCTTCGCTAATGTTTAATTTCCATTCGTCTATCACGGTTTGAATCAC
Organism: Cylloceria caligata; assembly: GCA_963942595.1. Taxonomy (NCBI): domain Eukaryota; kingdom Metazoa; phylum Arthropoda; class Insecta; order Hymenoptera; family Ichneumonidae; genus Cylloceria; species Cylloceria caligata. The sequence continues at coordinate 55,986,858 of OZ012703.1, read as the reverse complement.
CGCTTCACACGAAAATTGTTTTCTAAAACCTGACTGATGCTCTGTTATAACCTCATTTGATTCCAAATACTTTTCGATTTGACTCTTTACTACTAACTCTAGGACCTTCCCGTACAATGGCAACATATTAATTGGCCGGAAATCCTTCGTACTATTGGCTTTCTCTATCTTTGGTATTGGTATAATCGTATACGTTTTCCAACTATTAGGACAACAGCCCTCCCTTAGGGATTCGTTGATGACATCAACAAACTCCTGTTCAATTGCAATGAACGCCAACTGCAATATTTCGCTTGATATTCCTTCGTCTGTACCTTCCTTCTTCGGGAGTCCTTCAACTATTTTATCGAGTTCTTCTATTCCGATAGTCTCGAAAATTTCTATGCTTTCGTTTCCCACACCACCCATCAAGATTCTTCTGCTACCTGGCCTTCCAGATGCATCTCTCTCTATTGAGCTTACTATGTTATTTATACTTTCAACGTAAAATACATTAAATTTGTCAACCGTCCTTCTCTCCGCCATATCGTCCAATATTTCAAAATTTATATTTCCAATTGCTCTCTCATTAGCTGGTTTCCCTCTAATTAGTTCTTTCAAGGTTTTCCACATTTTTTTAGGGTCGTTCTTATTGCAGTCTATCATATTCTCGTAATATTTTTTTTCTCTTTCCTTATCAATTTAACTACTGCATTTATTTCTACTTTAAACTGTTCCCAGTTATCATCCTTTCCGTCATGAATTGCTTCCCTATAAGCATTATCCCTTTTATCTGCCGCCCTTCTTATCTCATCAGAGTACCATTTTTTACCTTTCCATACGTTTGGAATCCTAACTACCTTTTTTGGTGCTACTATGTCCAAAGTATCTATTATACTATCGACAAGCATCTTTGCCTTTCGATTTATATCTCCATCTGTCCATTGTGGCTCAGAGTTTTTTAACACTGTTGTAAACTCTTTCACGTCAATTTTACTATAGTTCCTGGTATTATATTCTCTCTGTTTACTCTCTGTATTGCTCGTTCCTAATACTACTTTTACCCACGCATGGTCTGTTATTTTCGGTTCGTGTTCCACATGCTGTTCAGTTTTCGCACCTACCAAGCACACACTCAACTCATGCACACACTACACTCACAATCATCTGACTCCTCACGTCATATCTTATAGCTCGCAGGTATACTATATCGATTTATCGACCGCACACTCAAGCACATTGTCCATCAGCTCACATCCTCGATCGAAGCTCACTCAAGCGGCCAACGCTGCTAGCGTGGCCCCAGCGGCAAGACCACTCACAAGGCTCACTTTCCATCGCTGGCAGCGAATGACAACTCAACCAAGCTGTGACGCACGTCCGCCCTCTTGATACTCTGCCTCGTGGTCGACGGATGTGGCCATTGTTCTCACTCTAGTCGTTCGGACTACACGTTCCAGCGTAAACTCACAGAGATATTCATTAGTTCCACTCACTTTGGTGTGCATTCAGTATTATAGTGTATTACATTCTTGGTCAAATCACCCGTGTTGCAACTCAGTGTCAGTGCGAATCACAGTAAACCAACAGGACTATTGTAACATTCATATAAACGTCAACGGCGTCGTCCGTCTTTGGCAGCAGAGACGCCATTCTGCCTCGCACCGTTCGTTGGCGTTAGCTTACTCACCAGCCTGCCGTGTGGCTTCACTAGAGCTCTACAATCAGACCATATCAGCAGGATCAACCACACGGGATCAACAAGTCAACTCAGAGGCCTGAGAACCCACTCACCGCCAGTACATCAACACACAGGCCAGACAAATCACAGTATATATTTGTTGTATTCACCAGGTATTTTTTTTATGCAATCACTGTTACTTAATTAAAATAAACATTGAATTTATTATTGTTAATTACTGAGTGCATTTAATTATTTATACTTTTCACCAGGATCCTTAATCTTACTATTCGCATCTGTCACTCGACATGCTACGTGTGAATGCATCGACTTGCTACCTGTCGACAGATAAAAAATATTTCAAACTCAGTCTCAATCATTTGCATACATGGTTTGGACTTTCGAGCTAATTCCAACTCACTCACACTCATTATCATACACATGCACTTGCACGCTTGTATTTGCAAATACAAGATCAATAATTGTTCGACTATCCCGCGTTATTCTCGTTGGCTCGTTTACATACTGTTTCATCCCTATGCTTAACATTCCTAATATAAGTTGTTTTTTATAGAACGAGTTTCCCTTGACATCTATGTTAAAATCTCCTATTATTAAACAATCTTTTTTTATTGTTAACTCTTCAGTTATATCCTCTATGAATCTTATAAATTCCGCATCTGACGCACTCGGTGAATGGTACATCACTATTATAACTCCTTTATATATCTTATCATTGACCTCTATTGCTACACTCCAGTAGTTTGACTCAATTTTATTCTTCCTTACTAATTCATATTTAATACCATCTCTTACGTATACTATGGCCCCTCCTGTCTTTCTATTTTCTGCATCGCACCTAATTGCACCATAATCCGGCATATATACTTCACTGTCCCCGATTTCAGCAGTCATCCTCGTCTCCGATAACGCTATGATTGCAGGTTTCATTCTGTCAACCACTTGGTGTCGTATCTCTTCGTTATGTGCTAAAAGACTTTGCGCATTCGTGTACCATATCGTCTCTTCCTTCTGCGATTGCTACTCTATCCAGCCCTTTCTCTTCTTCTCCTCTTGCAACGGTCTTTTGTATGTCGGACATTCCCGGTCCAGCGCACTATGTTCTACATTTATCTTCAGATTGTACGTTTTGTTTTTAAATGTACAGCTTACACACTTACTCTTATTTATTGTACACACTCTTGCGTTGTGTTTTCCTGCACATTTGTAGCAGGTTTTTTTCTCTTGTACAATTCTTCGCTATATGATAATAGCCCCAGCACTCGAAGCATCGCTTTACGTTGACGTGATTGAAAACCGGACATTTTCTCCACCCCACGCTGAGCTTACCTTTTCTCAGTAGCTCCTCGTGAATTGCTTCATCTACTTCTAGTATTATTGATCCATGGTTGATTTCTCTTCTGTTTCGCTCCTGTTCCCTTCCCTTCATTAATCTTTTCACGATCTTCATCTCCCTTCTTTCGGTTTCCTTTATCCCATTCTGCTTTTCAATGGTGTCAACTAGTTCTTCATCGGTCAATTTAAATACATCTTCTTCCACATTTACTATTTTTATCTTCGGATTAATCTGCGTCGACTCAGTAACTTTAAAACCTTCACCCATTCTATCCTGTACTGCAGCTTTCAGTATTTCACTTTCTTCTCCCGATTCATATCCCAGGATCACAGTTCCATTACTGCCTTTTTTCAGTTTTGTTATTCCCACCGCCATACTCTTTATATCCACCTTCTCTTCTATCTCTCTTTTAGTTTTTTCGCTTTCCTGTTGTACTTTTGGTTTGATGATGATCACCTTTTCCTTTTTTCACTATATCGCTGTAGGTTACCCTTGCGGTGCTCGAATCTTCTCCCTGTATCATTATTTTCAGTTCCTCTATCTGTTGTTTCACACCTTCCATTTGTTGTGCCGCGGAATATTCCACTACGTATTTCATATATTTGGGAATATTCCATAGCAAAGAAACATTGGAATTCGTTCAAGACAGGAAACGAAGTCCAATGCCCGATCGTACGAACGACCCCAAGAACGCCGACGCAGCATGAGTGACTTGCTTGGCATTCGACGATTGGCTAACGCTAAAATTGCGAATTAAGGGATTTTCGTGAACACAGTTAGCAACTGCGTTACGAAAAACAGTATTAAATTAGACTCAAGATAGAACGGGTTGGTTCTTAGTCAAATACTCGAAACAACATATTATTGTACATTCTTATATTGACTTTTAAATAGACAACGGAAAGTTACCGTTGCTTATAAAAATACTTCTGTTGAGAATTCCTTCCGGATGAACCTTGACCGATCTGTGAAATTATTGAAATGGGATGAGAACTCACTTAAAGCAAGAGGAAAATAAAACCAGACACATAGATGTTATGGTGAGGAAGTGGTTTATTTCTACCTTCCTGGTAATCATTGAAATACAATTTTGGTTATAAATTTAGAACAAAAAGGACAAATGTCAAAATAAGTTTCATCTGTAAAATGACAAAATAATATAAATAAATGCACCAAAATTTTGAGAGTTAGAACTGAATATAAACAAGTGAGTTGACTTTTGATTTATGAGCTGAGAGCCAGCACACAATTATATTAATTGTGCGCTGGGAGCACTGAGAGCGGTGCGTGTGTCGCAGCCTGTGCTGCGGACCACGCCACGTTATGAGAGAGATGAGTGCTTAGATTGAATTAAACTTGTGAATCCAATTCAGAATGATAATGTGAGCAGCACACAATTATTATTTGTGTGCAGAATGTAAACTTGAAACAGCGGTGCGTGCATACCGCAGTGAGTGCTGCGCAGCACGACACGCTGGAAACCACTGAGTGCGAATGCCGTGTGAGTGATTCACTGCAGGCAGATGCATTGTACAGAGACTGCAGTGAACAAATGAGAGCACTTGCAATTGCACTTGCTTGAGTGCTCATCATGTCTGAGACAGCTACGCAGTCCGCACCCCGTAGCACGATACAACATTTACTGAGGATGTACGAAATGAGCAAGGTATAGTCACTGTGCTTTCCCAGCAGATTTCCGGGAGGAAAGCACAGTGAATATAAACACCAGCATAATTGTATTAATTATCCGGCAAAAGAATTGATGCAGAACGTGGTGCAGCATGTGCTGCAGTGCACGCCACTAGTGAGGCCAAGTGCTGATGTACCATATTTCCTCCGCACTGGTATTGAATTACGCATAATTGTGCCAGAGCACTCTTACCTTGAGCAATGAGTCCTGGTGAGTGTTGTTGAGTGATGCCGATGTAGAAGGTTGGTGAAAAGGTCCGAGAAGTCCAAAGATGTGCGTGCTGTCCGAAGGGATGTGTGTCGCAAAAGTGCCGAATTCTCAAGATGGCTGCGAGTATGAACTTTACGTTGAGCGCTGGAGTCAGTTGAGCGAGATAGCCGGTGAGCGAAACCGAAGTCAAGCGAGAGAGACATCCTCTCGCTCGACGCGGCGTGTCAACGAGGCACATCCTCGGCTTCGCGAAGCCCATGCTTCGGCTATCTTCGACTCAACCGAACACCGCGTAGTAAAGCAGCGCAACAGGTAGGCGCACGACGATTATCGATCGCCGTGCGCCAGCTGATTTTCCAACAACTTCCTTTTACATCAATTCGCGTTTTCATCGATAACTCGAGATTCATCTCCTTATCGGCAAACGATCCCAAAAATAATAACTTTTCAATATTATACCGAATAATCCAATTACCCGGTACAGGTGTAACATTTGGTGGCAGTGGTGGGATCTGCTGAAGTTAAGTGATACGTAATTTATTCGGACAAAAAGTGTTTTGGACAAAGTTAAGAATACTCTGAAGTGACGACTACGACTCGTGCAAAGGACGCCAGTGTAGTTCGTAAAACCCGACAAATCTAACGCGAAGACGCGAAGTGAACGTCGGTGCGGGGTGACGTATCGGTCAACCGTTTAAAGTCCCGATTGACGGTGTCAGGTCAAATCGCGGAGAATCGCACAAAGTGTGCAAACGAGTACTAGAGTGCAACCATTGGCGACGTGCTAAGGAACCAACGAAGATACGTGTCAACAGCGTCAGGAACGACGTCAAGGACCATCAACAGAAGGGAAATCAAGTCGGCAACACCTGAGATCATCACCATGGAAAAGACCGTCTACCAGATCATCTTTCTGTAAGTGGCGGTTACATTACTATTACATATTGCCGTGATAAGAAAATTGCCAAAGCCAGCGTAGAACCGATATTTGGGAAGATATTCCCCTAGATATATATATTTCTTGAGATTTTGTGTGAATATTTTAAAGTAGAGTTCGCCGCGAAATTAGCAAACATGTCAGAGTCTAGAGGAGCCCGATCAAGACATAGGGGCAACTCGCTTGAGACGACGTTGCCTGGCGCAGGGGTAGACCCCACAGCCGGCTTAGTTGGGGCCGTAGGTGACATCGTTTACGAAGCGCGCAGGGCGCTATTTGAGCTCTCACCAACGGGGCGAATCCCCTCGACCAGACAAGAGGCCCTTGCAGGCCGACTAACGGCCCAGTTTGGCGTAAACCCACGTAGGGGTGCGTTGTTTGGGGATTTCGACAGCGACGTTAGCGACGACGTTTTTAATATAGCAACTGGCGAACGAACGCCCGAGCGCGTCACCGAAACCATGGTTCACCAGGAAATAGAGAATATGCGAACTATAGATCGAGTAGGTTTCACTGCAGCTACCGGTACTACAGCCCGGTCGGTATCAGCAAGGATACGCTATCGGTTGGAGGCGGTCGACCAAAGCCAACGCGAATTGAAAAGAGTTCGACAACAGTATGAAAGGCTGCAGCGCGAGCACGATCGAGGCCAACGCAAACTCGATCGCGAACTCAGGGAGGCCGAAACACTGTCGGCAAGACGGAATTTGGCGGACACGCTCAACGAGGTAGGTGCGGACGAGTTTGAACTCATCCGGTCCCTACGAGAGCAAAACGCCGAACTATCGCGGAGGCTGGAAAATACAGGGTTGGAAGAACGCCCGATACCACGTCCGCGGTCGTAGCAAACCCGATTTGAGGAATCAGATTATCCCTCTGCGGACCCCGTGTTCCAAAGGGAACAACAGAGGGTGCCGGAAACATCGAGTAGGACGCTTGATCTTAGTCTAGCGCTAAAAAACATCAAGCGTTTCGACGGAAGCAACGCTGACGAACTAGACGCCTTCTTACGATCATGCGAGACTGTTTTCAAGGGAGTAGCGCCCCGGGATCAAGACATCCTGTTAGAACTAGTGCTCAGCAGCAAGCTCGAGGGGAGGGCGTCCAGAGAAATGAAACATAAAGTCATCCTCTCGGTCGCACAGCTGAAAACCGAGCTGGAGGCTCTGTACGGGAAGCGGAAGTCGTTGCCTGCGCTACAAGTAGAATTCAACTCCCTCGGGCAGAGCCAGGGAGAGGACATCGCGGTATACCCCGCCAGGACCGAGCGTATAACCGTCGATATAATAGAAAAGCTCTGCGAGGAAGCCACCACGATGTTGGAGATGCACATCGTGGAAAAGATAACACGGAAGAGCGCACAGGTCAATTTTGAGAATGGACTGCATGGGCAGGTCCAGATCCTGGTGAGATCACGCAATACGCCACCCTCCACGAGTCCGTTACGAGAGCCATCGAGATCACGAATATGGTGCAGCTAAAGGGAGGGGTAGGTAGAGTATTAAGCCACTCCAGAAGGTCCCAAGGAGCATCACCCCGGCAGGTAGAAAATTGTTTCACTTGCGGAAAAACTGGACACATGGCTCGAAACCGCACCCGGGATACGGGACGAGTAAGCCTACCAGTACCCTGTGAAAACAAGTCAATTCACGATGTGGAAATAATCTGCAATTACTGCCAGAAGAAAAGCCACATGGGGAAGGACTGCCGGAAGAGACTGTCGCAGAATAAACGCGAGCCAACGCAGCCGCCCCGACAGGGAAGAAATGCAGGCCACAAAGATGCAAGAAATACTGTAATCGCGGAGCCAGATCCAGCCACTGCAGGCGTGAACACGCTGGGCACACGAGATTGAATAGGCTAACTGTCCAACAGAGACCTGCGTGCAAGCAGAAGAAAACAACGCTGCAGCTTCTACAAATAACGCTGCCGGCGTCGAGTGCCACCGCCAGCGACTTCGATATCGATGCACCGTTGGCCACGACCGGGGTACTCACCCTCAAAGCGGACACCGGACCGCAGTTAAGCATCATCAAGGAAGGCTGCCTCAAACCAGAGATGGTGAGCGACTGCACCGTAGAGCTTCAGGGGGTAGCGGGCGAAAAATTCACCCCCCTCGGGATAGCTAAAATTGTACTCGAGACACCGGCTTTAAATGTAGAGCATTGGTTCTACATCGTTCCGAACAATGTGCCGTTGAAGGTCAACGGATTACTTGGCATGGACTTTATCAAGCAGCATAAAGCGGACATCCTGCATGGCGAGATGCTTAAGTTGTATGGGCACTGCATGCTGCTACGGGACGGCGCGATGAGGATATATTCGTCACCACACAGTAGAACTCCCGCCATGTGCAAATACATAGGCCTGCTTACAAAGATAAATCTTCCTTCCGGAAACGGGTCTAACATGGATGCCGCTTAGGAGAATAAATTTACCGGACTACCTACTAGGAGCGGGATCGGCCGAGGCATCATAGCGAGACCCCGTGTTATACCGTCAAGAACCAAAAGAGTTAGTTCAGAAGGTTCTAAATACGACGGGGAAGTGCAACAGCCGACGCTGACATGCTAGCAGTCGGAGATAGCGAAGACCGTACGTAGCCGCCAGGTCAAGGCACTGCGCGTAAGTTCAGAGAGCACGGGGAAGAAGGCCAAACGGTTTGCGCAGTGCCAACGGAAGTCCGACTTGGTGCCCCCCAGCAGTGAAAAGCAAGCAGCTCACGCAGGAATAATGTGCGAATACATGGGTGTATTCCATCTATGAGGGAACAAGCGACAGCGCACGCACGAGGTGCAGTATCGCGCATCCTTTAAGGTCGGATCAAAGGACCTAGGTTCGCAGAAGACTCGCGGTAATCCAATCCACCTGGCGGTTGGCCATCAGGTTGGACCTCACCGCGCTAATGCACCGAGAACCGACGCAAGCAAAAATCTGCAACGCCTGCTGAAGCCGTGTGAACAGGACACACACTCTCTTTCTCTCTCTGCGCGCGTGCGCTTGTGTGTATGCGTTTGTGTGTCTGTGTTCTGAATGGGTATATAGATCAGGACCCGCGGCTCGTCACTTCCGCAGTATTTTTCGACTCTAAACCCTCTCTGTTGTGCATGTTTGTGTGTATGTATGTGTTTGAGAAAGCCTCTGCTGTTTAGATGTAGTTAACTGCAATATATTGAAAAAGAACGAGACCTGACTCATGACAGGTGGAAAAATAAAACGGACAGTGGTAATCGACAGAAAAGTCTATCTTCACTATATGATACAAATTATAATAGAGAGAAATAAAACTGAGCACTGGATTTACATGATCAGCACACACAATTGTATTAATTGAGTGCCGCTTTGAATTAATTGTCCAGAGAGAGCGTGTGAGGAACCCGAGCTGCAAAGCACGCTACAAGATGAGCCAAAATGTATTATGCACTTGTTTAGTACTACCGTACGAGCACTGAGAAAATTTATTTAAATTATCATTGCGTCATCTTACCAAATAAAACTGAGTCCAGTAGTGTACGAATTGATGCTGAAAAGATCCGAGTTGAGGCGAAAAAGTATCCGAGATGAGTAGATAACATTTGCTGTACGCTTGGCGTTCCGGAAGACACTTGAGAGAAAAGCAAGATGGCTGTGCATTCAAAAACTCCGTTAAGTGACGCTACTGCCAACCTAGAGTGCGATCGTCACCTCTCGTATAAACAGCGTGTCCGTGCGGTGCTGCCACCGGGCTGCACGCACGGCTGTCGAGCGCAGCGAGACATTGGCAGAGACCACCTACCGCGCAGCGACCGTTGTCACTGCATGCCAGCTGATTTCTCAACAGGATGTTTGTTTGTTCGTTTGTTAGAACACGAATTCCGGATACGCCTCAGCATCGTCATCACTCTCATCGCTCACTCCTTCGAACTCTTCGTCGATAGTTTTGACCCGTGTACGTTTTTAAAAGAACCAGTTCCTCGAGCTCTTCGGACTCAACTGTAGGAGGATCGATGTCCTGTAGCTCGAGTCCAGCTACCCTCTCACCATCCACGATTCCGGGATATACGCGCTTGATATCGAGACAAAACGTCATAATTTATTCTGGTTCTCGAGATCATTGATGGTGTGGAAAGGATTATCCCTCGACACATACTCGACAATGCTGCGATTTGTAGTCATGTGTACGGTATTTTCACTGCACAGCTTCTCCACACCAACATACTGCTTCGCGCTGCCAGTACATGGATGACTCGGGTCTTTCGCTACGAACTTGCTGATGTAAGGCCACAAGTCCGCTTTGCTCTTCGAATTAACTCTGAAGAAATACCCAACCTTGTCCCTCTTACAATACAGCCCGAAAACTGTCGTCATTCGTGACCCGTCCGTGATGATATTTGCGTTTCATCAAAAACGTCTCGTCAATCTGCACCGTTTTTCCTTCACCGCCAAGAGGAATATCCTCGTGAGAAGCGATAACTTCAGCTATCTCGCGACAATACCTGTAGTATTCAACTATCGTTGAAGAGCTCAGCACTTTGCCATCTGCTTCGCGACGCTATTCCAGCATATGCCTATGTAAATCGGTCACGCTGACGAAGCAAATAATGATGGCGAGAACTTCGCGGATTTTTATGCGGCAACCCGCTCCATTGAAAAACGTGCCAGTGCATGGGTTTTCCGATACCCTACACAGTTTTGCATCTTTCTTGTTCGCCCCTTTTGTCGAACAGCGCTATGACTTTCTTTTGACTTACAGCGGCTTACCGCAGCATTCCAGAGGCGTCGATGATTTTGACGTACGAAGGCCAATCCCTTCCAGCAAAGTGATCGCTTTTTCCTCGGTCTCCTCAACCTTGGGTGTATCTCTGGATAGACCAATGTGTGGACGAGTGTCGAGAGATTGAATGAGAAAGTGCTGGGTGATGCCCCTTGAAAATTGATTGCTGCCGCTGAAGATAGTGTGCCGACTATTGAGTCCATAAGCCTTACAGCTCTTGCCGGATGAGTTGCCATCTCGAGAGATGACTTGTCTTCAGGTCGATCAGCGATGATTCTGGTACCATGGAAAGCGCGCTTCCAGTCAGGACATAATCTGGAGTGAGTGCTAACACATCGTCAGGGTCGTCGCTGAGTGGTTCAAGTGGTCTTGAGTTTAGTATTGCCTCAATTTGTGAGAGCAGGGTTAAGAGCTCCTCGTAAGTGAGCACGGTCTCTCCTACTGTGGGGCGTAGATGGCATTTCATTGATTTCACCACTGCTTCATTTCACCACTGGGGAAGTCGGTATAAAAAGGCACCACATACCACCATCGAATAGCATTCTGTTCACAGACTTTCGCTAACATCCAGGACCAGCCAAAAGAGGACCAGCCAACCAGCTAAAGGAGGACCAGCCAACCAGCTAAAGGAGGACCACCTAGCCAACCAAAGGAGAAGCATCTTAAACCGCACTACTCCAAGGACCAGGCCTGATTCCTCTGAACCCGCTAAAACGAACATCTTCCAAGGGCAACCCCTGAGCCACCAGTTGTCCAAGCAGCCCAGCATCCGAGTCTACGAGATCTCACTTCCAAAAGAAACCAGCGTGGTATGGATAAAAACATATTAAATCCGTGGGGACTTTAAAAACACCCTAAAATTAGCTAGGGACGCTCCTGTCGTCGTTCTGATGCGCCGATGCACCAAAGATGCATCTCGCTGAGGCCTCCACAGCAGCGGCGGCGGGGCCAGCGAGTAGATAGCGTAGCCTGGAAAGCTCGAGCCAGAGCTCCGTCCCCACTACGGCCCACTTAATCTAGATATAGGATAGGCTAGCTCCGAAGGTGAGGAATAGCAACAAAGCCAGCATAGGTAAATTATCGATGGCAAACCCGGTAAGATAACATTCTCTCTTGCCTGGTATAGAAACCATACTGCCATACCACTAGAGAAAATATTTCAATAATTTAATATAAAATCTCCTACTTCTTGCGGACCCGATTATATCGGCATGCGTAAGCCCGGGTCAAGTTTTTTTACAAGTGCATAATCACCAAAATTTAGGAAAAAGGAGTGCATTTAACTATCATTCATAATATTCAACATTTATCTGTATAATTTATCACATTTGTCAAATAAATCCTACTTTTACCTAATACTGAAGCCTGTATTAATTTCCTCCCTGCTTGAGTATGAACTAAAACCCTTTCAAGGTTATGATAACGTAAAATACCATTACAGTAGTGATGTTCATGAGTGCTTTGAGTGAACATCCTTAGCAGCGCGACGTCAGCGCCAATGAAGTTTAATGGTCTGAGTACACGGCGTGAGGAATGCCTCGCCTAGATTTGAATCGATTGTCGAACGAGATGAATCCTTCTGATGTGTAGTCACTGACTTCTTCGAGATGCATAGCTGATGTGATGAAGCACACGAAGACACAGATCCACCCTTTGGTTGTTTTGTCATCACGACCTTTCCAGGTTTTGATGATAAGTGGCCCAGCGTAATCTACTCCCGTGTGAGTAAGGGACGTGATGGTGTGACACGAGCGATGCGAAGTTGACCCATCAACTGTTGTACGAGTATCCTTTTTTAGCGTGCACAGCGAGATGCAGCCAAGAATGTGAGGTTTCACTGGAACTCTGCCTTCGAGAATCCAGTATGACTGACGTGTTGGGCGCGGATAAGTTATCTACTTCCGTGTAGAGTGCGCCGATGTACATTGTCAATGGTGAGGGACGACAGAAGTAAATGACGTGGTAAGATGGCAGAATGTTTGCTTTCTTGAGTGAGTACCGATTTGCTGAGATGCCCTCCGACTCGAATAGCCCCTTCGTGATCCAGAAAGGCGGTCAGATGAGAGAGAGCGTGTGATGTTAGCAAGGCAACAGCTGACATTGCAAGTTGCAAGGCATCAGAAAATCCATGGAGTTTTACTGTTGAGTCCCAGTTGATTTTGTGTAGGCAGACCTCTTAGAGGAGCATCTTTGCTCTGATTACTACATGCGATATGAAGCCAAGTGGATCAAGTATCTCTGATATTTCAGATAGGATGAGTCGCGTCGTGATTTTTCCGGATTGGTCTGATAATTTTTATGAGAAAGTGCAGATATCGGCTTGATGAAGCCACTTGTCGAACTTGCAATCGTTGAATGAGGCACTTAATTGAGACTGGTGCTCTGGTGAAATTGCCTTGAGTAAGTCTATGTGTTGATTGCCTCTTTGCAAGCGAAAAACCTCCTGCGTTGCACAAGCTTTTAAGTTCTTGAGCGATTTTGATCAACGGTTCGGCAGAGTTGGCACCACTAAATATGTTGTCGACACATCTGCCGTACGTGAGTGATGGCACAACCAATGGAAAGCAATGACTTTCATCTTCCAGAAGCTGCAACAGTGCTCGCACAACTAGAAATGGCACAGCTTTTGAGCCATATGTTACCGTGGTAAGTTAATATGGTATCTCATTGAGTCACTTGATTTATCGATACATTTATTTTATATCGGTGGGAAAAATGTGTCGATGGTGTCAAATCCAGATGAGTACGTTAAAGATGTCCAATGGAAGATTCGCTCCAGTATGCATAAGATCATTGATGGAGTGCCTTGATGATGATGGGCTTGATCCGTTGAACACTACACGTAGCCTTGTGATTGTGCTGTCATGCCTGGGTACACCATGCTGAGGTAGGTAGTCCATAGGATGAGTTTGAGTCGGTGGTGGTGCCCACCATCGTCGGGTGGGTCCCTTAAGCCTCCGAATGATTTCAGGCATCTGGTGCTAAGGTCATGCCACCAACCGCCATGCCAACAGTCGACCCACAGTGATGATTATTTCTTGATGAGTGGCTTGACGCACGTGTCATGTGACCTAAGCTTTCGTATTCTTCCATGAAAGCAGTATAGAGTTGTTTGCATTGATAATCTCGCTGTATCTTTCTGAGTGTCCTTTGGAGAGAATGATGATCTGGAGCGTATGACTTTCCCAACTGGTTGATTCGTGACTTGAGTAGTATTACGATGATATATCACCCTGTCGAACCACGTGAGTATGTAGAGCGAATATGATTTTCAGACTTTTGTTCTTCGGAGTGAGTGTGTTTGCGACATTAGTTGGGAGTACCTCTTGAACCCAGAATTTTGTAAGGAGCGCCTGGACGTCAATGTCATTGGCTTGAGTTCTCACGTGATTGGCTGCATAGGTCGATTGTTGAGCGATTAGCATTGATGGTGAGTGTATGCGGGTATTGGGTTTGATCATTTGCCCGTATGGATCTACACCGATGATGATGTCGATCGCGCGTGACTTGAGGAAATCTCGGTCGGCCAGTTTCAAGTTTAAAATGTGAGGCCACGTTTACGTGGGTGCGTAAAATGATGGTAGCACTGAGGGTACAGTTTTCAATACGTGAACGTTGATAGTAACCATCTCACTCCTGTGATTCGATCCTGGTGTGAGTGATGCCATCCCGCGTATTTGCGTTGTGATTTTTCCTCTAATGTCGATGATTGCAATTGATGAGTGCTGGCGTTGGACGTTGAATTGCGTGATGAGTCGTTTTGAGATGAAACTAAGCTCAGAATCGGGGTTAATAAGTAGTCGAGCATGATGAGTGCACGTCGACCAATGGACATTTGCGAGTGCTGTGGCAAGCAACGTTGATTGATGAGAGCAGAGTGCATTAGATAAGTGGATGATTGCACCTACACATCATTGAGGTCCTGATGAAGTTGATGCAGATGAGTTGGTAACGTTTGATGTACACCTCTGCGATGAGCTGCCTCGAGGAACGGGTCCGTGGTAACCACATCGTGCAGCATTGTGTGATACCGTGCAGCACAATACTTGCACCCTTTTGTGCTCTTGCACAAGTATGAGCTGAGACGCCTCAGGCGATTGAAGCAAAGTCTATTGTTCATTGCCTCAATTCGCCGAAACGAGGACACACAACGATGAAGTGACTGGCATTGCAGTAGTCGCAGTGGTACTTAACTGAGTGCTCAGGTTGAGTATCACGTTGGTGAGTTATGACTTGATGGGTCATCGCTTTATTCGAACTTTGAGTCTTCGATGAGTGCGCTTGAGTGGTTGTCGATGACTCAATCGGCTCGAGGGTACAAGCCTTCATGTTGATGAAACTCTCGATTTGAGTGAATCATGGATGGTCTTGCGAAGCACCCAATGAAGTTTCTTAAGTTGTCAGTTACTCCCAGTAACTCAAGTGCCATGATTAGCTCGGAGACTTGAGAGATGAATGTAGTTAGTCGCTGACTTCAAGGTGAGTTGAGGTATGTTGCACAGCTGGTCAACTTAGGCGTGTATCAGCAGCATTTTGTTTTCGTAGCGACCGATCAGCTAAGGCTGAAAAGAGGTACCTGACCAACGGAAAGTTGGCGATGAGTTTCCCTGGTGCACCTTCCACACAGCTTCGTAGCTAATGTAAGCGCTCGACTGTCGAGAGTCTCTGGTTGTCCAATATGAGTCAGGTGAACATCTTACGGAAGGTCAACGGTGACGCATAATTGCCAGAAAACTTGGGCAATGAAATTTCCTAAGAGTGTAAAAGGGAACCGCTGGAGATTTGAATGGCGCAACCTTGGCATACAACATGGTTAATTATATCACGAAATTCTTCAATTATGCTACCAATCATTAATGCACTTCTATGTTTCGACTGAGATTGAGATATATTCTGCTTAATATATATAAAGCAGAATATCAATGAATAATCATTTGTCAACTTTATAGTTGATCCCAGTCTTTGCTGCTAATACAATAGTATTGTACATGTACGACTTTTTTATGTTGCATACGCCAATGGATGGCCACCAAATGTTCCAATTAAAGTAAGAATCATTAACGTATCTTCTCGCTTCCATTTAGACCTGATAAAACCAAATTGGATTAGATTTACATGTTTTACAAACCAGTACGTATGTCCATACTCCTATATCCAGTTCAACCATACTGCAACTTCGGTTTATTTTTGTTTTCTGCGAAATTCAGTAGCCACTAAACATTTTAATTACGATATTAAAACCACCAAATAATAATACATCGATTCAAAAAGAACAGTTGACCACCAAATGTTCTAATTAAACCATCAATGAATGTTAAATGATCGACAATCGATTAGCTGTAATATGAAATGAAAAAGTAAAAATAGTTCGGTTTATTATTTTAAATAGGTTTACCGATCTCTCTTTGTAAAGCTATGGTTATATGGAACGCACGTTTAGTACGATATAACCTACGTCGTCCAAGCACGCATCGTCGTTAGTTTTCCAGTAAATAATATGACAAAATTGCGGATTCGCGATTGACGGTGCAAGTTATGCGATACGCACAATTCGCTCCATGTGACAGCAACCTAATCCATGGATTATTTATCTACCGGCTGCGACTATTCGAATTTCAAGCGGCTCATTCTAGACGATCCGTGACTCCCCCCCCCCCCCCCAGGGGGGGGGACTTATCTTTGCCCTTCGATCGCTTAATAAATCTTTTTCGAACATAAATTTCTCATTTAAGTGCTGTTTCGGTTTTATATCCAAAATACATACGACATAGATAAACTCAATTAACCGGGAAATTCCCTTGTCTCAATGACAAATGCATCGAAATGCGTCTAATATTGTAAAATATTTCTAATGATAAAACATTAATGTCGAAATTCAAAATAATTTTTCCAGTGCAGCTTTGTGGCATTTTATAACAAATAAAAAGGTTAGTTTAAATAGTTCACGAAAAATCTCATTAGTATGATAAAAATTATTTATTCTACGAGATTTAAATGTTGTTATTAATGATTCTGAAATTAAATATTGTTCCCTAACGATGCCTTTCTAGATTTATATGGTAACAGTAGTATGTGTACACCTTTGCTCCATCCAACTCCTATCCCCACTCCTTCCCCCACCGCGCGGCTACCCCATCCACGTCCCTTTTTACCGCCGCGCTACCGACTCTGCTTGACCAGTGTCGGTAACGTGGAGATGGTAAAGTGAGGTAGTGTGGGTACCTTGGTGAATAAGGAAGAGTAGAGATAAGAGCAGGATGGAGCAAAGGTGTACACATACTTAGAAAAATGAATAAAATTATGTACCCACCACCGCAGCTGTTGTAGGCATCTACCCTCCTGCCAAAGCGATTTTAAACTCCTGTCTCTCGAATGTACTCTCTCACACGCACACAGTAAGATCAGGTATTTTTTAAATTAATCAATATTTTATGGAAAGCACTTTACACATTTACCGTCGTATGCAGCAGCCCTGCAAACACGATAATCCACGCTCGGAGATTCCTTCACCGTTAATTTTATTTTTATCGCTATACGGAATTAATTTGTATTATCACTCGTAATATCGCTATTAAATTATTTTTCGCTGTGGGTGTTGTCATCATAGTGTACTTCTGAAAAAAGAATGAAACAACTATTTAATTGAACGCACTATAAAAAACATCGTGTACAGAATAATCGATATTGTCTTACCTGATATGCCACGCCTCATTATACAAAGTTGGCAGCGTTGATGATCTTCTGCCAGCGACGACAACTGTGGATGAGGATGTCGGGTGACACGTTTGTTTCCCGAAGTTAGCTCTATCTGTACAGTATATGTATCCTCCTCTCGCTCTCCATAACACGAATAACAAACCC